>RDPX01000149.1:37428-92900 GCA_003991215.1 Morbakka virulenta
AGAAATTAAATGCAACTGAACTGGAGGAGGCTAGAGATATTAAGGCAAGGAATGAAAACAAAGCAAAAGATACATGGAATGAAAAGAGAATGCATGGACAGTTTGTCAGAGACCTGACAGATGATGTAGATAAGGTGAAGACTTGGGAATGGTTGTCAAAATGTGATTTGAAGGTTGGTACAGAAGCCTTGATTTGTGCAGCACAAGAGCAATCCATCAGGACAAATTATGTGAAGTATCACATTGATAGAACGGCTGGAAGCCCCCTGTGTCGATTGTGTGGTCAAACAGGTGAAAGTATCCAACACATTGTAAGTGCATGCCAGAAATTAGCACAGAAGGAATACAAGAGGCATCATGATAACGTAGCGAGAAAGATTCATTGGGATATATGCAAGAAAAGAGGACTGGAATGCAGTAAGAAATGGTACGAGCATACCCCTGAAGGAGTTTTGGAGAGTGATGATGTAAAGTTGTTGTGGGATGTAAATATCCAGTGTGATAATGTGATTGAAGCAAGAAGGCCAGATTTAGTCTTGGTAGAAAAGAAGGAACATACAGCAATAATCATTTACATAACAGTACCGGCGAATGCGAACGTGGCAGAGAAGGAGAAAAAAAAAGTAAAAAAGTATCAAGATCTGAAAAGAGAAATAAAAAGACTGTGGAAACTGAAGAAAGTAGAAGTTGTCCCTATTGCTATTGGAGCTCTGGGATCTGTGACCAAAGGATTTGAAAAGTGGGTTGAAAAGCTTGGGATTCACTGCAACTTAGGAGTACTTCAAAAAACTACATTGTTGAGAACAGCCAGGATTTTGCGAAAAGTACTGGAGTTTTGAGAAAAAAAATGCTGGTAGCCCATGGTCATTTGTTATGATCCGCCTGTCAACATAGAGCTCGGCAATAAAAACAGCCACACACAAAATGTGAGAAAAGATGATAATAGGCATAATAATAATAAAAATAGTAATAATAGTACGAATTGAAAACAAAAATAAAACCATAGGTCACTGAACAGTCAAAAATTTCTAAAATGCTAAAAATTTCTTAGCAGGGTTTGACACCAAGAAAACGTTTCAAATTTGAATAACAGAACAATGAATCAGTAAGAAAAATGAATACTAATAATAATTAGTATTTCATTATAATGTAAGTTGTTGATTACGATCTTTGCTAATTAAAAGATAAAAAAGGAGACTTTTGGAAAAGGCACAGAATAACATCTAGCAGCCCAGAGTCCAAGCTCTGAAAATCAAGGTTCTAAAAATCACAATAAAAGTATGAAAAGGAAGAAAAGAAATAAATCATTCAAGATCTATCAACAATTTTAGCGGACTTCAAGAAGAAAGAGTAAAAGTGACACCTAGTTTTACAGAAAGAGTTAGATCGATAAACAAATGGCAAAAGGTAGTCCTGGAAGAACAATACACAGTGATTAGCAATGAAGTCAAAATTATGTACTTCATGCTCTTGAAATACTGTGTATTTCAAACAAGATGCATTTTCATGAATAAAATTCTGTGAAAATAATACTTATGATGCTCACCTTGCTCACCTTGCTCACCTTGCTCCGCTGTATCCTGACCGGGTAGCGGGTTTCTGCCGTATCTTCTGCTCGACCAGACTCTGCCACCTGCTCCTGTCGTCTCCTGTCCTCTCTCTCCAGATCAAGCCAGCAAAGGTCTGTTTTCACCCCTCCATCTTTGCTTTGTTCTGTCTCTGCCTCTATTTCCTTCAACTCATTATTGTCTGGTTGTCGTCGGTTTTCAGGCATAATTTAGTTTGAGGCATATGAATTTTACCGGCCGGATGCTCTTCCTGTCGCCGAACCCTCTGTCTTTATCCAGGCTTGGGACTGGCTGAGGGATGCGCTGGCTTGTTCATCCCCCACGCGACATTGAAAATAATACTTATATGATGACAGGTGTTATTAATGTTTTTATTACAAGAATCAATTCACAGTAAGAAAAAATGATAAATGAAATACAGGATGAGCAGAAGTATAAATAAAGGTTAATGCAAAACAATAGTAAGACCACTATGAAATGACACACTGAAAAAAAATGTTTCTTTCCTTCAGGGATCAATCAATTTAGTTTGAAAAAAATGCCATGTTTTAAATAACCTGCCCATCCCATGCGAAAATGGTCAGAAACCAGAATGACAACGAAGCTCCAGTCCAAAATTTCTTTCTCAGTTCTTGTTTGGTATGACATCAGTATTTACGAAATACACTCTCCCACCTCAACCATTTATACTATTAGCTACTATAAATGTACATGGCATCTTTTCAGACCGTAATAAAAATAAAAGATACAATATTTGGATTTGAAAGATCAGCTAGAATTGATCTTAATGAACTACATTTATTCAGGTTTTTCTAACATTTAATATTCTTATTCATTATCTTTGATATTCCTTGTTAGTAAAAAAGCAATATATATTTTATCTATTTTAGGTGAAAGATTAATATTATTTAGGGTTAATCCTTGCTTATTTTTACTTTGCCCAATTAAAGAGGAAACTTTATTTACATGATGTACAATACCTACCTGTAATGAACTCAAAAACTACTTTATTTTAATGCCGTTTTAAGCTTAATATGTTTGGGATATTGTAACAACTTTTTACCCTTGTTTTTCGCTTCAGCTTCAATTCGTCTTCTGTGTTTCTTTTGCTGAACAATTCCTAAAACACAAATCTCAGTTGACGAAAATAAATCTCACTGAAAGAAAAATGCAAATACCATAATTTTGAAAACAATATTCTTGCTTATTTCTGACTTCTGACTTTATATTTATTCAGAAATGCTAGTCTTTCTTACTGTGAAAAGCAATTACTTTACTCTGTAGAAAATAAAGTATTTTTCACACTATTTTCTTGAATGCAACTTTTTCTACTTGTCATGATCTTCCTTCTATAGCTGAAAATTTTACAACATCTTCATGCAAACAGTTCAGTTCTTATTGAAATTGAGAATTGTTTAGAAAAAAATTGTTTCTACCGTCTTTTCTTAGAAGCAATACAAAACAACATGGGCCCTTCGCGATACATACTTACTTACTTATCCTCTGTGTTTTGCTTCTTTGGTAGTCGAGGACATCCCATAGATGTAATCAGACCTTCGTTGAAACGTTTCCAGTTCTTCTTCTCTCTTGCTTTTTCCCTTAGGTTCTGGAGCTGTTTTCTGGTACGGAGTTGTCCTAGTCCAGAGTTTTTGATGTCTTCACAGATGGTGCTGAGAAGATTTGTAGAGTGGCGTCCTTTTCTGGCTTTATACATTGTTGCTCCTGATATGGCGAATTCAAGGGCTTTCTGGGTGGGGGTGTTGATGTCCATGCGTAGGACATGACCTAGCCTAGACCATCTTCGCTTTGCTACTACTGTATATATAGGATCCGTTTGGCAGATTTTATACAGTTCTTTAGTACTGATTACGCTTTTGGGCCATAGGTGACCTGTTATCGTTCGCAAGTGTTTACGGTGGCATATATCTCTTTTTTTCATCATGGCTTTGTTGGTAGCCCAGCTGTCTCAATTATATAGCATGATGGAGATACATCCTTGAAACAAAATAGCAAGTTCAATCAATTCAGCATAAAGAAAACAAACCACTTAGAAAGATCAAAGGAAAGAGAGAATAACCGAGGAGCAAAAGAAACAATGGTGGTTTGAAGGGGCCAAGCAGAGATGAAAAGAAGAGAAAAGGACATCTTTGTAGATTCGATGCCGTTTCATATCAATAACATAATAAATAGACAAAAAAGTGTTTTGTGAAGTACAGTAAAGATCACACCATGTTGTGCCTTGAATTCAAAGTCACTGTCAGTCATAAGTCAAAGAGGTTAAACGTTTAGTTTGCTTGTGAGGAAATAACAGATAAATATTTGGTAGGAATAATAAAATACTGTACAAATAAGATTGTTTTCATTTGAATGAACTGGATTGATGAATTGCAGCTAACTCATTCCGTAATTAATCAAATTAATAAATACAGTCAATTAAAAATGTCAATTATTGACTCAACATGTGTCGGTGTAATAGCACCTTAATGTATACAGATGTGGGCCTTTGATAATGTAGTTTTGAACAAATTTTATACTGTCGTAACGGTAAATTCCAAATTTTTATTGGCAACGACATAGGCATTTTTTTAAATTGAATTTTCTAATTGCCAATGATTCTAAGACCTTTAGTTTTCTTCAAAGTGTACGTTGTTTTGGGGGTTTTTTTGTTAAAACCTCTAAAAATTACACGTTCCTTTTATTATTTTAAAGCTAACATAGATACATTTGTACACTAAGAGTCCAGAATATCAAAGATTGCAGTAAGAGTACTTTCTACCTTGAAGGTTTGCAGACACCATAATTTATCTCTTTGTAAAACCTAGACATCATTTATGTCTCATTTCGTTGTATAAAAATTGTTCAACAATTTTCGCACACTTAAAAAAGAACATAATAAATCTTAAGAAGGAAAAACATTAGTCTTCCTCTTTTGAATTCTTACAAATTGAGAAGAAAGCTACATACGTTAAGGCAAGCTTTATCAAAACGTAATATTTTTAACAAGTATCTACAAATACTTTGATGTCACAATTGATATTTACTTGAAATGGATACTTACTGCAAAGTGCCTCAGAAAAAGGTTTCTCTGTTGAGTGTTACATAAGGTTTGTCTAAATTTGACTTCCTTTCAAAGTTGTGACAAGAACTTAACTTAAAAGCAGCAATATGAATATACTAAAGAATGATCCTAAAAATATCTTTTTACTGTGATGTTTACTTGCATTTCACAAGAGGAGATTAAACATTGCAAATAGAAGCTCTGAAAGCAAAAGTGCTCTTCCGGCAACCAACGTTGCCAAATGATTGTGCACTAAAAATATCTTCCATGCAAGAAGGAAGTAATTAAAACCATAAAAGGATACTTTCATTTATTGACATGCAAGCAAGAACACATTGTTTTGACGCTCAGAAACTCGAAAACTCAGAGACTCAGTGCACAAGTAATTGTTTTAAGCTTACTGGTAAAAATAATGCGACGTGATAACTTTGGAGGCCCGAAGAATGAAAACAAGAAACATATCATCCTTCCAGCAAAGTATTTTTCTTAAGCAATTCCCTCTTCTTTCATCCCAGTGATATATAATGTGTTTTCTCATACAACTTTACATCATCTACTAGGTCTTTATCATCCTGTCTTTAAAAATTTAACTTTACGGTTCCATTTGTGTGTGTCTACAGCCTCTAGATTATCCCACTTTTCAGTTCATTTACTTTTTTACTGGTTATAAACACTCTTTGAGCTTGATATTAAGGTTTATTTAAAAGGATATTCTTGCTAGATAATTTTTATACTAGCTACTACATTTAAAGAATTTTAACCAGTCAAACCACTTTTTAAATAAAAAAGAAAAGGCACAAAAAAGTAAAATGAAAGAAAATTAGACAACTGAAGAATAATTAATCATAATTTGGAAAGTCTTATCTCTAAACGGATAAATAAAACTCAGTAAGGCTTAGGTTGGCTTGTATTACCTATTGAGGAAAGGTAATAGTGGATAATTCTCAAAACTTAAAGTTCAGCCAAAGTAGACTTACATAATTAGGTAAACTGGAGTTGAATGTCTGTTAAATATCGAGTGCACGGTAGTGTGAATATTTGCCCTTCTGCCTTGTCAGACCATCGTTGGACTGTACTAAACTGTAAATATTTTATTAGTTTTTATACTAACATTTGTAAATTTGTCATCCAACTCTAGTGACATTTTAGTTTAATCCCATTTTGGATTTTAGACTACTTTGCGTCGATGTCATGTATATTTACTAGGTACTTTGATGAATTTATATTTAGATTGTACGGCAATCAAACGTAAGCTTTAGGGAAAAGGGTTATTCCTGTGATTCATACCTTTTTTTCCACTAATGATGAGAACTTGGTTCGTTGTGAGACTTATCTTTATTAAGATAAGTCTCACAACGAACCAAGTTCTCAGGAATTCCAATTAACAGGTTATTACTTGTGATGTTTCTCTTATTCCTAAAGGTTCTTGCAGACATAAACGCAGTTTTGGCATTTATATTTGTGATACTTTAAAGTCTCTAGAGTTCTCGTTTTTGACCAATTATACCTTATTGCAAACTCTGTGGGTAATAAATAACCAATATTAACACAGCGATAATTGGCGAGTAAGAAAAGAAAGTAAGTTACAGCAGATAAAATTTATCTGAAACAAGAAGTGAAGTTAATAGCTGATCTTAGAACTACAGCAAAAATATCCAATGACTTATGTATCGATTTGGGCAATGTCATCCTTTTAGATTCGGTATGAAGAAGGAAAATAAAACCACCCCAAATTGATTCCTGAGCTTTGAAATATTTGGAGAAAGAATACTCTTAATCCTAGCAAAATTGATGTTGTTGTCCAACAATGAAATTCTCTGCTTCCTCCATTCTTATGTATAGCTTTGTCTGTAAGCTTTTATGCCTGGTTAATACCAGGCTATACCCTTGAATACATGAAGCTATTAAGTAGAGATTACTGTTTTATCTTATTGATAGCATAAATGATAAGCTAAATTTTCAATCAGTATGTTAAATTTATAATTCTTGTTCACACTTTTTATTGCTTTATTGGAATCTAAGTGAAAAAGAATTTGCTGGAAGACACTCTAGTCAATCACTTTTCCTATAAATTTAATCATCTTGTAGATCACGTTAATTGTATTAAAAAATTGAACTTAATGAAAAAATATCATTAAGATAACCTGATCATAAATAACCCTCTTCATTTCACAAATGAATAGGTTTGTAAGTTGCATCAATACATTAGACGTAGCATATCTCAATCTTCTATGTAAGCTTTTCAATTAGGAAGATCTTAGATTAAACGTACAGACAGAAGATTTAGAATTAAGCCTAAGCTCTTGAGGCTCTTTTTATAGAAGATTACTAAATGTACCAGCTTGAAAACAGTAGGTGCTCATCTGTCATCAGCAATGTTTACTAAATATTTAAACAATTATGCTCAGAAGACACCAAAAATTCCTTCTTATACTTATTGTTTACTCTTATACTTATTGTTTACTCATTGTTTACCCTTATTGTGTACTGATTTTACAATAAAAGAGCAGCGACACTTGCTGCGATTCAAGACACTTCAAGACACTTCCATAAATCAATTACTTTGCCAAAATGACGTTTCGTAAAAAGAATGCCTTCATAAATACCTCTGTGCTACATAGCTCACATAAATATTTATTGTACTTTTCAGACTTATTACTGAATAAAACGTGTTGGAAAATGGATGGTATGTGTTTCAAAAATGATATGTTTTAGAATGTAATACTAAGAGTTAACTTAGTAGACCAAAAGACTATGGACACCAAAGGCAATGGATTATATCAAGGTTGATACAATTTATACTTTCTTCAAAATGTGCATAAATTGTATGGTTAAAAACCATATAACTTATAAAGCTAGTAAGCCTGTAAACCACTAATTTGCTACTAATTTGCTACAAATTTGCTAGAGAAATCGATTTCAAACTTCACATAGATGTTGAAAACACATTAAAGCTCAAGGAAGGCAAGTTATTTTGTTATTAAAATACCAACAGAAGAGAATCCTATCAAAATCATTTGGATCCTTAGTGACTTAATTGTCAGAAGCTATCAGGAAAATATAAACTCGGGTCTCTAAAAAATTTAAGAAATAATCATAGCCATCTGTCTTTTTATATTTTTTGTATGTTTGTAATTTTTAGTGTCTATTTTACTGGAACATATCTGAAATCAAGTTTTTCATATATTGGCATTTCTTTTCTTATTTTCTAGTGATAAAATTAAACACTCTTTTATGTTCCTTGTCAAAAGATCTTCTTTCTCATTTCAGAACTTATCTGATCAAAAGAGAAAAATCGCCTGATTTCCATAAGAATAAAAAAAATAAATGAAACACTCATCATCAAAAATAATTACTAACCATGTTACAGAAAAAACAGGATAAAAATATTTTTAATGGATGGAATAGAATAATTAATTTGTTTCCACCTCATCATGTTTTACATACCACAAGTAGTCTACAATCGTTTTTACCTCCCACCCTCCCTGGTATATTTCTTCTACTACCTTCATATCTTGGTAAACTCTTCCACTTTTTTTCAATACTAAACTGTCAAAACGTTGTAAGTAGATATTCTAAATAGATTTGCAAAAATGGATATTTAGATTCATCTACACTCCAAAGTGCTTGAATTTTCCCAAAAGTTCTTTTCATACAAATCCAGGAAAGTAATTGCAAATGTATTGAAAACAGACATCACCATTGGTCATATATTTCACAAATTGCTTTATTAACCCCAGTTCAATATGTATGGGAAAAAGTAATATCATTCATTCATAGGATCATTCATTCATCTGTAAGTCTCGATGAATGTCTATTAAAATTGAGCCATATAACGACATGCTGCAATAGATATTTTAAACTTAGTTCAGAGCTATTAAAGAAGAGACTCCAGTTATCACGAGCTTTTTTCTTAATACCTCGCCTAAACGAACGCTTTCAATTTCCTTCAGAAACACCAGTTGGTCTTTTTTTTGTCAAAAATGGAATGAATTATGGAGCATTTATGTGATAAAAAGTTGCTGTTGTTCCTGATTGTAGGAGTAATTCGTCATTCAACCGAGAAGCTAATAATTCAGAATATCACCTTGACAGATTAAAATCTATAACTTATAGGTTACTAAATTGCTCTTGTGTAAAAGAACTAACTAATTTGAGTAGCCTGAACAATCGACATCATCTTTATTTGCATCACTCTCTGCTTCAAACAAACTATTAACATCAGATTTTGTCAGCTATAGCATCTTTCGTTTAGACGTTTGAAATGAATGTGCTAAATTGTTTTAATGTTCTATTTGCAGAGGTAAAAACGAATATATTTACATGAGGCTTTTTGGCCTAATATCGATAAGCCAAGAAAACTTAATTTGCATAGATATCCAATTATATATATATATATTTATATATATATATATATCTGCCATATCAACGTATCTTACTTTCTGTGTGTATCTCAATAGCAAATAATGGACGAGTGGGGTTCTTTGGATCAGATACAAGTCAGTACCGTGGGTTATTGAACAACAAGACAAATACATGCAAGTTGAATTATACACACGTACATACACACCTATATTTTTTGCCTACCATATTAAGAGTTTTAAGTGTTATCACAGTGCTCATTTACAACAGTAAGCATAAGATCTGTACGGAAATGACCCCTGGTTAGATTTAAACCTACTCCCACTCAAGAGTTCCGATCCAATTTCCNTTATATAAATATATATATATATATTTATATATATATATATATATATATATATATATCTGCCATATCAACGTATCTTACTTTCTGTGTGTATCTCAATAGCAAATAATGGACGAGTGGGGTTCTTTGGATCAGATACAAGTCAGTACCGTGGGTTATTGAACAACAAGACAAATACATGCAAGTTGAATTATACACACGTACATACACACCTATATTTTTTGCCTACCATATTAAGAGTTTTAAGTGTTATCACAGTGCTCATTTACAACAGGAGGCATAAGATCTGTACAGAAATGACCCCTGGTTAGATTTAAACCTACTCCCACTCAAGAGTTCCGATCCAATTTCCTGTACCTTAACCAGTCAGCCACAGTAAACCTCAGAGCCATACGTTGAATTAACTACCCAAATGTTTCAAAGAGCTTTTGGCTTGTATATAATACAATGAAATTTAGTGATTGAACCTTTTTTGGTTATGCGTCCAACATACGATCCTGTGTATATTAAATGCTTTCTTTGTAGTCATATATGTAATATGAAGCAAAAATTTTCGTCTAATCTCTTGCTGTTTCGATATTCTCTGTCGAGCTATTCAAGATTAGTTCCAGTTCACATGTGTTGTTAACATGATTGGAGGATGATCAGCTCTACTTTTAGAAAGAACTCTGCATCAAAACGCCTTCAAATTTAGGAGAAATCTAACGTTGCTTCATGTAGCGGCTCAACTTTCTTGATATTTGGTAAAACTCAAATTTAATTAACTACTTTAACTAAAAATTTGGGCGTGGAACATATAGACCTACAAAATTAAGTTTTACATGCCATAAACAGGAATTGCCTGGGATCTAAAAAGTTTTTTTCTACATGACCGGTTTTTAAAAAATTGTGGTGATTAGATGAAACTAATAAAAGTTAGGAAAACTCCATTGTCAGGCCAATCTACAAGATCACTATTTTAATAGAGGAAGAGACCAAGTGATTTGCAACACTCATTTCTCTCCTGGTTTTCCTACTAAGCAACAAGAAACATAGAAAAGGTCATATGTTTACCGAATAACGCAAACTTCAACAAGGCGGATACGAAATGATTAAAAAATACAGCTAAAAAGTTTGGGGTATTATTATTATTATTTTACTCAGTCATTTTCTTTTGACTTGCTTTTTATTTTTTTATTATTATTATTATTATTATTATTATTATTATTATTAT
The DNA here is from genome assembly GCA_003991215.1 of Morbakka virulenta. Taxonomy (NCBI): domain Eukaryota; kingdom Metazoa; phylum Cnidaria; class Cubozoa; order Carybdeida; family Carukiidae; genus Morbakka; species Morbakka virulenta. Next base: position 47,976 of record RDPX01000149.1, read on the forward strand.
TATTGTTATTAAAAGGTTGGTACTTCGTGTTCGTGACACTTGTTCACCCACTTTGAATATAAACTACAAGACAGAAAGGGCATACCATTGTTACAACGTTGTTTGATTTGTGTCTTTCATGGGCGCCACTACCAACAGAGTTTAGGGTGTCAACAGCAGTGAAAAGATACCTTTTGAATCTAAATGAGAAAATAAAAAATGTCCATTCTTGTATCAATAGGAAAACGAACATGAAAGTTAATAAATATCTCATTGAAGTTTCCTGCAACTAAACCCCTACGCTTTGATGAAATAAAACTCTTACTGTTTGACTTTGACAGGCTTTTTATGTATTTTTCATATTGAATATTAATTTTTCGTAACGATATTCTTTTATCCTTTCTTGTTGTCTTTCCTTTAATACTCTTAGTAATTTTTGTTATAATTTTTTCCAGCTTTCCTTTCAATCTTAACCAAAGGTATAGAAAACCAAAATTGTCAACAATGATGAAATGGGTTAGGGGGGATGGTATGCAAATATTAGTATCAATCTCTGAGTTCTGTCAAATAGTAATATCATAGAAGCGTTATAATCTACGAGTTGATGAATAGTATACAAATTAGTCGGCATCGATAGAAGGTATTTATTTTACAGTTGAGCGCGCCGTAGCACACTCCAATAATTGTATGTAATTAACATTTCTGTAGTCTTAAAAATGCTCTATTCAAGTCAATTGAGATTATAAAAGAATAGCTTCTGTAGGAAAGCTTTTCAACATTTGTGAGGCAGGCAAAGAAAGAGACTGTGAGTTCAATACTACGCGTGATCAAGTTTAATAATGAAAATGAAGTCGGCTGGCTTGATGCTAATACTTATTATATGAATTGGTGTGGATCATCCGAGCCCCTTTGGTAAATTCTGTACTGGTAACTTTAATCATCATAATGCTCTGCGTGACTGCTGTTCTATACAATTATTTCACTTGCAAGCAAAATAAACCAAAACAATGACGTCAGGAGAGAGGAAGGTTGTGGAAGGCCTTTGCAAGCTGAATAACGGCCTTGATCTCCCATTGCAATTAAATAGTTTATGCCAAATGAATGCGTAAAACAGACGCTTATTAAAGTAATTAAAGAATGTTTGATGGTGCGTGTAATCAGCAAGATTAATAGTAAAATTACCAATGGCTCCTGTTTTTCATATGGACAAGATATTAAGCATCCGTCTGTGTCATTAAACCAATATATATTAGGTGGTTGCGGCAGACTAAACCGTTATTTCCTCTGTTTTTCTCTTTTTTCTTTCCATTGTTTTCTTAAATAAAACAAACATACAAACATATCAAGCGGAAGTTGAAAACAGATCATTCTAGACGGCAGAATATAATTTACTAAATGATAAATATAAACAAAAGGGATCATTTACCCTTTAACTGCTAGTTAATTTCACCAAATTTTTTCATTTGTAAAAATTAGGATATTGGCAATATTTCAATGAAATGAAAACAAAAATTGAATGACTAATTTGAATTCCTGTGTCCCCATCCGCCAAACTTTAAAAGCAATAAACTTTTAATTTAATAATAAAAATTGTTTGAGTTACTACCTTTTCACTGGAATTCCTTGTTTCTTTTCATTCATAATTACTAGTCATCTTATGTCACATTTTTGCATTTAATCTTATGCAAGTCCTGAGAAACATCTTTCAGCCGAAAAAGAAAGCTTGAGTTCCTATTGTACCCTTTGAATCTGGTCTTTGGTTCAATACAAAGCAAGTTAAGGCTGAGAATTTTACTCGTTTACTTACATTCAGAACTTGAAAGATTCAACACCCTGTCATAAAAATGCGCTGCTGAGTTTCTAATTTGTTCCTTTGATTCTTCTTCTGCCTTCTTACAAACAGAGGTTGTAAAAAAGATTTTTGTTCAAAATAACATTCCACTAGATGTTTTTGGTAGATTCTATCAGACACAAAAGTTAGAGCATTCTATTTATTTGCTTCCCCGAAAAACATCAACTTTTGAGGGAGCGTCATCCAACCAAAAAAGTCATTTTTAAATTTAAATTTCTAGCTTGAATTTGTTTTTTTTCTCTCATTTACAGCAATTTCAGGTCTCAAGCCATAAATATTTCTTTTTCATGCAAGTTATTTCAAGTATTCCAGGGGTAAGCCTAGGCCAGCAATTTTCTACTTAAATTGGTTTTAGACTACTTGAAATGAGTAAGCGATTGGATGTTGTCAACTAAATTTCACTAAATAATCACTATAATGGTATCAATTTTCTAATGAAAGAACACCTCAAGGGATATCATGGAATAAGAACGATCCCTGCTGTGTTGCTAGATTGCATAATTTTATTCTTAGTCAAGAACCCTCCGCTTTATGTAAAAATAATTACCTCAACGATGATATTGGACATTTTCAGTGTCTTGCTATGTGCTGATAGTCTTAGATCAGCCCCAAAGCAGTTTTTAGCTTCCTATTCTCATTATGTTTTTCCTTTTTCCTTTACGTTTACTAATGTGTCAAAACAGGACCACGTTGATAGCAGTTTTCACAGTATATGTAAAATACTGATGTGTTTATATGGATATTTGGCGTATATGTATTGTATCCTGTATAAACATTAATTTTACTATTATTATTATTATTATTTTTATTATTATTATTTTGTCAAAAATCATGACGTAAAAAACTAAATCACTTAAAAAAAAGGAAAAATTCATAATAGAAAACAAAGTGTATATATAAAATAGATGGTATTTTATCAAACCTATTTTCCTTCTCCCTTCTTCCCCCTTTCCATTTTATATCTAGTCTCAGCCTTTCAAAGTGTACGTATTGCTTTACCTACTGACTGTCACGCATATCAAAATAGGCCAATTTTAGTCTCTTTTACTTCTTTCTTACTCTCTACCTTTCTATTTGCTATTTTCTATTTTGTACAATCCTTTTAATCTCTCTTTTTTTCTCATTTCACAACCTTTGGTTATGCTTCCTTGTTAGCATATGATTTTTTATATTGCCTTGTCATTATAATTATGTTGCCCTATGCCTCCCAATTTTTGTGTTTTACGAGTAATTCTATTATCATCATAATCATTAGCTCTCCATGACTTTTCCTTAACCACTGGCCTCCACTCCAATATGTTTCTCGACGATGATTGCCATCAACCAACAGCCATCCTTCTATCTTTCAGGTTTCACTTGAGGTATCCTTAAACCTCATTTTAGGCCGTCCAATACCACCCACCCCTTCCTTCAGCTGAGAGAATATATTATGTTTAGGTAGTCTGCTGTTTCCCTTTCTTTTTGCATGACCAGACCATCATAGGTAAATCTTTGTTGAAAACAAAATTCCACCACTTTTGGCCAGTGTTAAAGTGTGTGACCTGCAGTCTTGTAAAGTTGCCATGCCTCAGCTTTCTATAGTAGCGTTGATAAGACTATGGCCCCATTCATTCAACCATACCTTTTCTTTCAGCAGTCCATACGAGCTTGAAGCATTCGACTTCCTGGTGTTTATCTCTTCATTCAGTGGTTGTTTCTCAGTAAACCTTGCATGGACGAAATACTCCAGACCAGACAAAGCATCCTGCCCTTAATCTGAGTAAAAAGGCTGATACTATACAAAAGACTGACAGCTGTACATCGTGTTACCTTTTTCTGGGACAGAAAATGAGAAACGTTCTCCAATTCAACTATAATTTTATTGTTTTAAATCTCCTATTCAAAGGATCAGTTAAAAAAACATCTTCAAAAGAAGTCTCAGATTTATTCTGGCAGCCAAGCTTTGTAAATTGTATAGCTTTGCGTCCATAAAATAAATTAATTTACTGGTACATTGTGTTTTTACTAGCAGTAGTTTCACTTGCTTTTCTTGATTGTTTTCTGCTCTATGTTTATGTTGATTGTAATTACTATTTGAAAGTAATTACACATTTTAACTATTGCTGCGCCTTTAAGAAATAATCGCACTAGCATACAAGGTCCTCTTTGATTTCCTTGATGTGCAGGTAGACTGACTAATTACCTACTACAAAGAACCTAAGTTTACCACATTTTAGTTCTGCGATCAAATGGATCGAGTTCCTGGAGCTGCTCCTTATTTAAATTTGGCAAAAAAGAACTGATGTAGTTGGAAATAAAAGTATCATACATGTGAAGGAAGAATTGAAGAAATCAGTAAGAAAAATGTATCTCAACATCGATAGTAAGTAAAAAACTAATTCTAGCTTTTTTTTAATAGATAGAGATAACACATTTAGTGGCAAATTAAAACCCTAAATGTTTCAAAACACCTTTGCAATGTACCAAATATAAAAGTTTCGGTCTCGACATCTCGTACTTTAATTCTTCTTCTTCTTTGCAGGTTCCCAAAGATCAGGGGTCTGCAGCACGAATCTTCCTTCTCCATAGTAGTCTTTCCATTGTCTGTTCATCTCTCACTCCTTTCTTCTCCATGTCTCTCCTGATGGTATCTCGCCATCTCAACCTCTGCCTTCCCCTTGATCTCTTTCCCTTCACTGGCTCTGCCCATGCTTTAAAAATCCAATCCTGTTCCTCTCTTCTTCGAACGTGGCCATACCACCTCAGCCGAGCCTCACGTAACTTTTCTGCAATGGATACTAGACCTGCGCTAGCTCTTATTTCTTCATTTGTGCATCTCTCCATCAAAGATATGCCCATTATCCACCTCAGCATTCTCATTTCTGTGCGTACAAGCAAGTCCTCCTCATATTTTCGCAGTGCCCAAGTCTCTGCTCCATATAACAGCACAGGCCTTACCACAGTCTTGTATATCTTGACTTTCACTCTTCTTGGGATTCTTCGGTCACACACAACTCCTTTCACTTCCCTCCACTTGTTCCAGCCGCACTTCACCCTTTCCTTTACTTCTTCTTCACATCCTCCTGTATCTTTGACAGTGGACCCCAAGTACCTGAATTTTTTCACATCCCCCAGTCATGGGTTAAATGACATCACTGCCTTGTGAGTGGGTAGGGGACTACCAAAGGCTAAGGGCCCACCCCCTGATAAGAGGGTGGTTGGTGTCAGCAAGGGCATGCGACCGTAAAACAGCGCTCCAGTACTATGTCACGAATCACATCTCGTACTTTAATTGATTATTATTAAATGGTAATATGTTTTCGTCTAGCATGTAGTTATTAAAAATACATATTCGATACTTAAAGATTGGCAAGAAAAGTGTCCCAAAACACATTCCTGCATTAAACACGTAAATAGATCTTATCATATTTGCATATATATATATATATATATATATAAAGAGAGAGAGAGAGAGAGAAACAGACAGAAAAAGTGCCCCTGTTGTCTCTCTGGACCTCTGTATTTCTTTCTCTCGCTGTCTCTCTCTCTCTCTCTCTCTCTCTCTCTCTTTCATTTTCTTTTATTTCTTTCTCTCTATCTGCATAGAGAGGAATACAGAAACGGAAAGATAGATAGATGGACACACTGAGAGAACTTTGTTTGCCTGTGTGTGTCAAAGTGGCACAGGGAATTCGTTGAAATCCACAGTGTTGTTTTTGCTAATTACTACAATATTATATCATAGCAAACTAATTCAATTTGTACTTATCCTTAAGCTCCTTTTTTATCATTCAGAAAGAACAAAAACCTTACATACATACTTGTGAAATGTTCCTTGTTTCCGAACTGTACTCCCCAAACTCTACAGTGCAACATTTAAATAACCATAGTTACATCTTCTATCATTTTAACCATGTAAATAAATTATCAACCTATTTTTACAAAAGCAATTCTCCATTTCAAGCGCTAACGTGTCATTTCTACTGTCAAATGTCGTGAACATCACAACATGTAAGTAGGCCAAAACACGTTACTCTGCACAATAGATTTCAGAAGCAAATTGTTATTGAAATTGAAAAATAATATTCGTCGTGGCTACTCAAATTAGAAATACCAGTGAAATAATTTAAATAAGTTAGTTAAGTAGTTAAGGTAAGGTAAATAGAAATTTTTACAAAGTTACAGGGTTATCTTTCAACGTTTAATTTACTATGATCTGATAGCACTCATGTTTTTAGGAAGTCAGCTTCCTTTTCCTTATGCAAGTTACTGCCAAGTGTGTTGTGTCCGAATCATCTATCTGACTCATAAGTATAGTTGATTTGCTGTCTGCACTCTTTGCTATCCGATAGAGCACTAAGGATGGCTCCACAGGGTCTGCTACTACAAGTTTGTTATTGGAAACATTGACTTGATTCAGTTGGCGATTTAGGTCATCATTTTGGCACTTGAAATGTAATGCGATCTTGACTTGTGGAAGCCTATCGAGATGAACAATCTTTTCTTGTGATTTTTTCATGGGATATTTCAAAATTGACCCCAGCAGGAAGCTACTGTAGGACAGTTCATGGACCAAGGCGTCGACGTGATCATTGGAAAATATCACTAATCTTGTGACACAGAACTTTATTCACACTTTACCTTATTTCTGACGATTGGTAAAATTGGTAAGTTCTTTTAATTTTGTACCTGCATTTGTACCTTATGGAGATGTAAATTTTAAGCAACAACATCGTAGTTGTCTTTTAGAAAGATATTAGAATACTAAAGGTAATTGCAGTTGATTGCCACTGAGAAAAATCTCAATTGATAAATGACTAGAACTATCAAAAGTAATGTTTGTATTGTATGCAGTTAGTTTCTTTGTTTTTATTCGTAATTGGGGCAAACACAGCTTTAGGCAGAACATTGTTGCTTACAAAGTGTTTAGTTTTTCACCACAAAAGGACGAATCTCAACGTATCTTTAACATTGCGAATATTACATTCAACATGTCCCTTTCTTTGCAATGATTATCCGATGATTACTGGTAATTGTATCCTCATAAACGTTGGAGCCCTGGTTACTGAACAAAGAATGTGATGTAACATGAATTGACAGAAACTTCATTGGTGCTTCAGAAATTGCAATTCGAAAAAGTTATGCTTTTGGAGGAAACAAATCACACTTAGTCTGTTGATAGATCAAACACTAGAACACAAAATATCCAAGATCTCATTCTGTCTTTTATACTACAGGTTACAGTGTAATTCTATCCCTCCAACTCCGCGGTCCAATACAAACGGACCATGGTCAACTTAAGTAAGAATTCTCTACCAGTTGAATATCCATGCCAGTGTTTCACAGCAAGCATTGCTATTAGTCTCTTTCATAATTCCTGCGCAGTTGTGTTGTGATTCTGAAAAGCATGTTGACAGGTATGCTGCTGGATGCAAAGTATCATCTTATCCTTTTTAACCGAGACGTCCGCTGGCGCGTTGTCATTTCTGTCAACTGTAACAACTAAGTATAATTCAAGTTTTGGAAAAGCTAAATTTAGTGTCCTCGTTAAGTGTTGTTTCATATCCTAAACTGCTCTTTTACTGAATGGGTATGGGTACAAAAAATTCATTGAATGGTTGGCTAAAGATATCAAAAATTTTATGTTATGATAAATGTTTTAAAAAACCTAGAAATTCCTAAAATTTCCCCTACTTCTTTCTTAGACATTGGATGTGGAAGTTAGGTGACAGTATCTGTTCGGTTGATATCATATGTTAAACTGGGTTGCGGTTTAATCTCATCCACAAAGATTTCAAAGCTCTTACACTAGACATAAACAAAGTAGGTGGACACCTGCCTTGGCTCTTGTGTAAGACCTTGGTGTTTATTATAAGTAAAATTTGGAATAAAAATATCACGGAAAATAGAGCTGAAAATAATGGATCTTAATATGCTGGGACTTAAAGCCCTGAGAGATCTAACATTGACATTGGGTGAAAATAAAAGATGTAGCTGCAAAATGATCTTGTATTTGAATTTGCGGGCTAGTTCAAGCCTCAGGATTTTGGACGACCCTGACCAGCATAGTCCCCGTGCCATTCTTTGGCAAGGTGTACCACTCGGTCGGCCACCCTTCCCAGGGTCACGGAGTCCTTTCTTCTATTGGCCATCCTGCCTGAGTGATGATGTACTCTTTGGGCGTAAGAACTTCTCCTGAGGTCACTACTCATTGGTACGCGATTCCAGGCAGGCTGAGCTTGTTAGCTTTGGAAGGCAATCCGCCTAGAAATAGGATACTCTTAACTCAAAATGCTCTCCAACTATGGCTTAAATAGTGAAGAATACACATTCCCTCTATACAGGTGTTGCTATCAGTCCTTTCTTGCCGAGTGTAAAAATTGGGCATTACTGTAAATAAATATTAATCTCGGCATTTCATCCTTGAATATGGCCAGGGCGTGACCCGTTGGTGATGCACAACGTGGGCTCCTGCATGTTGTGACAAATCAGCGAGGGGTACCGCAAACCATATCCTGACTGCGGCTAAAGAAGCAAGGGAAGAACTCAAGGATTAGATTAGGAACCGATCAATGACAGGTAAATCAAAGAAGATTGCAAATGTCATGACGAGAAGGAAAATAGATATTCTATGTGTACATAAAATGAGATGGAAAGGGAGCAAAGCAAAAGAGATAGGTGAGGGACTCAAGCTGATGTATCACGGTTTAGCCATTACAGCCAACGCGAAAAAGGAGCTGCAGGAGAAAATGAGAGAGCAGCGAGAAGCTCTGGAGAAGAGGGAACTTAAAAGTGAATGCAAAGAAGACGGAAGTAATGTTATTAAGTGGGCAAGTTGTCGAAACCTCTAAGATAGTGGATGTCCATGTAGAGGAGATAAAGGCAATGGATGACTTCAAGTATTTAGGTTCAATCATTGAAAAGGAAAGTGACTGTGAGGAAGACGACAAGGCAAGAGATGAAAGTGCCTGGAGGAAATGGTCTGAGAGTAGTACAGTGGTCTGCGACAAAAAGGTCACTCTTTCCCAAGAACTACTTCTATAAGGTGGCCATCAGACCTGTTTTTGGTGTATGGAGCTGAAAATTGACCACTGAAGAAAACACAAAAGAGGAGGCTGGAATCCACAGAGATAAGGATGGTGCTATGGATGACTGGGTTATCGCTGTTGGAGCACAGAACAAGTGCAGATTTGAGAAGGCATGCCAAAGTAGTCGAAGTAGGAAGAAAGGCTNAAGGGAGCAAAGCAAAAGAGATAGGTGAGGGACTCAAGCTGATGTATCACGGTTTAGCCATTACAGCCAACGCGAAAAAGGAGCTGCAGGAGAAAATGAGAGAGCAGCGAGAAGCTCTGGAGAAGAGGGAACTTAAAAGTGAATGCAAAGAAGACGGAAGTAATGTTATTAAGTGGGCAAGTTGTCGAAACCTCTAAGATAGTGGATGTCCATGTAAAGGAGATAAAGGCAATGGATGACTTCAAGTATTTAGGTTCAATCATTGAAAAGGAAAGTGACTGTGAGGAAGACGACAAGGCAAGAGATGAAAGTGCCTGGAGGAAATGGTCTGAGAGTAGTACAGTGGTCTGCGACAAAAAGGTCACTCTTTCCCAAGAACTACTTCTATAAGGTGGCCATCAGACCTGTTTTTGGTGTATGGAGCTGAAAATTGACCACTGAAGAAAACACAAAAGAGGAGGCTGGAATCCACAGAGATAAGGATGGTGCTATGGATGACTGGGTTATCGCTGTTGGAGCACAGAACAAGTGCAGATTTGAGAAGGCATGCCAAAGTAGTCGAAGTAGGAAGAAAGGCTAAAGAGACTAGAATCCGCTGGTTTGGACACCTAATGCGGAGAGAGGAGGTAAGTATTGTGAAGCAAGTTTATTATCATCAGGTAGTTGAAATAGAGGTCGAAGGCATCAGAAGTTGAGATGGAGAGATTGTGTGCGGAGTGATAAGGAAACAGTTGAAGCTGACGAGGAAGATACAAGCAAAAGGAGCTTGTAGAGGAAGAAATGCCGAGAGACCGACCTAACTTGAAATTGTAAGAAGACCGAAGAAAAAGAAGAAAGGAGACAAAGACTTCAAAGTCTAGAAAAACAATCTTAATTGTAGCAAAAATGCATTTTGACGCTTTAAGGATTACCATAACTACTCTTAATAGTCAAAATGTCTTTCAAATTGCATATACAAAAGCACTTAGTTGTCAAAAAACAGAAGAAATTTGTGCCAGTCACTTGCTTGTGTGACTATAATTCGATAGTTCAAACAGCATAACCTGAAATTTTATTTCCTAGGAGAAGCACCAAATCCTGTTTTTCACTACCAGGTTCAAATAAAGGAAAGGAAAAAGAAGCCTCTGTTCTATCTAACTTAGAACAACGTTTGGAATCATCCACGTTGTCAATAACATCCTTAATATGGGACAATGGGTACATAATGATGATATTAATGATGCTACCTATTTGGTAGCATCATTAATAACACGCAAGGTACGTGAAAACTAGAACTAGTACCTTATTTTTAAACAATGTTAAAGGAACACGTCATGAGAAATCAGAAAGATGAATTATATCATTAGAAGGCACACTTGTGATTGATCGTAATCGAGGGATTTTCTCCAAACTGAAGGAGTTCATCAAGGCTTAAGACATATTGAGAACTTGTTATTGAAAATGGCTTTATAATCGACGGTTTCGGTTTTTGGGGGAGTTTGGTAGGTTGGTAGCAAAAGAATTTCTGTAGCCGTAAATTAGTTATTATTAATTCATTTAATTTGTTTTTGACGGCGTTGGTTAATAATAGCGATATCACCCGGATCCAAGTAGGCACTGTTTCAAAAAGATATGCTAGCCACCGATTTACTTGCAATTTGAATAAAATCCAGTACCTTCCTCGGTTTTAGATGAACTATGGTGGGATATTAACATTACCATTGGAATTACTTTATCGATATTGGGAATTATTTAAGATCTATTAACATGGAAGCCTCAAACTTTTAATACCATTCTTTGTTCAAAATAATCTTCGAATAGAGACTTAAATTTCAAACCATTTGCAAGGAGTTCTTTTTCAGGTCTTCCAAGGATGGCAGTATTTTCAAATTAACTAAGATGGTTACGTTTTGTCCACAAGACTGTTATTGATAGCTTTTCGTGCCTAATTTGATTTTTTTAAATTAACTCTCATTGTCCCAAATCGCCTCATAAAATCTTTTGCGTGCACTATAATTAAATATAACATAGACTCCAAATGGTTTTCTTTTTCAATGGATACCATACTAGGGATGTCCAGAGAGCATCACGAAAAACTAGCAGGCCTAACCATGGAAAATAAAAAGAACCTCTAAAACAAATATGTCTCCCTATGTCAAGGACATCAGTGAGCAACTAAGATGAACTATCCGACAACTTAATATCAAGTGTTCACTTTTCACTACTTCTACACTTAGGATGATCCTCTGGAATCCTAAGGATCTAGTTCCACTTGAAGAGAGAAACACTATAGTTTACAAACTACATTGTAAACATTGTCCTACTTTCTACATTGGAGGATCAGAACGCTCCTTGGGTCAAATAAAAAAGAACACAAGAGACCTGTTCAAAAACGTGACACTAAAAATCAAGAAATACCAGAACGCTGCTGAATACAGGATCACACCTTTGACTGGGACAACAAAAGGACTATAGGCAAGGAAACCAATACAAAAAGGAAAAAAAAAGAAGTCATGCATTTCCTACAGCACATCAATCACATCAACAGCATGTCTTACACTCTTCCAGAAATATGGCTTCCAGCACTACAGAAAAGGAACACAACAAACACTAGGCAGGTATGGCCACTCCTCAAAACAACTTGATCCCTGTCACCAAGCATGTTCACACTAACGAAGTATAAAATAACTATACCTAATTACTTTAGTGACCTGACGATGGAAGAAGTATCTCTCGAAGTATTGTCTAAAAAAGCTTACGACTCACAGCATGATAAATATCCTACGTCAGTGGCTTCCACTTAGTCTATAAAGTCAAGAACTTTTAAGAAAATTAGTTAAAGTCTGATATTGTTGTAATTAGCATTGTCAAAAGTTTAAAAAAAGAATAGACTATCAAGAAAATTTTTATGGTGATAATAAATTGTCCCGGTCAAAGAATTGCTTAGGTCTGCAAAGAAAAAGTGTGCAATTTTGAATATCTGCTATATTAACATCAAAATTGGTTTTTGAAAACATTTCTAACCAGGGATGATAAAAACTTTTTTCATGGTTTCAATTAAGGCAGTGTATGTTTTTATACAATTTTTATTGCAATATGATAGATGGATACAATAAGGGTAAAATTTAAGAAGTGCTTACTAGGTTAGAAACACCCAATGTCAGCTGTAAAAGTTTTCTTTTCCAACTAATACTTTTAGCAAAAAATATAAACAATTATACCTGAAACAAACAGAAACTATTTATTAATAACATACTTCTGGAAGACAGGTTTTGACAGTATGTCTGCAATGCCGCTACTAAATAAACCAAAAAATGAAGGAACGGACAGTTGGGAAGGAAAAGGGTGTCCACCTTCTACTAATGTTTTTAAATGTACTATACAGTGTAAACATTAGGTGAAGTGAAAACAATGGTAAGAATTGTACAGAAAATGCATAAATTTAGAGTGGAGTAGACCAAATTTGTTTTACTTTATTTTAGCAAGGCAAATGTCACCTTCAGGTCATCTTCCAATACATAGTGTGCTTAAAATCTGTTCATTATGTATAACTTCTCATCATCTTTATTGAGTTACAACTCTGTTTGTCTTATCTTACTTAATAATGAAAAAGCCTTTCCGTTTTTTGGAGTTTGTTTAATAATTGGATGCTAGGCGGCAAAGTGAAAAATGAAGGCCAGCAAGGTGATATGGAAAGAAATTAAAGTTTTATTTCTTGTTTGCTCGACCCCGACGGTATTTTAAAGTCAAAGGGTGAACTGTTTTATAGTAAGCATAAATATTTAAATTTTCTAATTGGAAGAAAATACGACCAGCGTAAAGCACAATGAACAGAAAGACTAAAGATACAGGCTGATATCTTCACAGACAAAAATCTCCGCCTTCTTTCTAACAGAATTTTATGACCTCTACTTAATGAAGTGTTATCTGCAATTAAAACTGTTGCTAGAGGTTGTACTCTGTCATGAAAAAGCTTCTTTGTGGATATCAGTAGCACATTCCTTTCAAACTGCGGACAGTGCTTTTTTAAAGTTATTAGCCTTGGTATGAAATAGCAGTGATAATAAATTGTAATTGGCTGTGTGATGCATTTTTAACGTTGCTAAAAATAACTGTTACGCTTTCATTTCACTGAGTACAAGTTTCAATTAATATGAGCTCAACTTACGGTCTTATTTCATTATCCTCGTTTCTATAGAGCTATTTTTATATTTTAGTTTTACGTGTTCATGACATAGGCTGTCCATTTTGATTCATAATTGCAGACAAGTACCTATATGACTGTTAATTTACTAGGCTGATTGGTGTATAGGAAGTTATGATGAAAAATGGCTATTGATCACAATTAAATAATTTACACCTACAAACGCTCTTATTAATACATTTAGCATAATGAGATTTAATGACCAAAGTAACACGCCTTTATATTTCCACTTCATTGTACGCCCCTTGCATTTCAGTAAGTTAAACTTAACACAAAGTTAATATTGTTTACAAAAGTAACCAGCGGCAATTTGAAAGTGAAGACTTAATAAGGTGGACAAATAAATAGCTTGCTGTAATTTCTGTAATTGTCTGCGCAAAGATACATTAGTTTGACATCGTCTCCGCCTCTATATCAAAACAAAATATTGGTTTGTATGTTCTGGACTGGGTAACAAAATAAGGAAGGCTAGAAATTAGTTCATTGGGTTTCTTCTCATTTCATTAATAGACAATGATATTTCAAATTATGTCTAATTTAACCAAATGTTTCAAATTGCATAGAACCTTAATTTGTTAAGCTAAGTAGTAGAATTAACGAGCATGAGCTACCTTTTAATCAGTTTGTTTTGGATTCAAACCTGTTGTTATCTATTTCCTAACCAGTTTGCCCATATTCCATAACTGTGGTTTCTGGTAGCAACAATCTAAAGGTACCTTATTTGATGTGATATGAATTCATCTTTAGTTCTATATTGCTCCATATCCATTCTCCTCCTAAACTGATTTTTTTGTTCGCGCAGTGTTCTTTAAATAAACTCCCCAGGTCCTAGATAAATTTTACAAAGTAATAATAATAGTAATAAATAATGAAAAGGGAAGATAGACTTCCTTACTCAATACTTCTTACTTTTGGAAATTATCAAACCTAGTCGCAATAAAGGTATTAGAAGCTGTTTTCCTGCTTATTCTTTTATCTCTGTTGGTGATACTTAATCGCAGACAACAAAATTGAGATACTGCATCCATTGTGTACAGCTCTATGCTTCACGTGCACAATTTAGTATGCGGCCTCTACATCAGATTTCTCTGATATCCATCCATTGTGACCTCCGTCTTCCAATCAGTTTTATTTTTGCTTTTTTACAATCTCTTAAATCTAAAACTACCGAACGTGTGCTTCACCGTCATTTTGAATTTCAAAGAAGCTAAAAAACCTTTCTTTGAAACACTGGCGCCAGATTTATGTGTTTGAATTGTGATTAGATTTAGCTACCTTATCGGTAAAAATATCGTTTTTAATAACCATATTTTTCCTTGATGATTAACTGTTAAAGTTTCTTCATTTTTCAGGGGATTTAATTGTACTAACTTGCATTTTTCAAACATTTTGTTGTTGTTTTTATATCCAACAATACACGATTGTGACTCAAAATGCATAATTGTTAAGGGGGAAAATTAAAGAATTTAAGTTCAAAAATTGACTACCTGTAAACTTTTGTTGTAAAAAGCGACGAACTATTTCATTTGTGTCTTAATTCTCAAGAGATTCAAAATGCACGCAAAATAAAATCCAGACAATCTTTTTCAATAATTTAGTAGCCTTGTCGTTAGTTTAAGTTAGATTTAAAAAGGCACACGATACAGTATTCACCTTTATTCATTGTTTTCCACTGCCTCCTTTTCGGATAGTGGATTGCTACAAGTTAATGGATAGGACATATAAAGACATGTTCTGTTCCTGAATTTTGCGAAGGCTAAACATAATATATATGATACTTTGTCTGTCGCAAAATCCTCTCTGAGTTTCGGGTAGTATTTTAGAGGTTTTTCTTTATTAGAGCTTTTCAGAAAAATATGGGAAATAATCGTGCCCGATATAGATAGGAGAGATATTCCACGATGGTTTTTAGTCTTTTGGAACACCTTTCTTAAAAATTGCTGTAATGTTAGTGTCCTTTTCGTCTTGCATTGTTTCTTCTTTTCCCAGATTTCTTAGATCAAATAGCTTCTCTTGCGATTTTAAGAAACTAAACTTTTATACTTTTGCTAAAATTCTACCTCCACTTGTTGCCTTATTCTCTTTTGACATTTTTATGGCATTGAGAAGTTCTGTTATATCAGGCGTTTCATCAAGACTACTAATTTCTTGTGTATCAGTGATACTATCTGGTGTCTCCTGATCGACATCTCCTGGAATGTTCAGTAGTTGACAGAAATGCTCTGCAAAACACCCGTGTATCTCTTCTTGATCTGTTTCACCATGTAGTGAGGTAAGCTGGGTTGTTTCTCTGCTTTGTGCGTTGTGGGCCATGCACTTTTCCAAATCTCTGGTAGAATAATTTTACATCATTCCTATCTGCTGCATGCTGCAAAACTTCGGCTCTCTCCTTCCACGTTTGAGATTAGCCTCTAAAAGTGTTGCTTTGTTGGGCCTACTGTTCTGTGATAATTGCTTGTTTCTTGCTACATTCCTCTCTTCAAGCATTTTGTTGAGCTGTTCGTCGTACTACCAGAGCCAGTGTTGATGTTTTCTATCTGGTCTACTCAACACTTCTTCTGCAGTGTAAAAGTTAGTTCTTTTCAGACTCTTCCTCTCCTGCTATTTCGTCCAATGTCTTACCCGTATTCTCTTAAAGTCCTTTCCTCACCTGTCTAGAACCTCATTTTTCTACATTGAGCTTTTTTGGTGGTCTTGTCCCAGTTTTCGTCCTTTTCTTCTACAATGTGAACACTACCTTCAAGTACATCATGTTTTGACAGGGATCACAGTCGGCTCCTCTCAGCACTTTGGTGCCCAACACATCACTCTTGTCGTTTTGCCTAGTAATTGTGTCGGAGATGCCAGTGCTTAGATCTTGGGTGCATTTATGTAGTCTTATGATGGGACTTTTGACTAAAAATGACACATACTGGACCCTGTTCCATCTTTCGTGCTTTGCTATTCTTGATAGCAACACCAATCCCTGGCTTTCTTTTCTCTTGTTCTACTCTGCCACTCCAGAAAAATGTGTTTTTACTGTCAAGAAAACTATCTACCAGTGATAAACGAGTCTCACACAGGGGTGCAATATCTGAACTGTATCTCGCAAGTTCCTTGGCAACTAGAGCACTTTATCACTCTGATCTCTTTGAAAGTGCGTTTTCTAATAAAAACCTAACATTCTATTCAGCCAATTTTAAGACACCCTTTCTGTTCTTCTTTCCTCCAAGCTTACTTTAAGAGACACTATCAATTATCAAATTTACAATCACTTTAGATATCTTCATTGAAACGTCAATTGAAACATTTAACTAATGGTATTGACCCAGAAAGGGCAGAATAATATAGAGTAATGAGTAATACCTCCTGCACTCGTTTAGGTTTCGTATACTTCTCAAAGTAATGGACCTTTTACCACACCCTCACTAGTCAGACAAATTATGCGGATGATCTTGAATTCTCCTGAAAACTATATAATTAAAGTACAGTAGTACACCAGGTCAAGTGCAATATCAAAAAGACGAATATGTGATAAAGACTATGTCAAATATCTCTTTACCAACTGAATAGAGCACAAATTTGTATTAATCAGTTGGTGATTGCTGACAATAAAAAAGCACTTGATGGTTGCGTCGTTATCTTTTGTTCGAATTTTTCTAAATGTTGAAAAACAGCAAAAATTTGACCATGCGAAATGATAATCTAAACATTTTATTATCAGATATTTGATTTCACAAGAAAACAATTCGACAGAAGTTCAAATAGTTACCAAAATGAATTTGATTATAAAGTTAGAAGATAGTTTTACTATTCAAAAATGCTGCCTTTGGGATACCAGCGCCTTAAGATACAAACAAAAATTTTAATCTGAGGAGGAATTTGATTTTGTTGACTAACATGTAACATAAAATATTACTGTATGTGTTACTTGTTCCTAACGTTTTGATTAACAATTACACACTTACTAACCTCCCTCTAGCTCTTATCTCTAAAGGCTGAACAATTGTCTTCAGAACTAACTTATACAGAGGTGCGATATTCATTCTTGGACGATTCGAGTTTATTTTATTTTCAAAAGAATTTTTTTCTCCTACCTTCTCCCTTCTTACAAAGTTGTTTTTCACTACTTTTTTACACTACGATTATCATCCTTGGTACCTATGACTATGATTGTATGCGCAACATCCCTATCAATAAATGAAAAATAAATAAAAAAATAGATATATTACTTAAAAACTCAAAAAATAGATATTAGTTTAATCGTTTCTATATTATGCTTATCAGATTACTAATCAACAAATTAATTGCCACTCATACATTTTAAAAATATCCCAAAAGTGACAAGAGGAGAATATACTTAAAAGACTGTATTAAAACAACCCGATAGATGGTTTGATAGATAGATAGATAGATAGATAGATAGATAGATAGATAGATAGACAGACAGATAGATACTAACAAATGAATATGAAATGTCGTCAACAACAGTGCTCTGCCACATTAAAACGTAGGAGCTATCATATAATCAGATGTATGAGTAAGAATAACTCAGAGTACTGTAAAGTTAAAGTTTTTCTTACTCATACATCTGATTAGATGGATAGATAGATAGATAGATAGATAGATAGATAGATAGGTAAACAGATAATATATATATATATATATATATATATTATGACAAGGCCCCAGCTCCATCAATGTATGAATTTATATTTGATGAGAATTCAAAAACAATCTCCATTTTTTTATATATATTTTTTTTTAATTTNCTGCCACATTAAAACGTAGGAGCTATCATATAATCAGATGTATGAGTAAGAATAACTCAGAGTACTGTAAAGTTAAAGTTTTTCTTACTCATACATCTGATTAGATGGATAGATAGATAGATAGATAGATAGATAGATAGATAGGTAAACAGATAATATATATATATATATATATATATATATTATGACAAGGCCCCAGCTCCATCAATGTATGAATTTATATTTGATGAGAATTCAAAAACAATCTCCATTTTTTTATATATATTTTTTTTTAATTTCTTGAATTCTTTTACAACTAAGTTAGATTTCAAAGGAATAACACTTTGAAACTTGTTACAAACAACACGTATCAAAGTAGAAAGTCAATTAACAAAGTTATAAGTGGGCTCTGTTTAGAAAGAACAGAACGAGATATATAATTTGTACCGATAGTAATATACGTGTAAAGAAACATACACAAAACATACAAATATTTGGGGGTTTTTTATGTCTACCAATCTTTTAAACGCGTAACATAATGTGATCTTAAACGTTTATCTCAGTCTTTTCTTTTTATAAAAATTTCTTTGTTATGTTTATCCAACTTTAAATCTTTCTTTGAATAAGAGACTTTACATTTCTAAGATAGGGATTGTTATTTATGCTTAAGCAGTGTGCCTTTGCAGCGTTTTTTAACTGAAAATTTTCGAAAAACGCTGTTTGAAGAGTTTTTAGTCCGCAAATTACTTTTTCTCAAAAGAATAATTCATTCTGCTCCTCCCACAATGTAATGTTTAATTCTAATACCATTACAGCTGTGAATTAAGGACAAATCAAGAAAATTGAACAAATGCAATTTATAAAACCTGGCTGTGAATCTCCTAACACTCCCCTCTTGTTGTTTTGATTAAGGCAAACATGGGTTGAGATCCACTATCCAAATATTAATCTTCTTATTGTAATGAACTGAAATATTTTAATCGACTAATAATTAAAACACAGGATGTAAATATGGAAAGTACCTGATTCTTTGTTCGGTTTTGGAATCTGAAAGAAAACAACGGAAACAGGTGCTGCCATTCAACTTTTCTCATGTGATGAAGGACCACACACATTGTAACGTTATTTTCAAACTTTGATCAATATTAGGTTACAGTAGAACTGTAATTATAGGAACAGATGTGCAAGGCAAGGTCACCTTATGATACAATCTAGAAGTTTCATTTTCAGATGTGTTGGTCTTGCCTTTTTTTATCTAAAACGTGGTAAATATCAAATTTCTCTTTCTTGGTTCCCATAAAGCATGTAATTACCCTTGATTACTGTAGCAGACTGATAATTACTACTGTGCAGTATTACTAATAACATGACAAGTATTCGAACTCATCTTCCTAATCATTTGTTTGCTTCCTTGTCTTCGATAGATTTGTATATATCTGACGTCTTATTCGAAACCCCCTCAATGGATCATAAATAAGAAGCTGAAAAAATGAAAGCAACACCAGGGTAAATTAATTATGATCCCCGATAATATGCTCCCTTGCTTCCTATGTGCTGGAATATAATACTCCCAACCTTAATTTTCACAGTAAATATAACTGGCATCAATATTAAGTATCCCTTTATTGTTGAGAGAAAAACTACTGAAAGATTTCGTATATTCCATGGTTTCATTACTTCTTGCAAAGTAGATTATTTCATATTTGCACCACTCTATGAAAGCACAATGTTACAAGTAAATGAACTTTAATTCTTTAATAACTTGAGTGCTCCTTTGTTACAGTATTTTCTGATGTTTTGTATTTCTTAGAACTTAGAACGAAAAAATATTTTAAATGTAGGTAGCATGTGTCCTTTCACTTTCCTCACTGTCTTTGGCTGTGTAGAAAAGTTATTTAAATTTTTTTTCCAGACAGTATTTGCCTTGAAAATTTTAACAACAACCAGAAAATATCAAGTTCACTAAGAATTGAAGTAGTTAAAGTCCATTACTTTGACCATTTCATCACGAACATAAGAATAAATTCTCGTGCTGTTTGGAGATACTCGCAAAGCGTTTTTAATCCAAAAAACTTGGAAAAAAGACTAAAAGAAAATTTATTAGAAGAAATTTTAAGTAATCTTCATACCCAAACTGGTAAAAATCCAACAATTTTGAGTAGTTCTCTTGCAATATTTTGTCTTTCACTTGTTCTACGGTTGTTGGGACCCGTTTTATCCTGCATCTTAGTTTACTTCTCCCATTCCACGTTATTTCTTCTTGGTTTCCTTACATTACCACGTAAACCTTGTCCTACTTAAGATTCGCTGTAATGGAAGAACAATAGAGCTTACCGTAAACGAAAAATATAGATAATGGTGGGCATCGGTCAGTCTCCGGAGGGTGTGGATTTCCGTTTTTGCTTGTTATTCTGGGAAAACGTTGTATGTTACTGGACAGGTGAATGGAGATGTGGCAGTTCTTACACACTGGGTGAAAAGAACATTGTGTGCTTGTCATTTTGTCTTACAAAGAGTTTCTGCTCTTATTCTCTTTGCCTCATACTGGCAGGCGAGTGTCTGGTCAAATTTGAATAGCCTTTTCAGCTTTATCTAAAACCACAGTTTTCCTTGTGTTTTGTTCCATACTCGTATATTTATATTCCTCTTACAAATGTGTTTATAGCGCAGCTGGGATCTGCCTGGGGAATTTATTCCTTCTACAACTTTTCTATAGAGGAAATTCCTAAAGATCGAAAGGTTATTCATGTGTACTGATGCAAAGCACTTATTTTCATTTCAGCAGAGTAAACGTGCTAAGCATCTTGGTTCCATCTCCAGGATAGAGTTGTTGGTCACCTTTTCTTCCCAAAGGATGTCAAGGCATCGGAGACAAAGAATGTAAACATTGATGAGCTTTTGTAAATGATCAGGACGGATTCAGGGCTCACTTTCACACAACAGATTACTCACACGCAGGCTCTGTAGACTTCGCTTTTGTTACGTTCTGTCACTGTGTTATTTGACCACACCTCCTGAGCCATCTTGGACATAGTAGGATCTACTTTAGGTATCCACTTCTAAAACGTAGTGTCAAGTGGAGGAAGTCGTAGCAGACGTATGGTCAGATGTCCTGGCAAGCTTTACTAAGGCGGCTGATTACCTGCTGAACGTTCTTGAGCAGAGTAGGCAATGACTAATGTATTATTCAAAAGTTAATACTAGCATGTTTTAGATGAAATGTGGACTTAGTTCTTAGTTTAGGACATTTAAAGAGCTTTCCATTTGACCTGATCCAGAGTCACATGTCTCCTTACCTAATCTAAAGATGTGCTTCTGCAGAACAACAAAGATGACTAAGGAAAAGTTCAGTGCATGGATGCACCTCTGTCCATTGTTGATGTTGAAGATATTTAATATTGTGCGATTAATGATCACAGTACCTTTCTTCTCTATGTGGAAAGAATTGATAATTTTGAACAGTCTTGGAAGAATGCGATCTTTTGTGGAGGATCTTGATTATGTCATCCCTCCTAACAAGATTGGAAGCTTTCATCACGTCTATAAAGGTTTCAAAGAGTTGCTTCCTTCCTTCATTGCATTTCTTTCGTAATTGTCTAAGTAAGAGGACTATAATAATAACAGACGTTTGGTACTGAACCCGCTTTGCGACTCAAATTACATTGCCTCTGAAAATAGCTGGAGCCCCCCATCCCCCCAACATAACTTGAGAGAAAAGCTTTGCAAAGATAATGAAAAAGACAATGCCATGGCTATTGTTACAGTCACTTATTCAGCCTTTGATTTTGCTCATTGTGACAATGTAATGGCCCTATAAATCTTTATCACAACTTTTTATGGCGCTTATTTGGAACAAACTAGGCTTCATTCTAATTTTCCGTGGAAATAATTCGATAGTATCTTCTGTTTAATAGATATTGTTACTTACAAAATTTTATTGTGTGTATTTATATTGATGTACATTTATTACTAACATTGCAATTTTTTATTATTCCTTTATGCAAATGCTTATCAAAGTCTGTTCCCATGCACTGGAGTGCTTGTTAAAATACCTACCTTCATCAGCAAACAGATTTATATAAATACTAAGCACAGAACGCAACCTGACATCCATCTTTCATCAGTGAGCATTTAGCGAGGCTTCTTTGGGTGGTTTAAAATACCTTTCTTTAAATTTCTAATCAAAATATTTTGAAAGCTGTTCAAAAAGTATTTTAAATGACAGTGATTAATAACAAAAAGAAATATATATGACATTATTTCATTGTTTAACCATACCGTTACTATTTACTATATACGGTAGAAGATATCTATAGTATATATATAGTATATGCTTGTATTCCGCCCATCATCAAAACAAACTTANTATAAATTTTCATCCTCAAATAAATACTAACCACAGAACGCAACCTGACATCCATCTTTCATCAGTGAGCATTTAGCGAGGCTTCTTTGGGTGGTTTAAAATACCTTTCTTTAAATTTCTAATCAAAATATTTTGAAAGCTGTTCAAAAAGTATTTTAAATGACAGTGATTAATAACAAAAAGAAATATATATGACATTATTTCATTGTTTAACCATACCGTTACTATTTACTATATACGGTAGAAGATATCTATAGTATATATATAGTATATGCTTGTATTCCGCCCATCATCAAAACAAACTTACTAACACTCCCACCCAATCGTTTTTGAACAAATGCCCCATCATCTTATAACTAGGCATTGATGCAAAGAAGGGTATTGCTCATGATCAAGCAGCCTGAGGATTAACTAAATTTCCTCATACGGAAAAATTATATATTTGAGAAAGTTTGACAAGACATGTATAAATAAACTAATGGAAAAAAGACAATATGGCTTCCTAGAACATTTAAAGCATTAAAGACTTATTTGCTTGTGTCTTGATCAATTAGATGACAAAAATACCCAGAAAAATTTAGCTGTCCAATCTAAAATCTCTTCGTATCTCTTTAAAAGAATACGAGGTATTCATTAAATCCCAATCTCAAGCTGAGCTTACTGACAACTACTATATTACAATGTTAGTTACTAAACCCTACCGAGTCGAATATTGCCTATTAGAAAGAATGCATGCTTTGTCAGTAGATATGCTGCTATCACTGGCTTACAGTCAATCAACAAAAAAAACACACTTAGTTGGAAAGATCACATCAAATTAAATAATTGCAGCTCAATATCTAGAGTAACAAGCCAATGCCAAATTTCTTCTTACGTGTAGAATTAATCGTTATAGGACATTTTGGTAAAGTTTTAAAAGTGTTGTGGGGACTTTATTTCATTTTACCAGGCATGCAAAACACTTAAATGAACTAGACAGGCTCTTATAAAAACAAACATTCTAGTGCTATCCAATAAAAGATTAGAAAGGGTACCATTTCCTCCATTTAAAGATGTAATTTTTGAAGAAATAGGAAATGTAACGTCAAAAAACAATAAAGAACTGTATGTTTGCCTATACCCCGTAAACTATGTTATTTGAACAAGAAAACCGAGATCTGAGATTCATAGAACATATTTGGGTAAGACAAGAAGAAACTCTACATCAACTGTTTGTTATTCTGAGAACCCATTATTTGCAAAAGATTAAGAGGTCGTTCACCGACAATATTTATGGAGCAGGTCTGCAGCGATACCAAGATAACAAAGGAAGAACGTATGGCAGTAATGCAGGACTGGGTTGAATGGAGTAAAAGATTGTCAAAGAGGTCCCATTTCATTGGGCCTGTAACTGGTGCTATATATATATATATATATATATATATATATATATACCCAATCTGCAAACAGTACTATTTCGCCCTTTGTGAGGTCATCAGTGCAGCACAGAGCTTTTGAGACATAACTCCCTGGCCATATTGCCAAAGCAAACACAGCTTAAAGAGTTATTGTGGGATCCTGTCAGAGTGCTCAAACCACGCATGCGCAATGAGCATTGTATATCAGGTTCCCAAATCTCAGAAAGAGTGCTCAACCAAACTTTCGTAAGGGAGCGTTATATATATATATATATATATATATATATATATATTCGCTCTGGATTTCCATCGAGCACTGTAAATGGTAGCAGAAGAACTCTATTATTTTCGTTTGTTTGTTTACTTATATGTAATATATATATATATNATATATATATATATATATACCCAATCTGCAGACAGTACTATTTCGCCCTTTGTGAGGTCATCAGTGCAGCACAGAGCTTCTGAGACATAACTCCCTGGCCATATTGCCAGAGCAAACACAGCTTTAAAGAGTTATTGTGGGATCCTGTCAGAGTGCTCAAACCACGCATGCGCAATGAGCATTGTATATCAGGTTCCCAAATCACAGAAAGAGTGCTCAACCAAACTTTCGTAAGGGAGCGTTATATATATATATATTCGCTCTGGATTTCCATCGAGCACTGTAAATGGTAGCAGAAGAACTCTATTATTTTCGTTTGTTTGTTTACTTATATGTAATATATATATATATTTAATTCTAATCTCTCTAACTACAGAATATCGTTACAGTAGAGCTTGGAGTAGCTCAAGTGGGAGTTTCTTCAGCGTCTGGCTTTTTATTTTTGAGGCTTCTTTATGCCAAACAATGGCTGGTTTTGAAATGGCTGGTTTTCAAGTATCTGATTAAGAAATCAAACTTGGACCTTTTTTCTAATTGTACCAGAACACTATCCATAGATTCTTAATTTTGAAAAAAATGCCATCAATGTGCATATATCATAAATCAATACTTAGGCCACCAAAGCTAAATTCTTTTCTCTAAAGAATTCACCCAACAAATATAACATAATTTTGTCAGGTTTCCTTTTTGCATTTATGTACTTTGAGACATTATTTTGCTCAGTTCACTTGAAAGATACAAAAAATCTAGTCAGTTAAGAATGGTAAAACCCATGTGCTTGTTTTTTTCATAACTAAGTCGCTATGCTTACTTAACATATTGAGAACCTTGTTCTGGTTAGGGATAAAGATGGCCTGTTTTATTGATACAATAACTTCTTTAAATGGTTCCTAGGATACAAATGTTAACAACAGTTTTCTGGTTGGCAAATTTGTAAAGATGTGAGTATATGCAGAACTTAAACATGTAAAATGAACCTTGAACTGTAAAGCTAGTAGTACTGGAAACGCCTTTGTAGAGGAAGTTAAAACTCCTAAACTTATCCTGGTGTAATTTTCGTATGAAGGTCTTTGATGGTCACCAAGGAGATCTTACCTATGATTTAAAAGTTACTTTTTCTTTATGCACAATTAAAATTAACTTCTAAAACATGTGTCATTCCAAATAAAATATGCCATGTGGTTCAAAAAATAAAAGTTTATTTTACAATGTATTATTTTTGAACGTCTGGGTGGACAGCTGTTCCACTTTTACTTATGGCTTTGAATTTACATTTTGCTGTGTTCTGTAGCTACTTAGATCAAATATGTCAACAATATTCTTCTAAATGTATTAACTCATTAAACTTTGGTCTCCTATTATAACAGTAAGTGGTAGATAAGCCATTAAGATCCTTTTTACAAATAATAAACATAAAATTCGTCAAAGGTTCTTGGTAATTAATGATTACGAGACAATATTAAAAGTACTTCGGTATTTTTTAATAATTCCACAAGTTAACAAAAAGAATTCTAAAAATCTCACATTTCATATATTTCAAAGTCCAAAACAATATTAGATAAAACATTTGAACCCTCTAGTTGGAAAGGAAAAATATTTTATTTTATACAAGTTTTTAATAACGTCGTACGTAAATAAAAGTACCATTCTTTATTCAGGAATAGAGTCACTTTTTCTCCCGCAGTCGAGTCTGCATTTACAGTTTCTGTAAATATGTGATATCCTCATGAAGAAATTTTGATTTAAACAAATACATTTGCAAAGCTGGAAGGAATATCCGGAATATAGCTTCTTTTGAGGGTAAAATTAGCCTTTCAAAGAGCAATGTCTACACCAATTTCTTGTCGTGATATTGCAAAGGAACTCCTATAAAAAAGTTCACATTTCACTTTCATAAGCTACCTCAGAAAAATATGCATTTATTTCTGAAGGGAGCTTCTATTGCTACCATAAAGAAGTAACACCAACCGTAAAATTACACCAACGTTTGCATTGAGACAAAGCTTCCAGGGTGAAGGTAGAGAGAGAGAGAGGTCAAAAAGAGGGTTTATGAGCACGGTGAAGGCGAGTACAAGAGACGCTGGTACAAAGGAAAAGGATAAAGAAAACAGGTTAAATTGAGTAGTGACAAGACTTGGTGTAAAGAAAATGTTTGAAAAAGAAGTATTACCTTAAGATTTATGAGTGTATTTCAATGTGCACCCTTTTTATGAGGGTAAGATACAAAAAAGCTACAAGGTATAACATTTTAAGACTATTTTATGTTGATCTCTATTTAATTACTAGTCAAATAAGAAAGTGTAAATTGATTTTTTAACACAAACTAATCCCCTTATTTAAAGCAAATTAAACATTAAAAATTGTAACAAAAAAAGCAGATGACTGTTAATTATGCATCCCTTCAGAGTCCAAGGCATCAGTTTGTGAGAAGCTTGTGCCCCACACTTAATCTGAGATCATCACTATTCCGTACAAAAAAAAGTAACAATTTCTATTCCCTTGATATCAAAATACAAAACCTTATGAAATCGTTTATCTTTTCTAAATTCAACACCTAATTATTAAAGCAACTAAGCATTCTTTTGTTGAATGCGAAATATTTTGTAGGTCTCAACATCAATGTAGTTAGATGAAAAAACCCAGTTGAAACAGATTGGAATTTGAAATAATGCAACAATTACTTCAAAAAGTAAAAATATCTTAACTCTCTGTAAACTTGTTACTTTTGTATTTGAAGGTAGTTGTATGTGTCTAAAGTCCATTCTCGTGCAACTGACGAATTATATGCGACTGTATGTTCAGTCGAAAATACAAGATAATCTATTTGTGTGCTAAAAAACAGACTTAGTTAACTCCATCTAAACTTGACTAGCTATGTTATAACAATTCATTTTTTTCCCCTGCCCTCCCTTTGTCAGTTGCTTAGTATTCAAAACTCAATAGAAAAATATAGTACTTGTATTTGGTTGTGTGTAGCAGTAGTGGGAAGGCTTCGTTGTTAGTCTTACCCTTTTTATTTATTTTTTCAGTTACCAATGTAGTTAGATGAAAAAACCCAGTTGAAACAGATTGGAATTTGAAATAATGCAACAATTACTTTAAAAAGTAAAAATATCTTAACTCTCTGTAAACTTGTTACTTTTGTATTTGAAGGTAGTTGTATGTGTCTAAAGTCCATTCTCGTGCAACTGACGAATTATATGCGACTGTATGTTCAGTCGAAAATACAAGATAATCTATTTGTGTGCTAAAAAACAGACTTAGTTAACTCCATCTAAACTTGACTAGCTATGTTATAACAATTCATTTTTTCCCCTGCCCTCCCTTTGTCAGTTGCTTAGTATTCAAAACTCAATAGAAAAATATAGTACTTGTATTTGGTTGTGTGTAGCAGTAGTGGGAAGGCTTCGTTGTTAGTCTTTCCCTTTTTATTTATTTTTTCAGTTACCTGCTGACATTTAATTTTTACTTTCTACTTAATTTGTGTAATAAGAATTTTTTTAATATTTCCTCTTTCAGAGCAGTTAAAGCAAGGGGTGACAAAACATATTGTATTAAAAATATTAATCTGAAATGAAAAAAGAAAGCTGCTCTTAACCATGATATTTGTCCCAAAATTCTTTTCTCTATTACTCCTTCGATCTAAATTCTTCTGAACGTTGATATCAAATTCTAGTAATGCCTGAAAAACAATGTTTAACTACCGATTTTACAGCAATCGTTGACAGGAAAATGTATGGCAGTTCTGTAAACTTTATTTTGCAATGAATAATCTTTAATTACAGAGGTCTAAATAGGAACAATGTTATCTACTTACCTCATTTCTTTGATAATCAAAAAGGAGCTTTAAAAATCTATAATTTATTTTTTATAAGAACAGTTGTAAGCACATAGTAAAAAAAACTTTTTTTCTATTTTTGTTTTCGAGATAATGAAGACGAAATAAGTTTTAGTAGCTGACATATGCATTTAGTACTTGCTAAAAAGGTTACGTATATATATAGTATAAGTAGCATTTGCTTACAATATATATAGTATAAGTAGCATTTGCTTACAATTTTGTACAGGACGATATATAGCTGGTAAGTATATCAACCGACTTCCAACTAAAAGTATTTTTATTTGATTTTACAGGTTTTATTGGATCGACATGTCCGTATGACAAATAAGGCAGCAACTTGCAACACTAACGAACATCAAACAGTAATGAAGGGTGGTGGAAATTCCAAAGAATTTCTTACTAGGCGGTTATGTTCATGATGAAGGCAACTGTTAGTTGATTTATGACAAACAACTGAACACTTACATCAGGTTTCTGACAAGGAATAGAAACAATTGTCTGCTGAGATCAGATATTCGATGAAAGAATAACAAACTCCACTTTGACAGTTGTTTGTCAATAAAACCTGTAAAAGAAAATTGTGTATATCGAAGAAGAAAGATACCAGTTTTGAAAAGAATTGTCAGATTCTATGAGCCCCTTACCCCTTCCCTCATCAGTAAAGGAATGTCCAGCAGCACTGAGTCCTGGTGCGAATCCTGGAGTGAGCGACCCCTGCCGCCATATGGCCACCAGCTACTGATAATTCCCATCGTCATGCTTTAAAAAAATTGGGGGCAGGGGGATATGATAAAGTAAAACGAGAGAAAAACCAGTGTCGAACCAAAGGTATGTTTAAGATGCGAAGGAATGCTTGTGAAATATAAAACCATTCTGGAAGCCTGTCTGACCAAAATGCCAATGTTTAATCATGAATTGTTGACTTAAAAAACTAATTTAATCGATGTATAGTCGTGAGATTGACCAAACATGTTACTATCATTAATTGCATCGAGATCGTCCTTAAATCTCATGGTAGAATGGAAATGAAGAGCCTTACTTTTGTTGGCTTTCACAAGTGCACTAATGTAAGCGCCTTCATGGGAATAGAGAAAAAGGTTTGCCCAAAATGGTGCAGGATCGATTCCCATTGGAATTCCAACTTGAATTCCGACTTGAAAAAATGAGTTTTCAATAAGGTGCTTTATAGCAACTTTCAAGGAATACTTTGTGAAACCCGCAGAGTTCTTCTGTTTCTTTCATCAAAATGGTATACCAGTGGATGAGAGGTGAGTACAATTTTTGTCACCACCCTCAAACACAAAATCAATGATGCTTGATAAATGTGATACTACACTTGATATAATAATTATATTTTATGGCTTGTATAGGTATGCATAAAATGTATGCGTGTATTTCTATGTCATCGTATTCATAGATGTTTTATTTGGAATTCTCTAGAAGATAGAATATTTGACCTAGAAACACTTGTTGTTTTTAACACGATTATCGCTGGTGTCTCTGCTAAAATCTTGCCATAGACACAACCTGTGAAAGATCTGAAAAGACACTATTGTCTCTGCTATAACAGTGCCAGAGATACCAAAAAGGAAAACATAAATGCTAATCAATAAAACTACAGCCGACCTGGTCTCAGAAAGTCGTCAGTTTTGATCAATTAAATCCGTAAATGAGACCCTAGCAGGTAATGTTGTTTTAAGCTAAAGTTAACCAGGACTGTTTAATGCACTGGTTTTTGTCACTGGTGTACATCTTTTTTCCAGCAGCAAATACTAGTCTTACAAAGCGAACTAAACTTCCTTTGGATTTGAAAGTAATAAATAAATATGTATGTTTTAGTAGACATATCCACAAATAATGGATATACAAATAGATGCATACAAAGACAAAGAAAAACTCTTTAATTAATGATGCAATACAAGTAATGAATTCTCATATCGTGGATTATTTATAATGACCAAAAGGTAAACTGTTATTACAAAATTAAAGCTAAGTTCTTTTAATCCACACTCTAATTTAGATTGCTCCGGAAAAGAAATTAACATGCTTTCTATCATCAAAGGACTTTTAAACCTAATTTCCTATGGATAAAAACATTTAAAATTACTTTCTTAATGTATACTTCAAGTATACATTGAAGTATGACATTTCTAGAGTCCAATACAATAACAGACAAATTTCCTGTGTTTTTCCTATTTTATTTAATTATTACACCATTAATCGTAAATTTTGTAGCTCTCAGGGGTTTTTGGAAATTATAGACTTTACCTAGGTCTGTCAGGTTTAATCTCATTATTCTAGTAATGTTTCCGTTTTTTTCGTTTTTTCCCCCAATTAAAGTGAAAAATCTCAACCTGAATGACAGAGAGATTTCAGGTTTGTACCAGTTGCACTTGTGTCATTTGTTCGTATACTTAGTATTACACTATAAATCCTTCATCGCAAATACTTGATTAAGTGATTTCATACGTCTTCTACTCCTCATTCTGCGTTTAAAACGACATCCAGCTCATTTCTCAAAAAGCAAAAAATAAAATGGAGAACACAAAAACTTATTGTTTCCTCTCATACACTTTACCGTTTACATTGGAGCATAAATATACAATACAACTAGTTAGAAATAATAATCGTAAAAAACTTTATTAAATCGTAAGAGCAACTTATTCTTTTACAATTCATCACTTTTGATAGTTTTTGAAGAAAGGAGACATTTTGTCTAAAATGGGGTATTTTTTTAGCAAAATTTGACCCGACGCGGGAAAACCAGTGGGGTGTTTGAATTCATCATCTCTATATTACCCAGCAACAGGTGTTAAACGAAAATCAACCAGTAGACTTAAAAAGGTTGTTGACCTCTGCCTTCTATTCAATTTACATATCAAGGTCCTTTTTTGAACTGCCACTACACCAAGTATTGTTGATTTAAAATACTCTGTATTACTGTGAAAATTGTTAAAATCACATGGATTTGTTGCTTTCTCAACTTAATAAAGGCATTGCGTTGTGATTTATTATATATATATTTTTTTTTAACTGACGATTGAGAAAACATGAAGCTGGCAGTTCTAAACTAAGTTTTGTTTATTTTTTTGGTCGTTCGCCACACATCTCTCAGTTTATATATATATATATATATATATATATATATATATATATATATATATATATATATATATATATATATATATATATGTGTGTATANTAATAAAGGCATTGCGTTTTGATTTATTATATATATATTTTTTTTTATCTGACAATTGAGAAAACATGAAGTGGGCATGTTTATACTATGTTTTTTTTATTTTTTTGTTTTTTCGCCACACATCTCTCTCTGTATATATATATATATATATATATATATATATATATATATATATATATATATATATATATATATATATGTATATATATACATATGTGTGTGTATAATACAAGTATTTTATTTGGCGAAAAGAATGTTACATTTTGATTGTAATTTCTATTGTGATAAGCTAATTTTGTAGGTTTGGTTTCATGTAATCCGCTGTCTGGGTTGAGGTATGTCTTCTTTGTTAAAGTAATACAATAGGTATTCATCTTTTTAGTGCTTTGCATTTTATCTAAGCAATCAATCCTGTGCCGCTTTCTACATCAGGCAACAAGTTTCTGGCATTAATTATTCAGAAAATGTTGCCGCCGTTAGGTTGGTAAAAAGAAGTAGTCTGCGGGAAAATTACCGTCACTAACTTGGTAACACCAGCCACAGAACCAGTCTCAAAAGGAGGATTTTCACTCTTGTGTGTACCCGTTTTCTTCCTGATAAGTGTGATCGTATCCACAGCAGCAACTTTAGTAGTTGTAATTTTAGTGGTTGAAGTAGTGGTAGTAGTAGCAGTAATAATTGTAATAGCGCTAGTGTTATTGATGAAAATAGTAATGGTATTACTGAAAGCAGGACTTATTGTAATGCAGGAGTTGTTGCAAGCATACAATATATAGCATAGTAGCGATACGTCAAATAAAGTAGTACAAGGACCAACTATTGCAACAGTAGTAACAGTAGTAACAGTAGTAACAGTTGTAATAGTGGTTATAATACTGACAATGCTGACAGTAATACTGTTAGCGCCAGTTTTATCTACAATGATTGTTGTAACAATAGTACCTTTAGGAAAAGTAGCATTTTTACTGGCTTTCAAAATTTAGTCGGTAGTACTCTGTTGATTACGTTTACACTACGGAATTGCTGACTTTTAAGGCTAATATGCCCCTGACCAAGGTTTTTGATCTAGTTGGATATGATGCAAACGAAGTAAGTGTATGTTCCATTTCAATTAAGTTCCTAATACCCACTCAAGCTGGAATTTCACTGTTAAGAGTAAATAATCTGGCATCCAAAATAATGTCTTGCTGAAACACGATAAGGTATTTATTACGGTGGAAATCCAATACTTTTTTCCATTTAAAGGGTAAGTTAGCTACAAAAAAACAGGACAAGTGGAGCCAAAGGCAGTTTTAGGGACTGAGGTGCCCGGGGCCGAACACATCTTTGTTGGGCCCCAAGTTTAAAAAAATTTTTTTCAACTTTTTATACCTTCCCTAGGTGCAGGCCCCCTTTTCGTCACTAAAAGCGCTAAAGCACAGCCCCTTCCCAATCCGTAAAACCGCTCCTGTCTGGAGTATCTTTTCGGTCTTTTGACTCGCAATATTCTCACACACAGCTTTGAAATGAGAGGTGCAATACTGATATTTAAACCCGTGACCTATAACATGCTTGGCAATGTCTTCGTACTATCGTCCGAATCTGTGAATAAATACTGCAGTATTTCAGTTATCTTAATTAGATTATAATTAATTCTAATGAGAATGTATTTTTACAGGTGTCTGAAAAATTTAAAGTTCCTATTCCCTTTCTATTGCTTTACTTATATGAAACAAAGATTAACTTGTCCTTCTCTTTCGCGAAGTGTGTTTTTTCTGTTTGTGAGTAACAATCGGCATGAAAAAAGATTTCCGGTGTAAGCACAGGTGTCCCAGACTGGCCTTTATTTTTAAATTCATTTGATTAAAAGAAATTCAGAAGAATTTTTATTAATGTCTTTTATCTTTACTGCAAATTATTACACAATTAGCTAATCAAAGTAACTTTTAAAAGAAAGAAGTTGGAAAGGAAACCATTTGAGTTAAAAAACACTTGGATTACCTTGATCAAAGAATTGAGCCAATTCTATGGAGACACCTTTCAATAACAAGATAAATGAGGGCGCTTGATTAAAGCTTCCACAACTTTTCTTCAAGGAATACAATAAGTTTTTTGATATTGAAAAGTTTGAAGAAAATTTCATTTCGGCTTAACATAATCCTAAAATATTCTTATATGATATTTTCAGGTTATCGAATTTATGTAACAGTCGGAATAAAAAAATTACAAATTATGGTTACAGGTATACGTAAGAACTATATTGTGAAACTATGTATATAGAAATATCGTTATTTTTACAAAAATGAGTACTAACTGAAAACAGGCAGCTTAAAAATTAATATTGTATATGCTTGTTGATGCTAAGCTGTGTTCCTAATTTTTACTTAAATTTCTAGTTAAATGAGTCTTATTGTTCTTATTAACTAGATTCTTATCTGAAAGGTGTGTATCAGAGAGAAATACATGAAAGAGAAATGTGACCGATAAAAACACTTCTCACTGGAGGCAACAAATCTTTCTTTCAAAATTAACATTTTCCAAAAAGAGTAAATAGACAAATTTCAGTAGTAGTGTTATTTTCTCCGGACTATGTAAGAAAAAAAAGCAACATTTGGCTAAAACGTCTATAAACCATGGGCAAAAAAGTTGGACAAAGGTAAGACATCATGCAAAGATCTGAAGTAGAAGGACTAGAAAATTGGCAGCACTGAGAAGTCTGTTTTGATCCTTGACTTCGCAAGTTCTAATTCAGGTGGGACAATTCAGGTTTTTGCGGAATCCAAGAACAAAATGCAGCATATACATGCTGGTATGGTACTGTTGTTGAAGTTTTTAGACTCCCAAGGAAGAGTAAAAGATAATTCATCATGTCTGGGAAACACAGCTGAGTATTGTACAAAGTAATGGTACAGTGGGTATCTGACCCTTGGAGAACTGTTTTAGCCGATGGCTTTGTAATGGAAGGGTCTTAGCTGTTTTAATACAATGAGACGAAGAATATTGATTAACTCCATTCATGTTTACTGTTATGCTTGAGGATAGAATAATACCTCTTAATTAGATTAAGGAAGTAAAAGGAAATAAGAAAAAGAGAGGTAAAAGGCCATGGAGTGACCTTTCACGATGAGGATGAAGCTGACGACCTATCAGTCAAACAAGACCTCGAGGTCAAAAAGTGAGAGACAGAAAGGTGCTAGAAACCAGATAACTGTAAAATGACTGTGCAGCTAATGTAAAATGTAAGTGATTGTTAGAATTCAACTATTACTTTTACAAGTACACTTTCATCGTTACAAATCAGTAATCTTTTTTTTCCTTCAAAATACCAAATGACTTGGATTTCGAAGTATGACGCACCCTTAGGAAAAATACGTAAATCTTAAAATATCAAAGTTTAATTCAGAATTTAATAAGCTACAAAAAAATCTACCTTGGAAAAAACAGTCTAAATACCTAGGATAAACAGTAACAATCAATTTATGAATAAAAACAAGATCTTTGGGTACTGATTTGTAAGAAACGTTTCCCTTACACAACTCCCTTTTTTACCAATACTTGCCTTTGACATGAGAGCCAAGAGATCTGACTGGTAGCCTGCTCCAATTCACATAAAATATAATGATAATAATTTTAAAGGAAAAAAGAAAATAAATAAAAATTGAGTAAAAATCAGGGTAGAGAACAAAGTTTCTTTGCACTGGTGACTAGTGACAATTGGCCTCTGAATTTTTCGTCATCATTCTACTGCTTTTTGTTGATTGAGATCCTTTCAAAACCTGATACGTTCTTCCTACACTGTTAGTGATTCTGAGCATCTTCTGTTACAAATCCCATACTCCTCATGTTTTTGAAGACATCGTCATATCATGACCTCTTTTTCTTACTATTCTTCTGGGCCATTGTAGATTAATTTCTGTTGCTCTCTTTTCAGCATATTCCTTGTCTTTTCTCTCCATATGCTGAACAATCTTCGTCTCTATTCTGCAAATTTTCATTACCTCTCATTAATTCGAATTGTTTCTCATATCATTTGTTTTTAGACTAACACATAATTGAAAAGGAGTTTAGATAACTGTAAGCACCTGTCGGATCTTTCTTTAAGAATCTTGTTACCACTGAATTGCAATCTTGAATTTCGCGTGGATTCATAAGATTCTTGTCTTCTTAGAAGCAATCCAAAAATTGTTAAAGCCTTGGGCAAAGACAAAACGTGACAAAAAGCTGTTCATGAAAAGAAGTAAGGGATAACATTTTTATATTAATCATTGGAAAACATCAGTGAGCAACCTAATAGAGTAATTTAGGATGACTAGTCTGATGCCACCATACGCTAGAACCTCGTCAGATGGTTTACAACATGACTATATTGCTACATTGTTTTGTCTTTGTAAAATTTTTTCTTACAGAAAAATTGATAGGTTGATTATCCTGAAAACGAAGACCCAAACTTTCAGCTCTAAGTTCTTTATGGTAATCTCAGTACAGTTTATAGTATTACCAATAGGCATCTTGCTGTTGCTATGGTCACTCATTTTAAATTGCAAGTAGATTATGAATTCACATGGCTACCAGATAGCGAAGCTTATTGATTAGTTGTGATGGTATTAATTTGCAATCAGTCTGAAGCAGCCCTAATGGGAAGGTTGTGACTCCTTCTCTTTTCCCTGGAATTTCTTTATTCTGTAACAGTAACGGCTACAGAATCACTAATAATGAAGAAAACTGTCTTACCTGGTACCTTTTGCTCCTTGCAACAAGAGTCAACAAATCATGACGTTTTCACCCTGCAGGTCTTTATCAAGTCTTGATAATTATCAAGGAGGTTGAAATGTCATACTTTGTACCTTACAATTTAAACAACTTCTCTTTTTTCCTCTGGTGTTAGAAACTCAGTTTACTATGTCGTGATATAAAAAGCCCTCGGGAACGTTTCGAAAAATACTTCTCCTATCTCCAGATGTTCCTTCCATCACCGAGCTATAGGTACGACTTTGACAAGATGTCTCTTTATTATACACTTTACAATATTTTCACTTTTGATATTTAAATCAACCATAATTCTTTGGAGACAGAATTTTCGAAACAGAGTCTATGCTCTGAAAAAAAAGCCAATTCGGTAACAGATATACAGGTATAAGCAAGATTAATCCGGATTTCCCAAAAGTTGTTCAGAACTACTTTAAAATTTTACAGTCAATAATTTTTTCCTGCAATATATTTACCAGTATGTGACTCAATTCTCAGAAAGTCACTATTAATCTTGTTTTTGTTTACGTCATATCAAGGGAAATTTTACGATTAGGTTTGTTAAAGGAACGTTTTATCAAAACACAAGTTAATTTTTAGGTGCTTGGATTAAAAAATACAATACACAGGAACTTTATACTCCAGGGGTTTGTTTTCTTTAGACTACGATGATATAGGCAAATTTTCTGAATGTGTTCAATTTGAAGGAGATTTTACTATCTTACCTGAGACTTTTTGTAGTGTGGCTACTAAAGTTCTCCCAGATGTCACTTTAACTGTGCTTCTTTAGGTCCAAAGATAGATAAAGTGTTTACGTTCATACATAATGCAGTTTTCAAATGGTATTATATTGTAAATTCCCATTCAGTTGTGTAGCATTATTTATGATCCTCAGAAAATTTGTTCCCATAAAATTGCTCCCTGGAAATTGCTTCTGAATAAATCTATTTGGACTTTTACCTTGTCGTAGAATTAAAGTCAAAAAGCCGGTCTGTAAAATGGGATCCCTCAAAATGGTGGTTTTGATTGTAACTGGTTTACACAATACTTACTTAGTACCGTTAAAATACACAAACCAAAATTTTTCGATTGATTCACTGCTCAAAACGAAGTAATTATTGTCATCTTTTTAAATGTGGAATGTCTCATATCAGATTTAGCATATTTTACACGAGTCATATTTTCTGTTAATTAATTCAAGTAGTATTTCAAAGCAGATGTATGAGATCATTGAAAATAACTCATATTTAGAAAAAGATTAATAGACTAGTATAACTCAGATATACCCCTACAATGAGAAGCGTAAATTAGTAAATCAAACTCGGCTGTTAAAAACGATGTCTGTCTTGTTAGTTGTGCCATTCACAAAATACAAAACATTGATTCAACATCCGAATGTAGACACATCTTTCTTACTTTTTAAAATACTTTTTCTTCCATCGGTACGAAAACCTACGTTCTAGAACATAAAAAACCCCTTGCTTTGACTACTGTTTTAATAGCTATTCATTGAATACTTGAGATCCCGTTATTAAAAAACGTTGAGTTAATGATTAGAACCAATCGGAATTATAATTAAATCTTTGTGTTTTCATTCCCTGGCGAAAACCCATCTAAAAGTAATTTTAAATCGATTTCAGGTGTAGAAACCATTTCACTAAATCTTAAGATTCAGCTGTCATCTCGAGGCGTTATTATTTTACCTATATTAACATCAACAAAATTGACTGTCGGTCTAAACATCTAAAGCAGGCGCTACTTTGTGATCCTATTTAAAACGAAAATAATATACTCAAGCTTGATGAAGCAAAGGCAGTCAGCAGTAAAAGAAGTACATTCCCTCTCTACAGGGAACTGCTTAAAACACGGGACCTTACATTTTCAAAGAAAAGCTAAAATTATGAAGGTTAATACGTAAATTCGTGGTATTAAACGTTGAAATCAAAGCTATTAGTATTATCTACTTGGGAGTAATGAGTTTCTCTAAAGGGATTTGTTAATCTTCTCTGAATACTCTTACCCGTTAAAAGTTCATAAAGAAATGCCGCCTTTCCTAAGTACGAAAGTTTTATGTTGAGCTGATAGCCATCAAAGACAACGACAGGACATTAAGGGGATCATATTTATAGATTCTACTGTTCTTTCCTGTTAGCAGTTCTCATTTCAGTACCTCTCAATCAGTATTCAGCTATTAAATTAAGAATAATTTTTATTGAATAATGACTGGCTGGTCAAATCAGTTCTAAGTTGACAGCAACTTTTCCTAACAGACGATAAATGCCTTCCGAAAATATCCACCTTTCGTTTATAATATTGTTTTTACTACCGAAATCGTGTTTAATTTTTTATCCATTTTTATCAACAACTAGTTTACCAAATTGATGCCTAATGGTTTCTTTTCATTCTAATTAACCCCTGGTTCTATTTTACGTCTAAAAATATTTTTCTTGCCTCTTCTATTTTCTATTTCGTTTTTTTCCGTTCACAATTCAACACTGCATGACAAGAGATTAGTAGCTTATTGAAAAGAGCTAACTTCAAATGTACCATGCAGCTGAGTCTTTGTACTTTAGTGGAAGGGCGGGGTTTTAGTCAAACCTTTCTATTCAGAAGGCTGACCAGAAGTAGACATGTAACTTCAGGATGTTAGGAGTTATTCAGAAGGGTAGCACATTGTGATCAAACATTTAGGTAGTGGCAACAGCTTCCCGTATTCCTAGCTACGTGGTTGCTTCAGACAGTTCCAAGAGGTATTGGAGAAGCGAGCTTATTATCTTTAAATGAAGCCTGCTTGTACAAAATGACGAGGAAATCTTTTAAAAGCGTAGTAAATTTCAGAAAGCTGGTTATTAGGGTCTGTATTGTATTATTACAAAATGTCTGAATCTTTTTAGTATAACTAAATAGTACTTAAAATACTGTTTGGAAACTGGAAACTAAACAAGATTCCGCGTGCTGCCTGAGTCCTTCTATCAAGTCAGCATCCGTTGTTATGTCGGTGTTTGTTATTGACAGGAATGGTGATGCTAAGGTAAATAGATTGGATGCTTCAGGTTAAAAACTACCCAGTGAACAGAAATACCCGACATGGTGTGATTAACAGATCATGGCAGTTGTACATTTTCCACTTTATCGTACAAAGAGAAAGGGTGCCCTCTCGATCACTTCCGAAATGTTCATCTCTCGTAGCCTTCATTCCTCGAACTCCACCAAGTTACAGCTTTCAAACAATCACATTTCAGATAATTCGTTCAAATATCTCAACTGTTCTGGTACTTCCGCTTCTTGTTTTTTGCATACTGGATCACAATGTGGTCGGCTGGGTTTACTTTTGTTCACCTTGATCATCTTTAGTGGAACACTTAAATTAAAAAACGCTAACCAACATATAGATTATGATTAATATTATCGACAATTTGTAAATTAAGTAACACAAAGTAATTAACCTGGATGTCTGCTCTCTGTGACGCTGGGAAACAAATGCTAAATAGCCTTCTCCATTATACGTAATGCTTACATATCTCAGAGCCCCTGTTACGCACAAAACACAATTTTGGTGAGAGGCCAAGATATTGTTACTCTTAGAATAAATTATATATATTCTTCTTGTAGACATCTTATCTACCAGGCGCTCCACCATAAAGTAATTACAGTATTGTAATGATCTACCAATCTTCTAAACGATTTCTTAACGTTTCGCAGCAAAATAAAGACTGCCACCATCCTGGAAGCACTACCCAACTATTTAATACTTCCTGGGAAGACACTTGCCTTTATTTTTCTCAAAATTTTTATTTTTAAAAGATTCACTGGAATTCAAGGCATGAAAGGCAAAATGGTGTTAATTCCTTCCAAACTGAAACTTGCGGATAAAACGAATTTACTAAGCACTACTGGTTTATGAGCTAATTAGACAAATACATACACATAGTTATGACATGAAAATTACTATTGCTGTGATGTTATTTGTTGATAAAGAAGATACCATTTATAGTGCAGATGTACAAGGCCGATCTTTGGATATAACGATGAGACACTATAAGATACAAAAAGAGGAGCCGTAGTTTAATGGTTAGTGCAACTGCACCGTAACCAGGAATCCCGGGTTCCATTCCCAGAGCAAGCGACTTTGGAAATTCACAAAAGAAAAAGCCATTGGTTGGCGTCAGGAAGGGCATCCGGCCAAGAAATTCTTCACTGACAGAACAAAAGTCCCTTTGAAGGGCACAGTCTGAGCCCCAATTGCTGGGGGGAAATGACGTGAAAACTAAAAAAAAAACACTGTGGAAAAGTATAGGCGTGTAACTATGGAGGCCGTCCATCTACATAGATACATATACATAAGCATAGTCTAATTACGTCTGATATCCTGAATAGATTTCACCAGGTCTGTTACCCTTCTTTTACGTCTTTAGTTTCTAATCCAGGTGTGACAAATTCAAACGCATGGAGACTATACATAATATTTCATGAGAATATATTGAGTGATGTCTTAACGTAACTCTCCTGTGTTCATCATTGATGAAAATTAAAGTCCTGCCACCTCTCATCTTATAGTCACCGGTCTACAACTCACGTGTAAACCAATGTTTTACTCCGATTTTAGGCAGCAACTGTTTCCTTTTTGTTGGAAGTTCTTTCTTGGAATAATCTATAATTATGGCTTTCTTCTTCTTTAGAGATGTTGCTCGTGAATATCGTTGTTTCTTTGATTTGGCTATGGTACCTTTATTTTCACTTTGACTTGGACGCATGGAATGCTTACTAAGTATATTTGATTACTTCAAGCACTCAATCTAGATTAAAAGTCCTTTACTGTTTGACAAGGTGCGGCTTTTAGTCAGACTATGGCTTTATCATCATTATTATTGTCATATTTTATCATTATAATTATATACTTTTATCTCATTTATTATATATATTATGTAAATTAAACATTCTGTATTGTATACATAGATATAGTATCGATTTTATGTCATTATTATATCATTATTACAACATGCGTTATTATACATCATTAACATAGTAATGGGCATTATCATTATCAACAACGACTTCATCGTTTGTTGAAGCCAACCGAGTTGGAGTTATCTCTCCCAGACCAACCGTAACAATCCTTCACCATCCATCGGAAATTGATAGGTTGGCTACCGGTGCTAGCGCCAAGTTAATCTGCATAGTTTTACTTCTGACCTGTGAAAGATTTTTCGAAAGAATTGTGAGGTTATGTGAAGGTAACTGCAGGGCATGTTTGCAATTAAGAATAACAAATACTATCGAGGGTTCTTTGAAGTGATAATTGCTAACCTTAGTTTTAGACTTTTTTTGCCGTCTTTTGCTCCAGTTATTTCTCGGAGCAAGGTGAACCTTTCAGAAACTTTGCCATGTTGCTTTATTTTTTGCCACAGCAGTTTTTATGTCCTTCGCTTCCAAATACTTCTTGCTTTTATTATTTCATCGTCGTTTTGATCTACAACGTTTTGTCTTTCCTTCCATTTTTTTATTATGTGACATGTTAGTTACTTAGTTTTGTACTTCCTATTAAAAACAGCGAACGAAAAAACTTAAAGCAAGATTAGAAATTTAAAATCTTTCAACCCATGGCATGGTAGGGTTTCTCCCTATTGCAATTAATCTCTACTCTTGACTAACGTGTTGATAAACAATGTCAAGAAAGACAAGTTCTTACTTTAACGAATTGGTTTTTTATTGTTTGAAGAAATTCTACAATTGACAGAAAAGATTACCGTTCTTGACAAAAATTTAAATATTGCTTATAACAGACGAGTGTAAGTCAACAGACTCAAATTATTATTACTTACAAAATGTCTCAAAAGAAACTACTCTTAAAATTACTGAAGTCATGTATTCAGGAATAATTGAAGGTTTGCAGGCTTGGAAGGATCTTACAAAAACAGGACGAGTCTCCATTTTTAACAAATTTTAGGAGAAATATAAAATCTGTTCAAGTTATTTTCTGTAACTGTAAATTTAGAGCCAACTGGTATTTAATCTGTGAACTATTGATGTAGAGCAACTTCTAACATTTAATTACATTTGTTTATTTTGAATTATTTTACTAATTATCTTAAGCTTTTTCCAAATATAAGAAGATTCACTACTACCTCTCCTGCTACTCCTACCATTACTGCTACCACTACTACTGCTCTTACTATTTGTACTACTACTGTTTCTACTACTACTTTTATTGCTACCATTTCTTTTTTCTTTTTTTTTCTTTTTTCTTCTTTTTTCTCTTCTTCTTCTTTTTTTTCTTCTTCTTCTTCTACTATTAGTACTACTTCTACTTCTGCTAGCACTAACACTACTAATTTAAACGAAATTATTTCGCTGTTACCATTTCTTATTTTTTTCTTTTTCTTCTTTTCCTTTTACTTTTTTTTCTTCTTCTTCTTCTTCTTTTTCTTTTTCTTCTTTTTCTTCTACTATTACTGCTACTAATACTATTGCTACTATTACTACTACTACTACTACTGCTGCTACTACTACCACTACTGTATTTGTTATTGTTTGCTATTTTTGACTAAAAAGGAGGTGATAAAGTAGTGCACTTTTTATTATTCCAAAAGTAACATGTCGTATTATTGTGTTCGTACACTATTTACTCATCAAATCCAAATAGATACTTAAAATCCTTATCAAAATCAAGTTCTCTTTCATTGAAGTCAACTGCTTGACACTGGTCAAAATCAACATGTTAGTGCATAAAGTTGCAATATGAGCAATAATCTATCGATCATTAAAACACGTGATGGTTGATAGGATTTGAAAGATGGATAACATGAAATCTGAGGTGCCATTCTGTACAATATATAGTCCATGTTGAGACGATGCATTGCTCTGCGTTTCCATGGCAAATGAAAAAATAATACCAGCGAATACTGCCTTTTGATATAAAGGTCTTTTTTCATAACCACTTTAATGTATCTTTAGGGAATACATAAACTGACATAAGTCATGTCTCTTGAGTCCGTAATGAGATTGGATTGTTACCTTAATAAGAGACTCGACTTTGGCTCTCTTACTATTGCTGTCAAATGATAGCCAGAGGCAACAGAAAAGTGGCCCTTATTCAAATATTTTTCTTTGTTACTTGATACAATGAGGAGCAGTCACATCGTTCCTAATTATGCCAATGAATATTTAATAATTTTCTTATAATTTTAAGCTTGATTATTATTAGCAACTCTTGTATATTTCAAGGTACATAGGCTTCTTGATCCGCAAGCACAAAAGCTAGTTTGCATGTGATATAAGGATAAAGTTAGCTTTTAAAGGGATTTGTAATGTAATGCAACAAACTTCTCCAAACGAAAGTGTCTCCTCATATGCTACGTTTGCTTGGGAAGCTAGGATGTCTTATTCCATTGAAAACATTTCCAATTGTCAACACTCACCTAAAACACTCTATTGAGGTCAAATATAACATATTTTTATGGTGAGCATGCAGAATCTTGTGTGACCTCATTATAATTTTCGTGATCAGGAATCATTGACATTGAGATCCCACGAGCTTTCCATTTAGTGTTTCCTAACCAATACAAATAGATTGACAAATGAATTTTAAAATTCTGCTTTATTTTGTCCCTGTTTAAAATGACTCAACA
This sequence comes from Morbakka virulenta, assembly GCA_003991215.1. Taxonomy (NCBI): domain Eukaryota; kingdom Metazoa; phylum Cnidaria; class Cubozoa; order Carybdeida; family Carukiidae; genus Morbakka; species Morbakka virulenta. Next base: position 91,479 of record RDPX01000149.1, read on the forward strand.
GAAAGCTTTAGTCAGTAGTACGAACAGGACTATCAGCCTCATCTTCATTTCACTCTCCATCCAAGGATCAACTAGAAAAGCGGGATTGCTTTTATTACACAAATGTATATGCAAGAATTACTACCATCTGCAATAAAACGCATTATTGTAACCATCTTGTTCTGGTATACCTGATGAAAGTCTAGGAATAGCTCTGATTATTTTTGATACAGGTAAAATAAGGAACTGTATGCATTGTATGCACTAAGAGCACATCAAAAGCACTCTCTATCAACTGAGCTATTTGCGTTTATTCTTAAATGGACCATTTTTTGCAATCGGATCTTTCATTTTAGTGCGCCGTTCTTTCCCCAAATTCATATCCTTCAACATATCATCCCAATCATGCATGAAGGGCTACTACTCACAGAACGAAAACTTCCCTTTCAAGGTCAGATTATGAAAGAAATTATGAAAATGATATGCTATAGATGGAGAGGATTTGAGATGGTATAAAAGTCAGAAATATGTGTATACTAAATGCTACAAAAAATCGTCAGATAATAATGACGGTCGATAATTCAGTTGGTAGAATATGTGGCTATGTTAAACTTAGGCACTATTTCAAATCCAGTTCGGTGCACACATCTGAGAACTCTGACCCAAAGGTAATTTACACGTAGGCTCCTACATCAACGATCACTTAAGAAATTTAGACCTTTTACAAAGATGTTAACAAAGCCCAACGAGATACAAAAATCCAGAACACAAACAAATTTTAAGGCAAGTGGACCACGAATCGTGTCAAAGAAACTTTAGCCAGGGAAACAGAAACGACGATGGCAAGACCTTTTCAACTGTCAATCCATAGAACTGAAAATAATTAGCACCATATTCAGAAAGAAGGAAAAACAGAAATGAAGCTGACACAGTCCAAGCTACAAAGTAGATAATGAAATAAATCAAATGATGACAGACAATCAAGACGTATTTTGCAAGCCACCAGTCAGTTTCAAATAAAGAGTAGGAGCCAGCAAATGATATGGAAAATATTAGTCAGATCAGGAAAAAAGGACCGAACTAAACGTTTTTAAAACGAGACATAAAAATATGGAAAAATTACCAAATAAAATCCAAAATGACCGCTGTAAACTAAACTGATGGCACAATTACCAAAATTTAAAAAAAGAATTTTTGGAAAAATTCAAAATTTTCTATCATTGTTTATTATACTTCACTATTATTATTATTATTATTATTATTATTATTATTATCTGTTTTAAAGCTTTCGCACAGGCTGTTCGTATTGCCGAGTATTTTCCTCTTGGGCGAGCCACAACTAGTGGCCAAGGGCCCAGAGGGTTCTTTCAACTGTCCATTACTTTTCTAATTATCTTCGCAGCTCCCAATACGGCTGTTTTTTGCACATTTCCACCATTTACT
>RDPX01000149.1:96818-136624 GCA_003991215.1 Morbakka virulenta
ACGTCGAAACTCCACAACCGGATGCAGTTTAATGTCAATACCTAGGACAAATTATTATTATTATTATTATTATTATTATTATTATTATTATTTTATCTTTACAGAGGATGATACAATTCAGTTATTTACAATATAAATCTAATAGACACTGCTGTCAACATGTGTCCTCTTCTGGGAGAGAAAAATTATATCAAATTAAAAACTAAAAATCAAATAACTTAAAAACCTCGTCCCCAGGGCCTCTCTCTCACGGCCTGATATTCAAAATTGCCAGGAAAACCGAGAGGAAGCCCTGGAAACGAGGATTAAAAATTAGTTGACTGAAAATAAAATAAAAATGAAAAGAAAAAAACTATTAAAAATAAATTTATTTCTATATATATACAAGTTTAAAAGTTTCATTGGAATATCTCGCTCCCATTGGTTGTGTCTAAAATAACTATTGAAGACATTGTTTACAACATCAAATAGCTTTTAAAAACACAAAGTTTCCAAACCCGATAACATAACGGCAGAAATTCTTAAGGACCAAGAGGGATTAAAACATCTTGCTTGGTATTTTATTGAATCCCCCCAACAAAGAAAATACCCAAAAGCTGGAATACAGCTTTAGCTAATTTTCTTCGCTAAAATGAGGGAACAAAATATACCTGATAATTCCAGTCAAATCAGTTTACTATGTATATAACACAAAGTCTTTAAAAGAATCATAACTATAAATAGCAAGACAGCCGCACCAGGATCAATCACGTGATAAGGCGAACCTTGGGACATGGTACCGATCAATCATATTTTTCTATAAACCAATTAATTAAAAAAGGCAAGAAAAACAACATTCATTCACCTGTGGCTTTCGTAGACTTCAAGGAACCCTTTAATTTCTAGCGGTAATCAATGGAGTCCTAGGACAAGGCATGGAACTAGAATATATTAAGAACATCAAGTACATGCATGGGAATGCAAGTTCATCTATAGGACTACACAAGAACTATGAGTTATTTTCACTACAAAAAGGTGCAAAACCAGGTAACCCCATTCCTTCCAAGCATTTACATTTTTTCTTGAAGATGCCTTCTGAAAAATAATCTTAGATAACAAATAAATAATGATTGATCGTAAATTTTTCAACTATCTCAAATTTGCAGTTGATAAAATAGTACCTACAGAGGAGGTATTACACTACAAACTATGCCTGAACCTCTGAATAGTAGTACTGAAGTAGCTAACTGAGGAAGATTTTGATAGTAAAATCAACGACACATCCTTAAAGGTACTTAACAACCATATCTACTAAGACTAACTTATCACAACGCATGAAAACCAAGATCAAAGTGTCAAATTTTGAATTACCACGAAGATAGCACCCTTTTGGACAAGCAAATTCAATATTGAAAAGGAAGTCTCGCAATGCCTGAAATTATGACTTTTTAAACAAATTGTTACCGAAACAATTGCATATGAAGTTGAAACATGAAAGTTGACTAAAGAGTTAACTCTCTAAATTAGAGGGATTTAAAAGGCACAAAAATTATTACAAATAACTGTCAAATTAAACACCAAGACCGAAGTACTTTAAGAAATATAGGGAAGACTTTTGCCCGGTAGTAAGACACTACTGACTGATGATGATGATAATCTACATGTTTTAGGTGCAGAAAAAACTGCGCTTAAGTGTTAAAGACTGCTAAAAACTACTAAAGAGACACTCAGTTCTAATTCTAACAGAGTGAATGAATTAGATTTCTTTAGCAGCAGTCGGGAGAAATAAATACGCCATAGACTGGTTTTGTATGGATATGATACTTGCATTTTTACTCAAAGCTTATTACTGAAATTTTGTCGAAATGAAGACAGGGGAAAATTCTGACTGTTCTATACTCAATGTTGACTCAAAATTTAGCTTTTATAAATCCTTCTTCTCTTTATAGTTTATAAATTTATTTCGTCTATCTTCATCGATAATATCCAATATTTGTTTTCAATAATTTTTGTCTTCCTTTGTATTCTTCTGTTCCAGCAGGAGTATATTCTGCTTTTTCCCTTCCTAGATGGGCTTTACTGCTTCTTGACATATATATATATATATATATATATATATATATATATATATATATACAAGGTAAAATATGAAAAATAAGAACTATTAGTTGCAATCATAGTTTTTATTTTTCGTGTTTTTTCTTACGTATATTGCTCTGCTATATGCATTGAGCACGTCTTGATACGAATACACAAAATTACACAAATTTATATACTGCAACCGCTTCTTTCTTTGTTTTTCACTCTTCTACCAAAGTATGACCTTCATAAATTTAGCCAAATGTTGANAAAATAAGAACTATTAGTTGCAATCATAGTTCTTATTTTTCGTGTTTTTTCTTACGTATATTGCTCTGCTATATGCATTGAGCACGTCTTGATACGAATACACAAAATTACACAAATTTATATACTGCAACCGCTTCTTTCTTTGTTTTTCACTCTTCTACCAAAGTATGACCTTCATAAATTTAGCCAAATGTTGATTGTTATTTTCTGCAACTTCACCCTGGTCTTTAGTCTCTTCTTTCTCTTATATTTAGCTTATTACCTGGCAATTAGTTTTAGGCCCTGTAATTCTGTAATGATGAATTGCTTTAAATATATAGCACACATACACATGAAACAATTTTCTTTTAAAAGGATGTAGAATACAAAAGTTAATAAGTCTATATCTGAACTGCATGCTGAAAATGAGTAAATTACAATTGCTCAGCTATTGAAGAATAACCCAGAGTCCTCACGTTATAAGTTAAAAGGAATTTAATCAAATAAAAAACTGGGGCTTTTATTTTCTGCGAGTTGTTGCGCCAAAACTGGAAAGCTTTAGACATTTCAAATTAGAGCAGACACAAAAAGGAATGATAAAGGGTTAGTCCCGGCAAAGTGCTGAACAACGGGGTACAGAAGTCACACTAAGAAGACAACAAAAAACGCAGATAAGTAATGCTCATTCCTTGCAGAGTACAAAATTAAACAGACATTACGTCAAGCGCACTGTGGTGATCCAACTGATTTTATATATCTATTATATTTTATATATCTATTATATTATTATATATCAACTGATTATATATCTAATCAAATCATGTTCAGATTGTCCGAGAAAGTTTAACCGTAATCTAAAATTTCAGACAAGGAAAAACGAATGAACAATCAATTGACACAATAAACCCTATGAAACAATCAGACAGAAAACTTGTAGACATGTATTCATAAAAATAATGAAAACAAAGGACTCCAGAAGACAAAGGACTTCTGAAGTTGTGACTAAAGAACTGGGTACCAGTAACTCAAATGCTGGCGTCTGAGTACCCATCAACTGTTGATTGGGATCCAATTTAGTTCTTATCTTAATGCGTTTATTGCCTGTGAAGTTTCAGATTATTTGATTTATACAATTGGTTTTCGATATTTATTTGATTTGCACAATTAACACTTGGGGAAAAACAATTGAAAAGTAAGAACCGTCCGGTTTCCATTCTACAATATGCCTTTGATGTTCCATTTCATTTTCACTGAAGATTGAACATAATTTTATTACTTGATCTATGTACATCTCGATTAAGAAAACAGTAAATCTCAGTTCATAATCTTCTCTGTTTAAAATGATTCTGTGTTACAGCAATCTATTTAAAACATCAAATACCTCTTACAATTGGTCTGTTTTCAAAAAGAATAATATCAAGGTTGGATAGCAAACAGCAAATCGATTTTCTTCCAAAAATGGATTTTATCCAGCTGAAGTTATTGCTTATTGTAACGCAGAACGAGAATAGCCAGTCATTCTCAATTTACCAAAGTAGATTTTTAATCAGAACATGTACTACATTTAGCCACAGGAAATCGGATTACTCTACCGACATGTTTTCGTCCTCTTTAGAGTTATTATAGCGCTCTGTGAAGAACATTAAATAAGGACAGTGTTGACTTATTTTTAACACGACATTCTTTGCTCAGCAATATTTATAGTGAAAAAAACAACATAACAGTTTCTTAAAACGCAGATTTGACATTTTTACCTTATTTGGCTTCATACGCTATTATACAAATAGGGTTAACTTCAACTTACTGGAAAAACTCATTGTAATAACACTTCTTGACGAATGCATCCTCGCACATACTCGTCCAAGACCCGCTTTATGGCCTGTGCAAATAATTAAATACGACGTCTTTTCTTTTCTACAATTAATAAAAATAAACTGTTTTAATTAATTCAAAAACTTAACATCAGACATTTTAGGTTATATTTCCAATTTTAGAGCCGTATTTCATAACAGGAAGCAATTCTTTGACTGACTTTTTCCTGAGAACCTTTTTCCGATCTACATTTCCTAGACAGGAAAAGAGTATTGAAGGAAGTAAATAAAAGATCATAAATAGCTCAGATTTTGATCCTAAGTCTTAACAAAATATTTTTGTATTTGTTGGGTCTCAGTAACTTTCTTAATCAAATATTCGTTTGTAAAGTGTTCGTTCTGTCAGTCTGTAAAATTTCCGGTCGGTGAAATATCCTAGAACCTTTTTTCATGTTTTGGTGCATGTCTTTGGAGCTTATCACGAAGTTATTCAATTCCTTAGTCGGCTAACTACCATGGAAATTTCTAGTTTTTAATTGTGATAGTGGCACCAGAAAACATCAATCATCTACGGTAGTTAAGTTGTTCAAATGTAGGCATGGATATAAAGCAAATGATAACCTTGAATAAATTTTTTCGTCTCCTCAAAGAGATGTGTGTTGGACAACTGATACGCCTTTGCATTTAAATTTCACGTTGTTAATTTTCAAAATAACTCCTTGATATTTTCTATCAGAAACTAGGTTAAAATACCAATGCTTTTCTTCAATGACACATTGGCCGTCATATCATGGAAGTTCAATAAATCTGGAAAGGATTGGCTCACCGAGTATCTTGCGACCCTTGAAAGGTAAGGCTCTTGCCCTTCAGACCTATTTGATCATATTTAAGTAATACCTGGAGCAGCCTCCGTCAGGCGTCACGTCCAGGTAGAATGTCAAAAATCACTAAATCTGAGAAGTTATTATCCTTCGGTTTCCGCAAAGCAACTAACGGAGTATAAACCAACGAAAATTGTACCTGACCAAGAAACCATTAAAAGAAAATTAAACGCCTTAATCAATACCACAATAACTTCGCTGAGACTCTTCTCTGACACTCATTTACACCAAGATCCAAGAACAAAAAAAGTACAACCACGGGATATTTTATCACCCCGGGAAAAATGGACGGCCGAGGAAAGCCAACTACCTTTGTCTAGAAAATAAAATCTATTGAAAACCCTGTTTCATTAGTAATAAAGCTTTAGGCTGACAACAGTCACCATCAGATACTAATAATGGCTGTCGTCATCCGAATTTTCCATCTTTGATAAACTCGGCTCGTTTATAACTTCATTGTTTTCTCATGGTACCAATCTCCGTTTTTTTCCCGTACAGCATATATCTAGAACAACCGAAGACCAAAAACTATTTCTTTTACAAAGCAAAGATTGCAAAAGGTGGATATGAATAGACTTTTGTGGTTCTGTGTCGAAGGAAACCATAGCTCTACTACTTTTATTGAAATGGTGGAACAAAAAGAAATTGAAGACCGATTTATGCGGTGGCACAATAACGACATACTACATATACAAAAACAAACAAAAAATAATGTATTTATTCCTCATTTTAATAAGATACTCTCTTGTTTATATGAGCTGCAATTACTGCACCTGTTTTTTGTTAAATAAGACTTACCAAGTGTTAAAATATTTCACTTATTTTGGAGTTGGGAATTTTTATTTTGCGTGTTGACTTTCCATTCACGAGCGAGTTATTTACACTAGTACAGTAGCTCCGATACTGTTTAGGATCACTTAGTTTTAAAGATAATGCACATTCCCGAAGTTTTGTAATAGGCCAAAAGATAGTGGCTGCAGCTGATTCTGTCAAGAAACCGTATGTTGTCGCACTTCAAAAAGCATTTTTTTTAAATTAAATTTTGTTGATCCTGCAGTTCAAAGTTGGATTTTAATGACTCAAGAATACTCCCATTTTGGGAGGACAAACCAATTCTTTCAGTGCAACTGAAAATAAGCAAAATTAAGAAAGTAAAGCCAATCAGGATGTGAAATTTGTTTCTGCTGTGTTCATGCGGACCGGCTTTTCATCTCATATTTCATTATACTTAATATATAAATACTATTAGCGTAACATTCTTTTGCTTAACCTTGAATTTGTAAAAAGTGTGCATTTGCTGAATGACCTCCTCACCGTTTCTAGTGTTCCAGGTGTGTGGACAGTAGCATATATTAATGTATATTCGAGAACAGAAAGGCCGCGTGCACCATAAACAAGCAAATTGTTGTCCAGTAGATTATCAACTGTGATATTTGAATTTTTATTTATTTGAATAATAATATCAGTCTCTGAGAATAAGTCCTTTAAATGATCATAAATGATGGGATGACGGTGTTTGTAAATTTAGTCTTGTTCCTCAATGTTGCATCTGGCATAAAATACAAAAGGAGGGACTGTAAAGTTATCTCAGCATCGTTGGGTAAGAGTGAAAGGAACATTTACCAATTAATTTTCGTTTGCAATGGCCACTCTATATTACTGAAAAAGAGCAGCTAGATTGTAGTACTCTATATAAAAACCCTTTAATCAGGATTGATGTTACAACTACAACTGCTTTATCGCAATAGTTGAGAATACTGGGTGAATATACCATCACGGGCCCCGAAACAACAACCGCAAAAAACCAAAGTCCTGTTCAATTAGTACCGACCTACAACCTGGAATGCACAAAATGTTCGGAAGAAGTGTGTTGTATGTTCACGATTTTAAGTCAAGGAAATAGAAATAAAAAACAAGGTCAAGTAAACTGAACTGATTAACAGTTTTCACTTTGTACTGGGTCAATACATTAGGCCTCTCCAAAACGACAAAAAATTTCTTGTTTGAATGTTATGTGAATGTATTGACAGAATATATACAATTTCATAAAAATATTTACATACATTCTTGGTTTTGCTAATCGAAGAGAAAATTTTTCTTCTAAAATTAAACTTAATTCTTGATAAGAAATACAATAATTTACACAGCTTGTATGAAAGAAGTATGTCCATCGAATGGAGGCAAGATGGTTTCAGCCAGCCAAAACATCTACATCATGAAACTTTTTTTCTAAGGAAACAATCCAATCTCTACTATATTTCTTTCATTTAGAATTGATACATTAGTCCGCCACAGATTGATGCTTTCAATTTCCGGCTTGATAACAATGTCTTCGTCACAAGGCATAGTCTACAATATGGGAGCAATTGTATATAACCATCAGTTCTATGGGGAATATGTAGTGTATTCCAGTCAATAGTTTCTTGTCTTGAACCTACAGTTTACATCTGGAACGAGAGCCGATCTTCTTTACGACTTATTAATCAGTAATAAGATCAGGAACTTGATGCAGTTTTGCCGCCCATCATTTCAGACACTTCAGGAAATTCTGCCAACAATGGCAGTCGGCGAGACAAATATAACCTTTGGTTCAATACAAAGCAAAGCTCTTTCATTTAATTGGAGGGCTTGTATCCGACTTATTATTTAACAAACCATAGTACTGGGTGCTACTGTGACACAATCTCGAAACCTTATACGGAGACAATAGCCCATGTCACTCCGTCCAACTGCTGTCAGTCCACTCTCTCCTCCTTGTCGTTGTGGAGTTTGTTCGTCAGATGTTGCTCGCGATCCTCAGCTCTTGCCTTTTCCCTGTAAAACTGGAACATCGCAGCGATACATCAACATCTATCCAAAACCAATATTCTATGCATATGGATGCATGAATACAGGCTCCCTAGTGTAATCTCTTGCCTGATGTCTCAACTTAACAACCATGTGATGTATAGAAAACCTATTAGTATTAATGTGCATGATGGTGGTAAGGTCCCAGGGCCGTTTGAGTAGTAATAGACGTATGTCTTTTCCTTTTCAAAAGTTTGTATTATCCTTACTTGGGACGGTGGTACTGTCTGGCTTACCCACCTACAATGAAAATGAACACAACAATTAAACATGTGACACGTTTTAGCTACTCTGCAAGTCTGCATTTTGGCTCTAGCAGTCGAGATTAAAAATCTCGTCTTCCCCTCCCATTCAAAATAATCCTCAGAGGTTAAATCCATTTTGAAACTATGCTTAAACAGCACCCGACGCATCAGAGAAGCTAAAACTAAATATCGATCAACGCTTATACACTTCCTGAAAAATGATTAGAACAGACAAGCATAACTTTTAAAGTATGAGGCGTGCCTGTGTCCCCCTTTTCATATTTAATCTTGAAATGTTTACTTATTGGGAAAAGCTAGCAGCGATCAAGAATGGTTTACTAAGTTCATCTTTAGGTTAAATAGGATGATGAGCTGGTGACAGCGGATCAAAAATGATAACAAAATAAGAGTGAAATGGAATACCACTCAAACATTGTTTTCACTAAGAAGTATGTGTCTATTTAGGTTACCTGCTACTTTACAAAATTTGCCAATCTACACTCTTTGAGTCGTGGCAACTCCACGCTTCATAAAATTGTACTGTTCTTCACCTGTTCTCTCACAGCTAAATTTTCTTACACCTAAATTTTCTTACAGCTAAATTTTCTGTTACATATATCACGATGTATCCGAAAACAATTCACCTCATATGGTGGGTGAATTGTTTGAAGGTAATGCATTAAGCAGCACAAGTATAACATTTCTGGAAAAAATAAAAAATACCCAACAGAATCAAGGCACCAAAAACAAACTTACTTTCTAAGCCTGATAAAGTAAACTTAGTGACCATATACTTTTAAAAATAACCCATTTAAATGTCACATTCGACAATTTAGGCTCTGCATAAGACAATTCATAAACTCATTCCTTGGTTTTCTCAATATTCCAAATCGATTCAATATGTGTCTGACTGACTTATGCAGACTGAAAAAATTATTGCAAAAATGTAATGTCTTATAAATGAATCTTTCCACTGAATACAATATATTGGATAAACACAGTCTACATAAAAAAATAAAGTAAATAAAAACCTTTTAATATCAAATACTGAGTCCATTCCGCAAAATTAACTTTATTCCGCAAAATGGGCTTCCATTTTGTTGTTTTGTCATACCGTCATTACGAATTTTTCATAGTTAACGTTTGATTTCTCTTCTCTCAGAGTTCACTTTGCGATAAAAATAGCCAACAAGGCAAGAAAACATGAAATATAGACTGAGTGACAACCTCTTTCAAATGATCGGCATAAAAGGAAAGACCCTCTGTTGATTAGCAATCACCAAAATGGTTTACTTGACTATCTATCTATCTGTCTATCTATCTGTCTATCTATCTGTCTATCTGTCTATCTATCTATCTATCTATCTATATGTATGTATATATACATATATATACATATCTATATCTATACATATATATATATATTCTAAATCCTAGTTGCTTCATTTCCATTGAAAAAAAATTCCCCATTCACTACAACCAGTCAGAGGTTGACAAAACTACCATCAAATCAATACTATTTAAGGTAAACCAAACAGTTTTTATAGATACTTTACCTGTTTAGCTTTCTTTTATTTTCATGTTGCCTNCTATCTATCTATCTGTCTATCTATCTGTCTATCTATCTGTCTATCTGTCTATCTATCTATCTATCTATCTATATGTATGTATATATACATATATATACATATCTATATCTATACATATATATATATATTCTAAATCCTAGTTGCTTCATTTCCATTGAAAAAAAATTCCCCATTCACTACAACCAGTCAGAGGTTGACAAAACTACCATCAAATCAATACTATTTAAGGTAAACCAAACAGTTTTTATAGATACTTTACCTGTTTAGCTTTCTTTTATTTTCATGTTGCCTTGATCTGTTCATCTTGACCCACAGGCTTTCAACGTTCTTAATATGGATAGCCAACTTTTTCAGCAGGTCTTTCTGTTGTTGTTCGATCCCGTAAGTTTTCTTCCTACCTCGACGTTTTTTTCGCAACTGCCTTGCAAGCTCTTGTCTGAACGAAAAAAATACGGTTATAAAGAATATACGCCAAAAAATCCATAAATGCATCAGCCTTAATGAAAATAGGATGTTTTAAGGGAGACCTGTAGGAAACGGTTACATGGTACTTTCTTATAATGTTTTTTAAACATATAGCAACACAACACTGTATAAGTAACATCTGCCAAAGGACACATCAGTGTTAATCTGCCTTGTACACGCAATCACTAATATGATCAAATTGTTCTTTGGTTCTTGTCGTGCTAAGGTACCTTCGTAAATCATATATAAAAGAGAATCGTCTCGTCTTTATCTGCGTAGGCGACATTACAAAAGAGATCAAAGCCACAACGGTTCCACTTAGAATGGAAATCGATAAAACCCCTCGGTAAAAAAACACCAGTGTAAAATTTTTGTTTCTTCTCTAGCTTACAGATACGATGGACTTTATCTTATTTCTTTAGCTACACACATAAGTACACACATTCCAGCATACTTGTTGGCATATAAAACACAAAAAATAATGCCTTTCTTTTTTAATCTCATTTTTTTCTCTGCATTCTCCACAGACACAAACACGTATCTACAATGTACACAAACCTAAATAAGTGGAAACCCATGTATTCAAACAGATCTTAGAAAGGCATATCGTGTATTTCCGAAAGTGTAAAAAGTACAAAATGCCTGTCGAAAAAGATATACTCAGTAGTACTCACTCAGGAAGTCTTTCAGCAGGGTGTATATGTCGAACGTTGTAACCTTTCTGTCTTAATAAATCTAGCAATGAATTATTTCCGATGAAGTGCCCTACAAAGAAAGAGAATATATTTTAGCTAGATACTACAAATACAGTACTAACTCATCAGACCATTAGTACTTCTATTGTATCAGAGTATTAAGATCAAAATTATAATTCCTTATGTGTGGTGCTGTGTATACCTAACGTGAACAATTAAAATATTTAATATTTACTGGTTAAGATACAAAGAATGTTGGAGTTTATAACTACAATTAAAATCGCCTACGTCATCACTCTCCGTACTATACAGATGTAACATGCCCCTGTAGACGCTAGCAAAAACAGAGTGCAAAAGTCCTCTATTTTCCGTCATCTGTACCCATCGTCTAGCTTTGTATCAACATCATGTTATTCTCCTTATTCCGTCCAGTTTCGCTTAACCTGTCTCTCGTCCACTTGTTCATGACTCTTCTGTCAAAAAAGGAGTTCCCAATCTTTCTTCTCTTGGTGCGTCAAAAAATTACACAATTTATTCAAATGTAACAGTAATGATTTTCAATATACCACATATTTATTTATTTTGTTAAATATCCTGTCAAATTGGCCTTCAATAGCATCCACCAATGCCACACCTCAAAAACTTTCAACATTTCCACTGCTTAACGCTAACCGAAGTCTTTGAAACAATGAGCAACAGCGACCATTCATACAGAGCCACTGCTCTTTTTTCTTATTCTTTTTCTTCTGTTCTTATCTCACAGGTGTCTATTTACTTCAAGTTTCACATTTTCAAAAATGCCTTCTTTGCTTCACCAATTGACCATCTTTTGTAAAACAAAATAAACAAATATAAATAAATAAAATAAATTAAAAACTTTTTTTAAACCACTCACACTCAGATCACATCTTGGAATTCGTGCATTTTTTACCAGATAAAACAAAATAAAAAAAGACAACCTCCAGTCAACAAAATTTTAATCAAATAATTAAATTATCGTTGCAACCAAAATTATAATAGACCTACCAACGCCTAATGCAATGAATACTCGCTTTTCTTCGGGATCCTGAATGATTTTTTCGATTCTGTCTGCCATTTTTACATTTCTTTTGTACAATAACTCTTCAATAAAATATCTATCAATTTCCATAATCTTTTGTCTCTGTTCTTTCGTCGTCAGTGACGTCATATTAACAAACGATAGTAACTTTCCAGCATCCTTGAGAAGTGACTGCAAGTCACCACATTTATAATGTTCGACTAAACTACGCTGTTGTTGATGGTCTTGGGGGTTTATTTTGCCTGCTCTCGTCAGTTCCTGAATATGTAAGGTATAGTTGAGCAGAAAAACAGCCTGTGAACAAGAAAAGACAAGCGATAAAACATGTGGGAATATATGTAAAATTTAAAGACGGTAGTGCGCCAACACTTTTAGTACGTATACAACATCTGAAAGTTTAGATCATAAACTAATTGGATCGCAAAGTTATGAAGGGGAATGGGGTAGAATATTCTCGTTCTTACTGTCTATCGCTACTACTGTATGTGTTGGCGGTCATAAAAATTAAGATAGTTATTCTGACAATGCTTTTAAAAGTACCAAGGTATGAGCCTGCTATTGCACCCCAGTCCTTGATAAGATTGCGCAAGTAGTGCAGTAGAAGTTTTTCTTTTCGTACCCCTTTGATAGTAATGTGAAGTAAATATAAAAGCAACAATATATAAATACTAAAATAACGACATTAAACTTTCTTTTGAACTAAAATAGTTCCAACAAAAGGCCCGAAGACATTTATTAAAAGAGGTTAAGAAGAAAGAATAATTCAGGACAAATGGATAAATTCACTTTGAACCTTTAGACGTTCAGGTCATAAAACTACGAAAAACAATTAGACGATAGGCACATTCTAATTCGATGTCGATCAGTTCAACAAAAGTAGCTATGACTGTAAAACGAATTCCTTAAAGGAACACCACCAACAACACTGGGCAAGTTCCGTTGGTAGTAGCGTGTCTGGAGAAATGAAAAAATGTGTTCTGGAACAAACGAACAAAAAGAAAACTAATCAGAACACTTCACACCGCAACGTATGAAAGACTATCTGGAAAAACAGTGTATCCTGCGTACCCCAAGTCAAGCTATTTATTCTATCATCTTACCCCTGGCCCCAATCCTTCAAATTGTATTCAAAATATCAAACATCCATCCCGCCACTAATTTATCCCACACCACAGACAAGTCACCTGGTTAATGTGAGGCCGTTTTTCTTGTTTAAAACTTTTTAAGTCGCTAAAACAACGATCTTCTAATAGATCTTGGCTCAGACAGGTAGGCTACTAATCGTCAACAAATTCATGACTTAAGTAATATTCTTTAAATCCGTATCTATGAGATGAGCTGAGAAAGTATTAAAAATTAATGACGGCCTATAGCGACCTCATAAGCTATGTAAAGAAATTATATCACCGGCTTTAATGTCAGGGTGATAGAAAAAATCGTTTTGCTTTTGGAAAAGGTTAACCGAATATAACAAAAAGGAACTGAACACGGTATTTATAGTGCACCACGGATTCCGTCGTTTAAAAGTCCATACTTAAACAGAAATGTCACCACTGCAATATAGTCTTGATTCTTCATTTAAAGAGGAAAATAATATAATATCTGTCTCTTTATATTAGAAAAATTTGAAACAGCGAGCTTTAAAAAAGATATTTGGATCTCATTTCAAAACAGACATGAGAAGCAAAATTGACACCAGACCTGAAAAGTCGATTCTTAAACTTGAAAAGAATGAAAGTCACATTCCATTAACATTGCTACAAATTCTTCGGACTGTTTTATTGATGTAGAAGCACCATGGATTCACGATAATCTTAGACTTACCAAAGACTTCACCTGGCCTAGGAATCTTAAAGATGGTACATCTCGAAAGAATTTGACTGTCACAACCAATACCGAGTTAATGGCATTCGAATTCCGCTAACAACTTGGTTTCTTATTTCTCATATTTACCGTCCAGTTAAAAAGTATATAAATATATATATATATAGTTAGATATTTATATATAAACATACATATATACATATATACATACATACATACATACACGCATACATACATACATACATACACGCATACATATATACAAATAAAAATTGGGCATTAACAGGGTATTTGATACGCATATTTTTAGTTACTGACCTTAGGTCTTACATACTTGATGAAATCTGGTTTATTATTATTATTATCATTATTATTATTATTATTATTGCTCTAAATAGGGTAGGATGAAATGGTAGGGTGATGTGATAGAGAGAAACAATGTATATGTGTTTGTTTGTGTTTATATATGGCATAGAGACAGGCAGACAGACACACACAGTGACACAGAGACAAACAGAAGGTAAAGAAAAAGAGAAAGAAACGAGAAGAAAAAAACGACGGGCAGGTATCACTTTGTGATTTTGTGATAGAAACACAACCAGCGATAAAACAGTCTGATAGACGGCTATGGGAAAGCAAGAATAACTAAAAAAAATCCAAACAGCCAATGGNCGCATACATATATACAAATAAAAATTGGGCATTAACAGGGTATTTGATACGCATATTTTTAGTTACTGACCTTAGGTCTTACATACTTGATGAAATCTGGTTTATTATTATTATTATCATTATTATTATTATTATTATTGCTCTAAATAGGGTAGGATGAAATGGTAGGGTGATGTGATAGAGAGAAACAATGTATATGTGTTTGTTTGTGTTTATATATGGCATAGAGACAGGCAGACAGACACACACAGTGACACAGAGACAAACAGAAGGTAAAGAAAAAGAGAAAGAAACGAGAAGAAAAAAACGACGGGCAGGTATCACTTTGTGATTTTGTGATAGAAACACAACCAGCGATAAAACAGTCTGATAGACGGCTATGGGAAAGCAAGAATAACTAAAAAAAATCCAAAGAGCCAATGGTAATAGCTGACCTATTGCAGCAGCTTTGAAAGGTCTATGTTCAATAAAGTGTGCAAAAACTAATAATAAAATTTACAAATATCTTAATTCACAAATGCACAAAACTTTACATTATTCTTTCGTACTTATTTTACTGCAGCGAAGTATTAGAAGCTGGGGACTACATATATTATCTGTGAGGTCATCACTTCCTTGTGAACAAGCTGTTTTTCAACGAGTTTACATTAAAGTGCCTACGAACTTTCTGAACTGCTGAATACCAAATAATAACTAAAAAACTGATCGCAAAAAAAAATGAAGAAAAGTAATCCCCTCTTTTTAAACACTGACTGAATTCTTTTTATTGAGTTTCTCAATGTCTATGATAAATGATTTGCGGGCGCTATGCCAACGCCACTACCATCATCATTATTATTATCCTATTCCTGGCGAAAAAAGTTGTTCTCAGGTACAACGATTTGTTCCAAGCGCAACTGCTCTCAAGTCTCTCTACACAGCAATTGGTTTAAAATTAAAACAGGCTAAAAATATCCCACAGAACAAACACAATGGCCTTTTCAAAAAATTAAACAGGAAACATTATAGTACTCTAAAGAGATGAGATGGTCGAATGCTCCGCAGCTGTACATTACATTGGAACAAAACAGCAGCACTGTTCGACGTCATGCTTGTCATTAGACAGTTCATCAACTAATGTGGAGAAAGAACGCATGTTAATCATCAGGCTTAAGTTTAGTAAAACATTCTAGGACCATAGCCAGCTTTCAATAAAAGACTCCCAGCAAGGTGTCCCTAACCAATCATCCAAACTGTGTGTAATACCCACTACAGGTTTAAACAAGTGTATGCTTTGAGATTTTTGAGCCACTTTTCCACGATGCGATTCGAAAATTATCTGGGCACATACGCAAAACCAGCTGCTCGAAAATTTCGGTCAAATAGGTAGATTTTTGACTAATGAGCGGGGAAAAAATGGAATGTTTCTACAAATGCGCGGTTCGTATTGACATAAAAGGGCAGTAATCTGCTTAATCGGCTCACAATAGTCTAATCAAAGATCACAGAACAGCTTGTAGTATAAAATCAAAGTCCACAAAAAATCACGAAACAATCACAAAGTCAAACCTTGTGGTGTTTTGTTATGACAACGTAAACGCAGATCATATTATCAAACTTCTCCACTATTCACTTCCACAGCAAGGGAACACAATCGAGTATTATGAAAATCAGGCATAATACCTCAAAATTTTCCGCTTTATTTAAAGACAGTAAAACAAAAAATCTGCAAAATAACACTGCCTATCCTCTTCAGAACTAACAACAGGCTGACAACCAAACCCTTCAAAGCTACTTTTCTAAATCATTCATATCTTTTATACATCAGTAGAAAATTTTGATTTGCCTTATCATGTAAAGCTAATAATACTCTAACTCACTTCCTGTAACCCTATATAACTAGAGATATTTACAAAATCCAAAATGGTTTGTAACTTGGTAAAAACAATCCTGATTTTCCGGGGGAAAAGACTACGTACCAAGCTAAAGTAAAATATTTTCAATAAAATCTTTTCAAATGTTATCACCTTGCTCTAAATGCTTACACATATATCTGCTGCGTATTTTTTTCCTTCAAAAGTTACACTTTCGGCAGTACTATTAAGCTCCAGACGTCTATATATTAGAAATACTATATCAGAAATACTCACACGTGCAGTGTAAGTATTTCTGCCCTGGTCTTTCTAAAACTATAGTCTTGAAAATCTAAATCACGGCTAAATGATGACATCACTAAATTACGTGCAGTAAGAGCCAACAGAATTCTATTGCAGTGATAGCTACAATACGTTTGCTTCTAACTGCTCCTCCCCATTCTCATATATTAAACAACCCACCACAATAATCCCTTACCGGCACATCCCATTCAAACATTTCGCGGTAAGTTTTACCTATTGTATTTTATAGACTTAAAGTCAACCACATACTCCTTGGATATCTGGATATATTTGGATATATGCATGGCAATTATAGGATCTTTATTGTATTTTTTTCAAAGATACACTTAACATCACAAGAACCTTAAGAAAATTTTATAGAAAAAAAATACGAAAACTAAAAACACTTTTTTCTAACGGCATACTACCTTTGTTAAAATTTCTGCCGGTGAGGAATTTATTCCTGTCAATGAGAATTAACCCTGTCTAGCCCTAAAAACTATCCATTGGATACTTGAAATATTCATGATCTATATTTTAGTCTAGAAAAGGAATTGTGTCACCAATTCATTATGTACTTCCAAAATAGGAACAGTTTAATGTTACATAACAAGCTGGGTATTCCAAAGACTTAGTCCGCTNGGATATATGCATGGCAATTATAGGATCTTTATTGTATTTTTTTCAAAGATACACTTAACATCACAAGAACCTATAAAATTTTATAGAAAAAAAATACGAAAACTAAAAACACTTTTTTCTAACGGCATACTACCTTTGTTAAAATTTCTGCCGGTGAGGAATTTATTCCTGTCAATGAGAATTAACCCTGTCTAGCCCTAAAAACTATCCATTGGATACTTGAAATATTCATGATCTATATTTTAGTCTAGAAAAGGAATTGTGTCACCAATTCATTATGTACTTCCAAAGACTTAGTCCGCTGATAGTTATCCTTTTTACTGTACTAAAGGTTACTTACTTACTTTACTTTTTCCGTCCGCTTACGCTTCTCGGCGTCGCGGGAAAATACAGACGTCTGTTTGCAGCAAGGTGGGAAGCTTAATGTAGTGACAAGTCGTGGTCTTGAAGGGTGTGAGCCACAGAGTCAAGCCATCATCTTCTGGCTTTCCAGCTAGAGTATCTGGTTGTATACGCCCGCAGAGCTAGTCGGTCCTGGTGAGATGAACAAACCACTTGAAGCTCTGTTGTTTTACATGGCGAAGGATTGGTCTTGTGCCCACCATGACTCTGATCACCTCATTTCTTATTTTGTCACGTATGATCTTGTTAACAACTTTTCTCGAGCAAAGCATTTTACATGTGATCAATTTTCTCTGCAAGGCTTTTGTTAGGGCCCATGTCTGGCACTGGCATGTTAGTGTCGAAAAAAAGATGGCGTTAATGAGTTTTGCTTTGGTGTCCATGGGGATGTTGTCATGTTTCAAAAGAGGAGCAAGTTGGCAACTGACTGCGTTTGTCTGCTGCCATCTGGTCTCTTTTCCCCTGTCTAGTCTTCCATCTTCAATGAAAATGCTGACAAGGTATTTAACTTCTTTGGTTTGTTTCAGCTTGGTGCCGGTTATCTGAATGTCCAGCTTTTCTGGGTTTCTGCTGACTGGCATAACCTCAGTTTTGCTGACACTGATCTTCAAGTCCTATTTCTCACGACTGGTGTTGAGTTGGTCCGTGTGTTCTTGGAGTTTTATTCCACCCTGATTCATCAATGAAAAGTAGTTCATTCAAAGCCTTAGGGTCTGAATTGGCTTTGGTCCATGTAAATTACAAAAAGGACAGGGGAAAGAAAACAGCTTTGCCTAGCCCCTGATGTAACTAGCAACCAGTTGGATGTTCTACTAGTTGTGCGGACTGTGTTCATGCCGTTGGCGTTAATTTGCTTGATGTTACGCAGCAGTTGATCCCTGACATCGTATTGGAACTTCCAGAGCTTGTCTTTGTTGAATTGGTCAAAGGCCTTTTCTTGATCTATAAACATTGTATGGTGGCCTTGACTGTGTAGAATACCTCTTTCACACAGTTGTCGGAGTGCAAAGATGACATCCGTAAACCCTCTTTCTTTCCGAAAGCCAAATTGGTTGTTGTTCTCAAGTGAAGGGTCTGCAGATAAACTTGTATTACTACACTGAAGTAACGCTCATCTTCGACATTATCATATCTTGAATGTTTTGGATCGAATCCAACACCAGGTTTCTAACCCTGTTGGTCCTGTGCTTTCTGGAACTCTTGAAACAATTTTACATCTTAAGGCTGTGTCAAATCTTACAATGTTTTACAAGCACTTCCATAGTCGATGCAGCCAGGAGCTTCAAAAGCATTCCAAAATCAAAATAGAAAAGAAGGACAGTTGCAGGTTGAACGTGAAAATTGGTTTATTTTTGCACCTCATTTATGATATACATAAATAAGATGCTTGTTTTTGTTGTCTTTTGGAGTACGCTACCATAAATCAGTCTAATAAATTAATTTGGTAAATTAATAATAAAAAAAATAATTAATAATTTAATTTGGTATTGATAAAATGAATGAATTTCATCCATTTTAACGTAAAAGTAGGTCAAATAAATCAAACATTTTTTTGTACAATAACCCTAGCAAAAAATGTTTGTCGATAAACAATTTTTTAATTTCTGTTACCAAAATTTTCCTTATAAAAGTGAACTAATGAACATTTGCTCAAATTTATCAGCATTTTATTGCATAGAGGGTCTGGCATCCGGTGTTTTTTATTACTCTTCTTGATACTGTATTTTGTTTAACCAATATCCAGCTATTCCAATGTGAATGCTGCACATGATTTATATGATAAAAAGTGGAAGTGGAAGAACATTTTATGAAGCTATTCATTCATACTGTTTAAGCTTCTATTGGAGATGTAACACCATCAAAGTTAGGATGACGAGAGTAAGGTATTATAATGGTATTGACCACAATTGTTGCCGCCATATTCACAATTGAATCATCGGACAGGTGTAACAACTACCTATTGGACTTACACCTTGACCAGCTAACAAACTGAGAATTAATTTAGTAAATTGCAATGTTAGGAGCGTTTAACGAACTAAGTGGTTGCCACCCGTTCCACATGCAAGTTAACGAGGCGACGCAACGAAGCCACGTGGGGCCCTAGACAAAATTTTCATGTATTCAGTTACTTAGGCAAAGATTACAAAATGACATCCCTGTAAGGAAGTAAATTGAGACAAGTGCTGTTATAGGTTGGGGCAGAAAAAATGATGTTTGACTTTCAGCGGTAAGACGCAGATGAAGTATTTTGACGAGTGGCTCCCAACCGAGAGTGCTCGTACCCTCTGGGAAAGCATGTTAACCTTTTAGGTGATGCGAAACTTTGAGAAGGCAATTCAACAAAAATAATAAATAAATTTAAATGTTTAAACTTTAAAGTTTAAATAAGTTCTCTATTAGTTTTGGTGACTTTTGTTATCTAGTAACAGAGAATGGCATGCTGCGGGCTTCAGATTTTTGTCAAGATTGGGGCAATATTTCTACACAGGACTTAAGAATGTAACTCATTTTACAGCAAACTCTGGAAATTTTTTGCCTGAATTTTACTCCGAACGTAATAGAACCCCTTGACCGTGTTTACAACGTGGATTTCCATTATTTTCTTCGAATTTCGTGATGCTGTTTTCTTTCGTGAAAAAGATTTCTGGCATAATATAGTGAGTAAAATCATTTTGAAGTGACCAAATAGAATATTGTGTCTGACAATGCTCAATTCTGGTACGAGCGGTAGCTTTGTGATATAAACTACGTGCCAATCACCATAAATGACAAAGCAGTCTTGAAGGGTAGAACAGAAACTGTAAGCCTGATGCATCAAAACTGTTGTCCCGGGGAACTGACTAGACGGGATCAAATTAGAGACAGAAACGCTGCTGTGTGTAACTTCAAAACGAACTGGCATTGACTTCCTTGAAAGACCGTCATGTTTGTCGGTGTTTACTTTATTCTCATCAGTCGTATTCACGCTCAAGTATTATATCATCTTTGTAGGTTATCCCTTGAAATGTTCAGGTTTAATCAAGTGCCTTTAGTCACGAAGAAGGTACTGAAGTATTGTATTAGTCTGACACAAAAATTAAGACCAATTATTAATTCGCTGGTAGTGACTGGTGATGGAATGTGCTTGCATCTCGTTTAACTTTCTTCCTTTGAGCCATCCCCAAAGTTTTCACATTCCTTTCCAGAACCTTTAACCGCTTCCTATATTAAAACTATTATGTTATTTGCACGTTTTTTGCACGAGAATAAAACTGATGGACCACTTACCTTCGTAACATTCATTCACCTCATTTTCCCTGGCTACCAGCACCTTTTGTTTGAGGAGAAAGATTGACAAATCTTTTCATGAATGTCTACCCTTCACCCATTTCTATTACGGAACGTTTTGTTATGCTTTTTCAAAAAGAAGTGATTAATATTACGAATTGCTACATCAATCGTCTAGTCGATAGCGTTTAGGTGAAGAGGGTTTTGAATTTCGATAAGTGGAAAATATGTGTGCACTAAACTGGCTTCAAGCCAGTGTTAAGAGCTATTATGGCCAAATGCTCTCTCTCTCTCACCTAAGCTACCGATGCTATTCTCTCTCAGTCAAATCATTTTGCAACCAGAGCTATCACTTGAGTGAATCATGATAGCCATTGACATTCTGCATATGAGTATGTGGCCAATAAAGCCACGAGCAAAGGTTTGAACTCAATTCCGTACACATATATTTTTTATTTTTCTAAGATAGTCCAATAAGGCTTTGCTAACATTTATTTACCAACAAAGTCGGCCAGGGTATCATTGATGGACACACTAAGAATTTTACCATTTCCGATGCAATGTTTGCTATGACCATCATCATATACATGTCCGTATAATGAGGCTAACATTTGAAATACAAAGAAACGTTACCGGAAATTATCTATTTACACAAAAGTCGATATAGTAATTTCCCATTAAATGATATACTGCATAACTTTCAAAAGTATCGACGTTCATTAAAGCTCTATTAAACTGACATTGCTTGCTGTAATAGTCTTTTCTTGCTAAAAAATGACCCACTGTTTCATGAATTTAACCGACCTTAATTCGTGCCACATTATCACCAATGGGTGGTGAGACCGGTAAAGTTGCCGACATCGACCCAGACAGACAGAACGATATTGAATATGCGAGTAAGCACTGACATTTGACTGTGCGATTTCCCAAGTAACTTGCGCCCCATTACCTGTTTAAACGTCGTCCTGGTTCAAAATTTGATGTGTTTGAAATGCGGTAAACTTGTAAGCTGTGACTTTACTGAATTTGTTGTGATATTCTGACGTTATTGTAGTATTTTTGTATAGTAAAAAAGTATTTTTAAAGTGACAGGAGTTATTCAGTAAAACACGTGAAGTTAACAAAAAAATCCAGGAATTTTATGTTTAACGAGAGGGACTTCCTAATCTATTTGATCTTGTGGGTAAAGAGGGTGGAGCAGATACCAAGAGTTATTGTTTGACTTTAGCCGCACTCAGCCATAATGAGCATTCTTTCTGACACTTGTAAAGGCAGAATTTATTAGACAGAACTTTATTGCATTCCTTTCCTTAAGGGAAATTAAAGTTTTAGTAACAATGACCACGTTGAAAGATTGGTAGAAAGTAATCATGTTTTCAACAGTGATTGAACCGGTCTGCGGGAACTTGTCTTTATGTATTTCCCCGCCTATTTACAAGGGTCATTTCTTGGGTCAATAATTTTGCTTTCTGCAGTTATAGTTGACTTGAACAGGAGTAGTCAAGGGAACAAACAGGCTCCCATATTTTATTTTTGACTGGCAGATTAGTAGTCTGCGTCCTTTGAAGTCTTTGTTCTTCGATTTGGCCTTGACTAAAAAGTTGGGAGGTGCTTTTATATGTCACCTAAAAAATATACACACACCCAGGGGAAAAATGCAGCGGGGTATTTTATAAATAAATTTCAAATTGAAATAAAGGTGTAAGCGGAAGTGTCCCTTGTTAAATTTTTCTCGGTGATATCAAAAGTGAATATCAATACTAAATATCAGTAGTGAAAATGATAGCAACAATTATAGTCAATATCATTATAATATCTTCACTCTCGTCCTCCTAAGTATGATGAAGCCTATTCTGTTGAAAAAAAATCCAAAATGTCACTCCTTGGAATACAAGGTCAAGAACCCAAAAGTAGCAACAATATCCCCTAAATTGTCAGATTGAAAATTCATAGTGGTATTGAATACTCCCCTAAAGGTTGCCTAAACTTTGTCTAAGAAGGATACGATCAGGCAGATTATTAGTGCAATAGTAGGAATAAACTCGTACTTAATATAGAACTCTGAGGAACACAAAAAATGATGGAGTAAATACTCGAGGAACGGATATCCAGTACCACCTTGATTTTACGACCACAAAGAAAATACAAATAATAAATAATAATAATAATACAAAGTAAAACAAACGAGATTAATGTAATAAGATCGGAGTACAAGACCTAATCAAAAGATATCGAAAAATAATGGCAACAGCCTTCTTTGCAGTCTTGTGTAATATTCTTTTACAATGCAGCAAACAGTGCAATTGGTGACTTGACAAAGTTTAAATGGTTTGTTTTGAGTTGACAGTGACCCATTCCAGCTTTTCCTGTTAAATAGTTATTATTTAAAAACATTATTCATTTTGTATCCTGTGTTGCTATTTCTTCTCTCGAAACCACCTCCAACATTCTTCTGGTATTAAAAACAAACTGCTTATGTATTGACCATAAATTTACATAAAAGGACTGTCATAAACTACTAGGAAAACAATTAAAAGCATAAACTTACTCTATCGTGGTCCAAATTGTTAAATGGGTCGCACTGATCTTTAGCCGTTTCCAGTCCATCTGATTGCATTTTCTTCTTCGATGCCCGACTACCAAGATGCAGGTCCAGTGCAGATTTTTCTAAAGAAGTAACTCCCGTCGGAGTTAAATCATTCATTAATAGAACAACAATCCATATCACTTTTTTTCGTTCCCAGTTCCGGGTAAAAAATCGAAAAATATTTGCGGCAATTAGTTGATTCCTTTGCTGTTCTGGGAGCCAGGACGCAAATCTCCTTCGAACATATTCAAGATGCATTTTTAACCGAACATAGAGTGATTTCGGAAGAATGTCCCTTAACGTTTGCTTTCCTGGAAGAAGTCGACATTTGTCAAGTTCGTCCACGGTACTGCTATTACTGAAGTTTACCTCGGTTACCAAATGAGAACTAGTTCGAAATGCATATTTCATATTCTTTGGTATATAATCCCAAACAAAATCGTATCGTACGTGAATTGTTCCAAATAAATAAATTGGTGGCTTTCTTTCAATTTTCCACAAAAAAGAGTTAAGATATTTGTCCTACAAAACACACAGAAAGTAACTAATTACTACAAAAATAACGAAAACAGAAAGTTCAATTGCAATACAAAAATGAATATTGTCAACAAAACCCCCATAAATAGTTTGCTTTTCCTCAATCAAAAATGTGTTCCCAACAACAATTATTTCAAGTCAAATATCGCTGCTTTTGGTATAACATTTCTTTTACTTTGATATAAAAAAATAATCGCATCAGATCGGATATTTAATATCTTCTACATTCTCTACCTTGCCTCATCATCCTTTTTTGTGGGGCCAGGGGGTCAAGATATTCTCCAAAATAATTCTGTAATTGTTTATTTATATCTTTCTTTGAACATGCAATCATCAGCAGTATACAAAAACGTTGGGGCTTATCTGAGAACAGTATAGGGGGGAAAGGAAGGATAAGGCATAATGTTTAATGAACCCCAAAATAAGTTGTGCTTCAACTGCAAAATGGATAATAAAAGACGGCGAGCAAACTGGCGAGTTTAAACTTCAAATTCATAAAAGGAATGATATATCTTAACACTAAATTAACCATTGGACTGATATTCCAGCGACCTCTCATCTATAGGCTAATTAATCATGATCAGTGCGGTATTCAAACAAAGGCGATGCAAGTATCCCAAAATGTCATGCATACCAAGTTCACCGGCGGCCAAAGCAAACAAAGTCACAGAGCCCTCAACCAGCCCTTTAAGCAATAATAACTATATGTATATACAATTAATTATCATGATTACTTAAACAATATTAAATTGTTGTTGACCAATCCAAATCTAATCTGTCTCAGCTTGGAATTGGCAACTCAACATCTGAACCAATAAATAGAAACACTGAAAGCTTAGTCTTCTTCCAAAGTCGAAAAAATTTCCTCATCAGTCGATATGATTCGTCCATTAAAATTTGGTTTTGGAATTCATAATGCAAAACGGTCCGGGAGAATTAAAGGCAAATGGGGGAAGAGGATTTGCGTTGATCTTCACTGCTCTTTCGTGGATACTTCAGGCAGTTTTGTTTCAGGCAGTCTGCTTCACATTGTACATAGTCCAACCTGTTCAGTATTTCACGTTTAATAGTTGATACGTCTCGGGCCTTTCTTTTCCTTGCTTGCCATGACCGTTGACAAGCATGAACACATGCATCGAATCAGACCACCAGATGTGGCATGACAGTCATTTTGGATTTTTGAGTTTCATGACGGAAAAAGATCCTTCGTGATTTTTGCTATTTCGTATGATCTAACCGTTACTACTTCCGCTTCTTCCCAATGTGGCACACATATGATAGGTTGGTAACACTCAATTTCAATAGCTTTTGTTTTTACACTAGTTTCTACTTTCAGTGTCCATGATTCGCAGTAGCGTGTTACTGTAGCAACTGTTGTTGCTTTTCAAAATCTTATTTTCACTTTTTTACAGATCAAGCCAAAAGTTATAACTACATGAACCCCAGTATTCAAAAAATAATAATTTACGAAAATCAAATATTACAAATTAGTTATTGTAACCATATTATCGCGCGAAAGGTTCAAGCGAAAGGTTCAAAAGAAAGGATCCATGCTGGAAGAACTGCGCTTAATCAGTTTCTCAAATCTGAGTGGTAGTCAACTGAATTGCTAAATGTTTTCCGAGACGCAGCTGAGAGAGGAGTGGAACCAATCATTAAAAATAGTGAAAAGAACAAATGCAAAAATCAAATAAGCAACAACCCTTTGCAGTAAAGTGGCTTTCTCGTTTGTTTAACATTAAAAAATAAAAAAGGTAATATAACTGCATGATAATTCCAAGACAATGTCACTGTTTCAAGGTTTCAAATACGTTTGTGTGATAGAACCTTAGTAAAATCTCATCAGATAAAGGACACCCTTTCCCCCAGTTGACCGTACATTTTAAAGAAAAGGCTATCTACACAGTAATGGACAGAAAAATTTACTATCAAACTCACTTCAACAAGAACAGCGTGTAATAAGTGCTACCATTTTAACTTGAACAATTGGCAGTTTCCCTAACAAAACACGCCACAGCATTTGGCGTGACATGCTGCTGCTTATATAATCTAAAGCAGTGAAAGAAAGATCTACATATTATCACGTCCATGATCCTTTTCACTTTTTTTATCAGGTGCAAACATTTAATTGTCCGCAGAAGCGGCAAGATTTCTCTGAATACCTCTTCATGCATCCGTAAAGAGTAAACAGCAGAATTCTTGAATAGCTGCAAATAAACTCAACAAGCAAACAATTTGACTGAAAACAATGCAAATCTCAACGGCGGCGCTTTGTGAGACAGTTATCAAAACATGGTCACGTTATATTTGCTGTGTTAAATGTTCAAAGTTCTTCCAAAATTAATTAGCAAAAGGCAGAGTCTTTGTTTCCCATGTGTTTTCCCGTTTGTCGGTTTGCTTGCAGCGAACTCTAAAAAACAAATATTAACATTATGACCGGGTAGTCTTCAGCAAAAAGTGTCTTCTTGAGATTCATTTGAAGCCACGTGCTCTGATCTGCTTTGGAAGCAAAGGATCACATGATGCTGGACCAAAATTTACAAAAGAAACAACTGGGTCCAAGTATTTCAACGGCAGCGAGAGGCTTTTCAACGCAGAATCTCTTCCTGGTGTAAACCTTATCAAATTTTACTTAGGCACTCCTTGATTGTACCTCAAAAAATTTTATCTTTAAAAAAGACTGGCGAATTCGTGGTATGTCTTTGCAGGTGCCAGCGTTATGCCACATATGACGTACATGGAGACAAGACACACAATATCTATTTTTCGTGAGAATCACACCAATTGTACTTTTTTTTCTAAGGAAATTCCCCATTAACAAACATTTGTACACGTTAAAGGTATAATTTTCTAGGAATGCCCCAAAACAGGATCATTCCAGTTCACAAACTCTTAAAGTGGTAAGTGACAATAAAACAACGAAAAAGTCCACAGTATTTTTCAAAATCCCGCAGATCAAAAATTTCAACAACGAGTGGATATTTTTCGAGTTGAAAATACACCCTAAAAATGTACCAAAACCTGGTTTGGGATAATAGAAATATCCCGTCTCCTCATGGCATGTTAATGTCAGTTCATGAAAGAAAACCCAATCAACGCTTTGGTGTAGACATTTCAATAAAATTTAATCGATCAACATGGGTGATAACTAATATTACTTCGGGGACCAGGTAGTTAAAAATTCAACGACCTTCAGCACTTTGATCAAGAAACACAAAAACGTTTCATGTGATATCAAAAAATCAACTTGGCAAAATTATGTAATGTAGCAACGGATAGTTTGGGTAAATGAACTAGAATGAAATCGGATTACCAACATATGGAAAAGAGAAAAACATTAAAGATTCAATTGCCAAAAGAGTTAAGGCAAATGACTGGGAGCTCAAATGAAAGTGGCAAACAACCACCTTGGCTTGCAGGATTGAAAATACGGTTAAGGACACACCGAAGATCTAAGGCGAGAAGTCTTCTGGCTCAATACGACTGAAAAGGACCGCTAATCGTACGGTGCCTTTATCTAGTTATGTTATTGCGGATTTGTTTATTTTATATGCTGTTCATTTGTAGCAAAGCGCAGAGCCGCTATAGGAAACGGTTACCTGATCTAATAAATACTGATTTCATCCTTCACCAAACTTTTAATCAAAAAACACGTAAAAACTTGAACCACTCTCACCGGAGACACATGACGGGATGTAAAATATCAAATGTACGTTGACCGTGAAACCATGAAATCACAGACAATTTTCAATCTCTCAAAAAAAGGTCTAATGATTACTTCGCATGGTTAAATCACCAGTTCTCCCAACAATGACGTACAGCAGGTATTAAAAACTATTGGATGCAAGGTTTTCTACTTCAAAGCAAATTCACGCCAGGTCGATCGCTTTAGCAAGTAAGAAAAGCCAGTGATGACATAATATCTCAAGAGATGTGATGGACTCGAAAAAAGGAACCAGCTGGTCTGCCACTTGGATACGACTGCATTTTAAAAGTGAAATTAAACAATACTAGTCTGTGAAACAAAAATTGTATCCAAGTTCCTCTGTTCTATTGTTTGTTAACCTCTACCTTAAAATGTGATAATCTAGTAAGGGACAGAACTTTATTGCTTTGTGAAACTGCTCTGGTACAATTAAACCTACAAAAATGGGGGTTCAAAAGATGACTGAGAAGGCCAAATGACGGAAGCGTCGAGAATGGTCCCAGGAAGACCGTGGATGAGAACCTTTGTCAGAAATGTCAATTTCCTATTCTTAGATTCTGTTACATTGCAGTGAAAATACATTCACAAAAGACACTCTTTGTGAAAGAGATGGGTTGAAATAGTTTGGAATAGGTTGGATATCAGAATCAATATATTTTATCAACGTATTTTACATAAAATTTAAAAAAATTAATAAGTCGTAATTTTTAGTTAACGTGTTTAAAGTGACATTTCACACAAGCTCTACGGCATGGAAAAGTTATAAACAAAAAATATGGCGACGGGAGCAGGGGGTATCTTAATCTATCACTATACAATACCCCTGTGGTAATTGTGGATCACATCCAACCCATTCCCAAAATAATATAATGGTAAAAAGGCAGAAACATTCTGTTAGATACTATTTTACCACTGGTGTAAGGATTAGAGACATGTTACTGCACTAAAATAAAAATGTTGTCATGATAAATAGCTTTACTGTCCTAGTTGAGAGTCGAGCAAAATCAATGACGAAATAGTTCCGAACATAAGAGTGAAATCCTGGTACTTTACTGATATTGGTATCACAGTAAAGTTTTCCCTGGGAATCACTCTTAAAACCTTACTCGTTCGTGTTAAAATAAGAAATTTATTATTACTTTCACTGATAGCCCACCCAGCTCCAGCATCAAAACAATGAAAATTAGGGAACCCTCTCAAGCCCTCACCCCCCCCCCCCCCACACACACACACACACCAACCAAGTCGTTCTGGTTTTGTTTTACCAACAAGATATAAAAATCAGAAGTCTAATGAAAACGAATAAAAATAACACTCAACTGGAGCAGACAAAAGTTCAAAATCGACAAAACGCTTTCGGTTTCTGCTACCTCATCTCCTTTTCACATATAAGCTTTACTTTCAAATAATTTGGAAACAAATACATCAAATGATACCATAGAAATGGCAAAAGTAATAAGGTCCATATCATTTACACCTTAACCAGAATGTACATCGTTTAAGTTCCTTAGAGAATAATATTTTTTTTTACAATGTTTTGGCAAGTTGACACAGAAGCTTTCACAAAGTGCGCTGGCAAATGTTCACTTACCAAAAGTGGTAATGACTATGTTGGGAAAACGAGTTCTTTTGTGTTATAAATTGATATTTAACGAACTGATGGGCTAAGCTGAAGCATAAATGAGTTTGAAATGCCAAGCCATGTCAGTGTACAATACGTTTTTCCGCGCTAGCGAACAAGTTCTGTTGAATAACTAAAGTTTGTATCCGAAAGACAGATAAGGATGACCTTGTTAAACGACTTCTGAGAGCAATTTTCAAATCGACTTTTCATGGAACAGTACAAAATACGTTGATAGTACTTCTGTCAGGCTCATTCCTTGAGTTGTTTTTAATAATTTTAAACCTTAATCAACAGTTGTAGTCTTGCTATAAAGATTAACCGTATCCAGGTTTTTACAAAGGCAGAAAACGGTTATAACCACAAATATCTTGAAAATTAAAAATTGCCAGTATACTAATATGTTCTGGTAATGGTTATTTTGATGCTAATATATGATAAAATATATATTTTTACCAGCTGAGTTAATCGATTTTTACATCAAATTAATAAAGAGGGCAAAGTTTCAGTATGAGTACAATATATGCATGCAATAATTGAGCTACAATTTTTGTTTACATCGTCCTCTGTGGTTTTGTTTCATTCTTGTACAAATCTCGTGCAGGTTTTTCTTGAAATTCAAAAGTTGAACGATTTTATATCAAGCAGTATGCTATACTGTATCTTCCGAATGTGGATGAATAAGCTATACATTATTTTTTCATGCAAAATCAAACTGTGTACAAAGTAATGACACTCAATTTTCGATCACCAACCCCCTTCGCTGTGTAAAAATTCAACTCAGAACATTAATGATAAACTCGGCACTTGTGTCTGGGCGCACGGTGATCACAGTTGCAGATTGTGAGTGATAACCGTGAGATCATTGGAATTAAGGGTATGATCAAGGTTACACCAGCCTACTACAGCTTTCCTCAGTAATCGAGCTAACAGATTCAAGTAGATAATAATTGTACCTTAATTGTTACACAGGCTGCAGGCTACGAAACAGTGAGAACTACTCGCTCACTTGCTATTTTAGCACATCATAGAAAATCATTAAAGCCTGTATTCTATGCTTGTATAGGTAAGTACTGCAAAAACATGTACTTGAAATAGTGTATAACCTTATAACAACTTCAGCTGGATCCTATTTATCAGGTGTAAATCATGTTACAAAAAACATGGGTCAACGCTGGAAAATAACGACGCGTTGTTCAAGTCAAGTCAAATCATCGCACGACAATACCTGTTACATTAAATGTCATGTAAAATGAATCACAGTTTATCTAGCTCCAATACGACTCAATTAGCTTAGACAGTACTAGTTAAGTAGCACAACTACAGGTCAATACAACAAGAACGGATAATATTGTGATATCACTTTAGGCATTATTTCGTGATTGCTTGGTAAAGCAATACACAAACGCGTTGGGAAGCACCGGAGTGCTTGTAAATATTACTCCTGAAAAAATTGTAAACATCAAAATTTCTTACAAACAAATTTTTGGATATTCAAGTGCCAG
This sequence comes from Morbakka virulenta, assembly GCA_003991215.1. Taxonomy (NCBI): domain Eukaryota; kingdom Metazoa; phylum Cnidaria; class Cubozoa; order Carybdeida; family Carukiidae; genus Morbakka; species Morbakka virulenta. The sequence continues at coordinate 127,617 of RDPX01000149.1, forward strand.
ATTTTAATGAAACCTACCGATCGTCGTTGCAAACAGTATTTTGTCTCTACGCTTGTTCTCTTTGAAAGACCGCTTCTGACAATCTACAACGATAAAGTTACAAGGAATTTCAGAGCAACGATAAACCTGAACTAAAATACCAAGGCTTATAAATTCTTTTACTAACCATTTCAAACATTTTAAAATCATACAGGGCTAATATACAATTATACTTACAATGCTTAAAATACAGGCCGTTATCCAGTGAATCTTCCATAAAATCATCTCGTGTTTGGAAGACTTGGAATGTGATAAGGCTGATCAACTGCTCCGTCTCGCGCTTTACAGAAACATCGCTTGCTTTGAACTAATTTGATCATTTCAGTAAGGGGATCTCCACTTGCAATTTTATATAAGAATTGAGTCATGTGTACATGACTGCAATAACAACTGACTAAGGTAAGAATCCTAACACTACTATGGTAAGATGGATTTACCTGAATCGTCCATCGCGTTGTTCATTACACGCCATAGGGGGCATAAAGCAAAAGAAACGCGTGTATTTTACGGAACGAAGGCCTTTGAAATGTGCCGCCTGCTCTGAGAGCTTGCTTTTCCTTTGCATCATTATTCACCTCTTCACCCCCTGATTTAGTATCGACTCAATAATAACCTTTTCAATTTTATTAAATGATTCAACCTTGCTTTTCTGGGTGACAGAATTACTGGTAAAGTGGGTATCTACTTCAGAACAAAGGAGAAATAACTATTAATCTGGTCTTAACTAAAGAGAAGATTTTCTTGATCAACAAAATATATCGTTGGAGCCAAGGAGAATCTTTATTTTAATGTGTAATAAGCTATAATAGCATCTACCAGTGGAAGATACTGATTTCGTCACGTAGGAAAATTACGTCGCAAAAGTCATAGGAAATGCATTATTTTAGTCAATGAAACAATTTCAAACTCTTACCATAAGCTTAGAATTTCAATTATAACATTAGTAACATTACCCTCCTAACATCAGACTGGACCATTAAATGTACAGTCGATAGATATGAAAATGAATTTTCCTTTCCTTCTGAAAATTTTAAAATAGAAAGAAGTTGCTTTATACAAGAGCATTGAGGACTTAAATTCTGTTGACTCTTTGCAACTAATCTCCTGATTGTTTTCCACTCAGGCACCAGATAAGGTCTGTCAATGTTTGGTATTGTTAAACGCGTTCTCGACATACTTAAAGAACTCAGAGTTTTTTCAATTCAGGCTTACTGATTTTAACCTGAGTATGATCAATTTCACGGTTGTTGATTTATGCGGAAGGCCGCCCCATGTGAGTATGGAAAATGATTCAATCAAACTGTCACAAAGATAATCAAGTAGTTACCCCGTGCTCGGAATTTGAAAAACACTTTTGTTTAAAGTTTGTAGGACTTATTTGAATACATCTTGTTTATGATTTGCTGGCAGAATTGCGCTACCTTCATTTTTGCGGTAAATTGTCTTCAATCACCAGGTGTGCGTCGGGGAGTTGGTTATAAAGGGCAAAATCTTCAAAGGACACGATTTAAGACCACTAGCAACAATTTTTATAAAGTTTTTCTACGAACCCTTATCATGACGCTTTAAATTTATCATAAATGAAGAGAGGAAAAGCGCTAATTTACCTTTGTTTAAGTGAGGAATATCTCCATTCTACACTCATTTCGTAATAATCTTGGAATTTCAAGAATCTTTTACCCTTTCACGAAACAACTCTTTCTTCTATATGTGTCCAAACTTGAGATACCAGGAAAGTATAAACTGCTTATGTTTGTCCTACAAAGAAATATTTATCAAATATACAACAATTTGATATCAAAAAGTAGTTGGCTTTTAAAGTTGTAACTAGGAATTAGGTTCTTTTGACAAATTCTTTACCCTTGCTCATTAATTTTAAAAGGAAACTACCGTACGTTTTTACATTCTATTACTGTATTTCAACAAATGTCCCTTTTTATACCCTCAGAAGGCCTTCGTTCCATTTCCCAAGAAAAGGCAGATCATACAACATTCTCCAAATGAAATAAAATTCCTAATTGGAAAATAATGGTAATGTGACAGATGCTTAAGATTCCAATAACAACTTGACTGTCGCTAGCATTAACTAAATATTTAGGGGCATGACTGTGGCGAGAAAAAGTCTGCTTCAGTATTGTTCAAGGTCAATAACCAATAGCATAAATTTAGATTTACACTAAATTTCGAAAAATAATTGTCAGCTATTTGACTGCAAATATGCTACCACCACCATTTTCTGTCTTGGTCCGTAATATCCTGTAACTTATCTTGTTAACAATGTCTGGTGTCATGCCAACATTTATTTCCCAGAACATGGCAGGCAGAATAAACTTTCACTGTTGAAACTGTGTCTTTGCCTATTTTCCCGTCAAATAATAATTTTAATTTGCCTGTAACTGTATCACGTTGAAAAGTAACTGAGCTTAGAGAATTAATTTAAAAACAATTAATGTCACGTGTAAGGTCTTGATAAGAGTTACCTGTCCTGTATTAGTAAAAATAATTGCTGGGTATTTGTTGCTGTTTCAGTATTGTGCGAAAGAAAAATAAAGACTGCTTATTTTCAGTTTTATGAGGCCTTTCGAAACGAAAGGGAATGAAGAAGTAAGAAAGATAGAGAGAAGGCGAGAGAAAAAGAAAGAGAAAAGAGAAATTTATCCACATACAAACACACTCGCACACACACAAATATATATATATATACATGCGTACATACATACATACATACATACATACACGCATACATACATACATACATACATACATACATACATACATTTACATACATTTCAAACCAAATACAATTAAGTTTAAATTTACAGTTTGGGCTGTGTTGCAGAAAGGAATCGTTTAAATCTATGTCTTATCACAGTATTTGGTTTTGTCTATTATTCTACACATGGTAATTTTTAGAGTAAGTAAGATACTGAGGTTGAGGTCTATTTCTCCCTTTTAAACAGTTTTCAACAATTCTGTACTTTAATGCCTGGTAATAGTTTTAAAATAACATTGTAGGATTTGTCATAGCAAAAGTTGTGACCATAATACTGTAGAAGTTTGTAATTCTACAGCAAAATAAGTGGAAGATATAGGTTGCAGCTAACTGGATTCGAACCAATGTCCTCACTTCTATGGCCGTTTGCTCTCGCAAAACAACTACCAGTAAAAATCCTGTAAAGAAAGTACTGCCATTTTCTTTACCCCATTATTTGTATTCAGTACAATCTTCAATTTGATTGCACAATTCTTTGCCCAAGTCCTTATTACGTAGCAAGTATTTGTGTACCTAAAAATATGATCAACTATATTTTCCTTACGAGCTTCAGAAACCAATCAAAGAAGCCTCCGAAAAACAGTCACTCGTTCCAATTTTTGTATGGCTTCCTATGATACTTATAAACAAAGATTAAATTACTAAAGCTGAAACTCAGCTAGTAAACCACATTTCTATTTCAAAAGTGGGTGTTGAATCGATTTCTTTTACTTTCCTCTCTGTTCCTTTTTATATATACAGTATACTGTATGTACGCACAAAATAAAACCACTTTATCGTTAGGCTCACATTCAAATGGTTTTGATTCTCTGTATTTAGTTCAGAGGCTTGCTTATTTTTAGTCCCTTTCAGATCCAGAGAAAATGTTCTGTTATTGCTCCATTTTCTAAGTATATATTGTATATAAGTATATATTGCTTGTATCTGATAGTATATTTACAAATAAACTTTCACTTCGTTACACTTCGTCAGATACAATTTCCTTTTATGAAAAGGCAAATATCTGCTTATTTCATAAAATTGGTTTGTTTCTACCAGTGTGTTCATTATATTTAATGGTCCATTGGTACTGCCAAAATATCAATGATAAATAGCTTATAACCCTGAGTGGGTTATTAAAGGAAAGCTCTGTTTTTAAATAGAAGCATCCTTTTTGAAAATAATTACTTATAAAAACCAGTTTCAAGAATTGTACACCCCAAAATTCTTTTTCCCGAACCGCTTCTTCCCAGAGAATTTCACAAATGCTGAGTGATATCATGGCTATTGAAAGTTCTTATCTTTTTGAGTATACTGAACTGCATTTGCAAGCCGAGGTGCTCTGATAGACCTACGCTTTTGACGTTGTTTTGCTATTACATTCAGAATGGAATAAGAATTTACAATGCACACATATATGTATGCATATATTGCCATTAACAACATTGCAAATTTTGAAAATGTACAAATTTCAGAGAAGAACTCCATTTTTGCATAAGCTTTTCAGGGTTTCTTTATGGTTTATGAAGTCAGTCTTTCTGACAAAGTGAGAAGTCGGAAAGGTTGTTAAAGATGTTGCAGTTTATATACATTATACTTTCAGATCTGCATGTAAACATATTAGAATACATTTATAAATAAAGAGAAATGAATATTTATAAAACAGATTGTTGAGCGATCACCACATTTCTGTTTTTTATTCCTGGTTCTTTCTATTTTTCCTGTGTTTATTTGCAAGTGACCTTTGTACCAGCTTTAACTCCTCTCTGGGAGATCATAATAAAACGTCTTCGATTACTCTATACTGATATTAGAGTTACCAGAGGTTGGATCTTTAGACCAGTTCCTGATGTTTCTGTTTTGGGTAACAATAGTATCAAAAGCTTTCTCTTCAAATATGAGGTTTATCCTTCCCACTGGGTCCAAAGGTTATAGCAATGCTAAGTATGAAAGATATTGTAATGCGGATGATGCTAAAATATTTTTCATCAATATCACTGGGAAATTTTTGGAATCAACCACAAACAGTAGTAATTCCAGATGTCTTTTAACGGTGAAGTCTGTGGTAAAAAGTACCATTGTCAAAGCTCTGATAGATCTCTTCTGCTAAAAAGCAATTGCAGGTGAGAAGCTAGGAAGACTTTGTTTAACAAGTGTGATGCTAGGCAAAATTACTTCCAAGATCATTTTCTAAAAAATGTTTATAGTAGGTTTGTCAAGGTTACTCTAATCACCTTTAATATTAAGACTGATTTTATCATGCCTGACTTATTTCTTCCTCCTCTTGTTCCCCTTCTCTTTCTTGTTTGCTTTAGAACTCGGCGTTGGTCGACTGAACTTCCCTTCTCTTCCGTTCTCTCTTTTCCGCATCGTTAGTGACCAGATTTAGTTTCAAGAAATTTCTTTCCATGTCTTTACACCTTCCTTTTCAGTCTTCATCATTTTTTTTAGTGTTCACCACCCTGAAAATGAAAACTTTTACTCCTATTCAACTATCGGATGGTTGTAAGTGTTCAAACAATCTAAACCTACTCTCTGTTCCCTTTACTGTTACTATAGATACGTCTACCTTCTTTCTGCGATAATAGTTGGTTTTTTATCTCTTTCTATCGTTCCCATAATCCGTCGAAGGATTCTCATTTCAGTAGTTTCTCAATATTCTCTGTTTCTTTCTGGTCAAAGCAAACGCCTCTAAGACATATAACAATATTGGTTTACACCTGGTGTTAAGTCTTCACATTTAGTTTTCCTGAGATTCTTTAGTCCTTGGTAACTTCAGATAACTTCCTCCATGTACTTCATACCTTTTTAACTCCAGCTGGTACTACAGTCTCCGACCCTTATTCACTTACCACAAAATGTGGTCATTCATGCAACAGCGCGTCAAAAATGAATTACTTTCTGTCCTTGCGTTAACCTTTCAACGGCTCTTGCATTCCTACATTTTGTTTACACCAAACTTGCTAGTTTTCCTGTTACGTGCTTTTTAATTAGTACAGTATCTTGAAGCTCTTTATATCCTGTAATGCGCCTTTAATGAAGCAAAAGAACAGATCTTTCTGTAATTTGCAACAGTTCTCATGCATTTGTATGACTACAAATATTGCATCCATTTAAACTTGTTATGGCATAAAACCTATTTATATTTTTTTGTTTAAAATGACATTTCTTAACCTTTGAACTAAGATCACCTCGACGTCTCAGAGAGAAAATCCTTAAATTCACCTAAAAATGTTTAAAAGTCTAGGAACAAAGGTTGAGGATAATTATTTAATCTTCTTAGATGTCCACCCAGGGGATTGTGTAAGGAGTCAACGAAACACCTTAGTTCCTTTCAGATTTAAAGGATAGGATAGTTGTTAATAAGAATCCTTCAGATAGCATCTAATATCCTTCTAGTACCAACTCTTCGTATGAAATTTTGTTGGTGTGGTGGAGTTTGCTGTAATACAAGGTTCCCATGGATTTTCATTTTTGTCTTGATTGATGTGTGCTGTTTCGCTGGCATGGAGATTTGCTGACGAAGAAAATTATACATTTTTATGGAAAGAATGTTACCACAATTTTGTTAAATAAGGACAATACATAATCTTTTGCTCTGGGTTGTGTTCAAAACAACTTCTGTTCCTTTATAGCATGATTTTTTTAGCGAATTTCAATGTAAATTGCTTTCTCTGAAGAGATAACACCGACTCATTTTTTCTTCGAGCATTCACACCCTTCTTTCTTCATTGGCTTCAAAGGAAAGAACTTCAGGAGTTAAAAACGTCCTTATAAACTCTGTTTCTGTCTCTTATAACTGATGTATGATATAAGCTATTACTATTATCCAAATAAAAAAACAATATTAACAAAAACATTATTTAATAAACAAACTTGCTTGTGTTAACAAATAGGCAATATTTGCAATAGTTGTTAACTGCAATATTTCACGTTGGTGCAAACAATAACTTTGTCAATTGGAGACATTCCCTTTTAACTTTAATTTTCATTTTTTCAACTTGTTAACTGTGATATTTCATTAAATTTGTTATAAAGAAAGTTAAATATTTTTGGTGAAAACTTGAAACTTTAAGTTACTGTTAAATTTTGTTGATTTTTTTCAATCAAAACTATATATATATATATATATATATATATATATATATATATATTGCTGCAAACAAAAAATGGTTTGCTGCATGCTGCAGTGAGCCTTTAATGTAAATATGTATGGAATTGTGCGTCAACATATAATGACGCAAAAATAAATACTATCCAGGTATACTATACATATACTATCCTGCCTAATTTTCACGGTGTATGAAATTTGTGGATAAACTAAGTGATTGGAATTGTTCATTTAAATTGACACTAAAATCAAATGCACTTAGATGTTTTTTATACTCAGAAACCGTGACTTAGTGCTTAGAAATGGAAATTAGACCAGTGATCACCCAGTTGCACTGAAACTAAGAGATTATGGGTTGCCGCCAGGAAGGTCATCCGCCCATGAAATCCTTCACTGCTGAAGTCAGAAAGGCATTATCTGGGCCCAGAAAATGGGGGGAAACATATTAAAGCAAATCAAAAAAACCCAGAAGACAAACAACAAAATATGCCCTTCATATAGGCAAGTACAACAAATGTTTGTTTCACTGACTAATAAAGGGTATCAACAAAAAGTGATTTTCAAAGAAGCAGAATATATTGCTTCAACCTACCAATGTATTGATCGGTGTAGAGATTCACGTAAAGATCGGTTATTTTTAATTTTTTTCGTCTTACACAGAGGGACAAGCACAAGAAAATTGTATATTGGCGTATAATGTTTATGTATACCTGTTAATCTAATAAAGGTTTAAAACGTGTGGTTTTTAGATATGTGCTGGTAACGAACAGAACTGAACAGAACAAAAACTCTTTTTTTGTTCAGGAAAGCTATAATTAAACCAATTGTGCAATTGTGCGTATATCCAAGTGCGCAGGTAATAGCTTGCGAGCAAACAATTGGCACTCCATACAGTTTATATATATATATATATATATATATATATACATGTGCATGTGAGATTATCGAAATGTCACTGCTTCAATTATAAGAGCAGATAGCAGTTAATTGGCAGTGTCAGCCAAATATAGGTTGCATTTGCCAACGAAGAATATTTCCATATCTATAATACATATCATATATGTATTGTATAGAGTAACTGCTCATGGTATAAATTTGTTTTAACTTTTGGTTTCTGTCAGCTGTAGGTCCAAAGTGCAATGTAGCTGGTATCCAAAAGGGATTTTCTGTTTCATTTTAATTGATAATATCTTTTTTGTGTGCCATTTTGAGTTTCATATTTTTTTAAAGTATTGGCCAGCTGGAAATCAAAGTTGTCAACCTGGCTGTCAACAACTCAACGACGAGCGTTCTCTGACAAAATGCACTAAGGTAAACTGAATGGTCACATTCAAGTCATCGTAATAATTCGGCTATTAATAATGGAAACACAAAAATGCAAGTTTAAGTTACCTTCAAATAAATAGCCCAACTTGCCCAGTATTCCAAGAAATTGTATATGACACAAACCAAGTAAGATTATCTTAACGTAGCAAAAATATAAAAACGAAAGTCCTTGCAAAAATAAAGCCTAATAATATTTTTCAATTCCGTTATGATTCAAGCAAATTGTTTTTCGTTTTATTTAACATTATATAAATAACTAAAAGAATATGAAATAAGGCTTATAAAGCTTTACCCGGACATAACCGCAGAACAAACTAACAAAAGATAAGAACTTGAAACAAAATGAATAAAAGTAATAAAATAAAAACACAATTCTGTGGAAAGCCTAATTTAACCTTGTATCCTAGGTCTTGTTTTGAAAATTGACATGTTGAATTTAGTTTCTATTCTTTTTGCACGATATACTGTGTAACTATTAGGCGGGCATAAATTACAATTAGATGCTTTTTCTGCTCTCATAAAATTATTGTAAGTACAAGCCAACCTAAAGACGATAATGATGATCATCATCATAAAGATGCTGAAGATGATAAAAATGATGAAGATGATGAAGATGATGAAGATGATGAAGATGATGAAGAGGATGAAGATGATGAAGATGATGAAGATGATGAAGATGATGAAGATGATGAAGATGATGAAGATGATGAAGATGATGAAGATGATGAAGATGATGAAGAGGATAAAGATGATGAAGATGATGAAGATGATGAAGATGAT
>RDPX01000149.1:138687-199490 GCA_003991215.1 Morbakka virulenta
GATGATGAAGATGATGAAGATGAAGAAGATGATGAAAATGATGAAGATGATGAAGATGATGAAGATGATGAAGATAATGAAGAGGATGAAGAGGATGAAGATGATGAAGATGATGATGAAGATGATGAAGATGATGAAGATGATAAGATGATGAAGATGATGAAGATGATGAAGATGATGAAGATGATGAAGATGATGAAGATGATGAAGATGATGAAGATGATGAAGATGATGAAGATGATGAAGATGATGAAGATGATGAAGATGATGGTGGAACTGTTGATAATGATGATGATGATTTCAGAGCCTAATAGCACTCCATGGTCGCCTACTTTTAGCACCTAGAGAAAGGAGAAAGCCTCACAGAAAGCCAATATTTTTCATTCACAACCTTTTTACTCAGCTACAGACACTTTGTAACCAAGGAGCTGAATTCTCTTTCTTAAACGCATTGCATAACTCTTGTCTTTAAGTACAGCTGCAGTGAGATGAATAGAAGATCAGTATCACTCTAGTAAATACCAAACAGAGCGTCGATATATATCAGTTTGTGGATACTATAATGATATAATTTTAATTATTTTCTTTGTATAAATGTATTTCATGGTTCAACATAACCGATTTTTAAAATTTGTGGTCGGATTGTCACCTTTTCTATTTAGTTACCCCAAAGTAAGGATCAGTCAGTGAGAGTTCTTGTTTGACTTATGTGAGACTCTTGCTCAAGAATTACGATAAACTTTCCTCCTTATTAAGGAAATTTAAATGACTCTGTTGTATCACCCTTTTTTTGATGATCGATATCCTGATCTGAGCCATGTAGCGATTGCAATATTTATAATTCTTCTGACGCAGACTAAAATAATTTCTACTTGTTTCACTTAACAGTCCACTTCAATATTTCATTAAAATTTTTATGTAAATAAAATTACTATTTTTGAATCAGTTGAGTCACGTTGTTACCAATTAGCAAATTTCTCAAAAGCAATTCTACGTTGGTCCTAGCTACTCACTAATAAAGCCAAATGTTGAAGAAAGTGCATTGACCCAAAAAGTTATTTTTCTGATGTGTTCAGAGCACTTCCAACAACTCCTTAAACCGTGTTAGGAAAAATCATCACATTTTGTTGATAAAGGATCAGATGTAACTTAAGTGGTTCTTGCGAAATCCCACTTTTTGTTACATTTACAATACAAAACCTCAACTTCCTGAATGTTACATTCAGACATTTTACGTAAGAGAAGTTCTACCAGACAGGACTTTTATCTTGCACCTCTGCAATCATCTTTCGTTTATATGTAGATTCTCTGAGAACAGACTTATTTCTTTATGAATGTAGTGCTAAAATATTGCATTTCCTTGCTAACACCTAAAAGGAAATCAGAGTTCCAAAAATTACCTCTAACTTTTCATTTCTGCTGCCAAAGTATTTTAACAGTAGAGACTGGGAAATATCCAATTTTTCAGTGCGTCATGGCAAAGGACATTTGAAAAATCTACTTTTTTACCTTTTAGAGCTACTGTTTTGCTTGCATACTAACACAGCTTATGTGAATTTTAACTTTCAGCTCTAGAATGTTTTCTCTCTATTATATATATATATATATGTGTGTGTGTGTGTGTGTGTGAGTGTGTGTGTGTGTGTGTGTGTGTCTGAGTGTGTGAGTGGGGAAGGGAGTGGTAATGATTAAGATCTTAAAGAAGAACAGAAATCCGTTCGAAATGCTTGGTGGAGGTGAAAACTGGTTGAATGACAGTTACTCATTATCTTCTTGAGAACGAGGAATTTTTCGATTGGCAGAAGACAAAGAAAGAGTCTTCTGAATATGAACATTGAAGTGATCCATAGACTCCTGCGACATTTTCGAGTATAAATTATTTAACCTTAAATTTTTCATATGTTCAAGGTAATTTAATTTGCCAGACATGCCTTATCACATCAGGTTGGTTTTTATTTACAGTAAATGATTGATCAAGTACCGCTACTCGAATAAATGCCACCCTTGAGTAAACTCTGCCCTTTTGTCTGAAATAATTTAATGAACGCTGCACTCGAATTAAGCACGACTGAGCTGATTGTGTGTTTTGAAATTGCTAGACCACAACAGAAAATGGGATATTTAAGATTTTTTCTTATTGACTGGTAAGTGTTGCAATTTATCTCGGAAATATCCAATTGTTTTCTGTTGACAGTTATGAACACACTAGAATGTTTCAAAATATTTTCAAATATGTTGTTGCGCGTTCGTTGTTGCACAATTAGCATGTCTTTTGCAAGTGAAGATCAAGAACAAAGGGCTTACAGTGGGTCAGATCAAAGGAAGAGGTTTCTTACATTACTACGCCCAATAGACTCTTCAAGTAGATGCTTTACCAATTTAATTTCATTCACTTTGGCTCTTACTCACTGCTGGTGAACTAACAAAAAGGGAAACATATATGCGAATGTGAAAAACTGTAAGTGTTCACAGATTCAAAAGGCTTAATACTTGGGCTTAGCAATGATTGATTCAAAAACCACTTTCATAATAAATGAAGTAATGAAGTAAATGTATATATAAAATATATATACCATATATAATATAAACTTTGTCATTTATTTTTGTAATTCAGTGCAGGTAAATGTCAATACAATACTAAAACAATTTTGCCATGGTGTAAAGTGTGAAAGCTTTTATTTTTTCTTTGTTCTAAAAAGTTGACTTCCTTCAAATACCAGGTTGTATATAGCTATCACATTATTATGCTATGCAACTGCTGTACTAAGATCCTCACTCTAGTCTAAGAAGCCAGCAATATTTTTCTATGTACGACCTGACCTTAAATATAGCCTGGTTTGTGGGAAAACAAAAAACGTTTTTTAAGCCTACAGAGTTTTAAATATTTCGGGGCTTTCCTTGTATTATCAGTATATTTTTGAAATATCAGGTTGCTCTTATCAGAGATATAAACTATTATATGCAACCTAACACACCAATAGCTTTCTTTACTACATATACTAAGTAGCCTATAGGTTTGTGTACATACAAGCCCATTACCCAAGACATTACCATCACGAGGAGACGTAAGTTAAAAATATAAGAGTATCTTTTAAAATCATCTTAATACAAAATGGCGGAGGTCTGTTTGGCTTACAAAAAATTATATTTGAAGTTACTCTTGAGTAAGGAATCACTTCACCATGCTAATAAAGGTTTGTTTCAAACCTTCCTAATTCCGGTTTATCAGATGTTTACTTCTCACAAGAACGTGTTATGTGCTTAATAAAAACTCTTCTAAGAAAATGTACTACTTCGTTTTATTATTAATTTTTCTATAGGATAAAAACACTCAGGAAGGCTACATCAGACTACATAAGTCAGATTAAAAAGTGATTTCTTTCACGAAAACATGCTCTAAAATTGTTACATGATAATAGAATGTTATGTTTAAATTGTTTTAAATAGGAAGCTTAAAACCTTTCAAAGACCGAAATTTACAAATAACTCACGATAAAAATATCTTTTGTTAATTATATTAACGAATGACTGAAGAACAGTAAAGAAACCTTTATAAATGTTCCATTTCTAAGTGCATTGTAATTTATCCTGGTCAATTTCCTTCAGTGATTACTGAAAGGTCCAAAAATATGCTTATAAATATGTCTAACCAAAGGTCAATATTTTCACTTCTCTTGCCATTTATTCGTTTTATTTCAATTGTAGTAATTTTTCCGCTTGCTCTATAAATTCTACATTCAAGGTAACTAAGATATTAAATGAGTTTTAAGAGTTATTAGCATGAAATTTCTCGTCACCCTAACCAAATCTAATAAAGGGGGGAATTGCTGGGAGAAAATGACGTTCAATATAAAAAAATGCAATTAAATATAGTATCAACCAGAAGAATGGAAAAACTGAAATTCGCACTTTGCTTTTTAGGACTCTTATTTCACCGTTTTGTTTCGTGGTTTGGTACCTTTTTCTTTTTTCTCGTTTTCTTTTTCCTTCATAGTAATCAGTTTCTTAGTAGTAGTCTCGCTGAATTAGCTTGTAAAAGACTTTGATGACAAGAAAAATGCTGCAAAGAATGTCTGTGTTAAGGTTCAGTAATGACAAACTTGTAGTTCAGTTGCCTCAACCACCTAGTGGCATTTGAAAAGAACTCACGTAACAGTTTAGGATTTTCTTTTTGATGTAATTAATAAAGAACATACTTGTTCAGCATTTCTAGAGCGTTTAGGACTTTGACGAATAGACGATGGCGTAATTTTTTTATTATTCTGTTCTGATTATGAAAGACCATATTTTTCCATTGATATCAGTGGTAAAATACAGCTTCTCAATTCTAATTTTCATAAAAATCCAAGCCAATTTTCTGTACCATATAAAAATCTCCCTGTTTGCCATGTAAATAAATACATTTACTATTTATGCCTTTACCCTTTCCTTCATTGGATGAGAAGGTGTTTTTGCCTCGAAAGGTAGTCTTTCTTCTGTGGAAGATTTGGTCATGTAAAGGTAGATGTGGATGAGAGATCCCGTGTTTGGGACCGGGAAAAACTATGGTACAAACCAATAGAAGACTGTGGTTCAAAAATTATCTGGTTAATAAAATTGTGGTATTAGGCCAGTTGATAGTGCAAATGGTAGCGAAAGTTTGATATACTTTTAAAACCCATATTCGTGCTACTTATTATTTCTCACTAATTTTTTGTAATTGAGAACCTTTTCCGTCAAGCAGTTTTTCACAACAATAATAAACCACACATTTATCCAAGAAAATAAATTTATAGTTACTAAACTAGTGTATTTGCAGTTTTCACAAGTTTTAGAGTAAAATTGCAAAACTTGATTTACATAACTTAGTAAAATGTAAGGATGGCCTAAAAAGAAGTATTGGCAATACTTCTAAATTCTACAACCTAACAAAGCCCTTGAAATCTTATACAAAGTCTGGTCAATAACTTTTACTGCCCAATTCATTGCTTTTCATGCTAAACAAGGTTTCAAAAATAACTCCACCCTCTTTTGAAGCGAAGCTATTAGGCCTTGACCCTTTCCAGTTAATGCGCCGCGAGGACCTATTTATTTCAAAGTATAATTTCTATCTTGACTGCTAATGCGTATCATGCACATATAACTGGACCTTGATCTTCACGATTTCACAGTCAAGCTGTACAGTTTATACATTTACCAATACAATATGTTATTATTGTTTCTTCTTTCTGTCTGTTTCATGAAATTTTAGAAGTTCATAGTTCTTCTTAAAATCTGTATATATGATAATTTAGGAACTAATAAATCTTTACAAAGAAAATGTGTTCATATTCGAAGTGACGTGGTGAACTTATATATATATATATATATATATATATATATATATAAATCGAGTAAAGTATACAAAATAACTATACAAATTTAGCAGTTACTACTAGTTTCATGTTTTCTTAACAATCTTCAAACTGCAATGAATTACTACAAAATTTTGAGTATTATAAAGGCGCAAGGTAATTGTGGTACACTCAAGAGAATAAAGTATTCATTTATATTTTATAGATGAATAAATAAATAAATAATTTATAAACGCTCTGGAAACATTGAACACTCTTAGTGAACATTAATATACTTTACTACTATTACTATATATATATTTATTATATGTATATATATTATATATATATATACATATATATATAAACAGTACTGTATGTAGCTTGAGTATTACGCTCCCTTACGAAAGTTTGGTTGAGCACTCTATCTGAGATGGGAACCTGTCGTTTGCGTAATGCGGAGCTCACTGCGCATGCGCAGTTTGAGCACTCTGATAGGATCTCACAATAACTTCTTAAGCTGTGCTTGCTCCGGCAACATGGCCTGAGAGTTATGTCTCAGAAACTCTGTGCTGCACTGATGAACCCACAAAGGGCGAAACAGTACTGTATGTAGCTTGAGTATATATNTATTACTATATATATATTTATTATATGTATATATATTATATATATATATACATATATATATAAACAGTACTGTATGTAGCTTGAGTATTACGCTCCCTTACGAAAGTTTGGTTGAGCACTCTATCTGAGATGGGAACCTGTCGTTTGCGTAATGCGGAGCTCACTGCGCATGCGCAGTTTGAGCACTCTGATAGGATCTCACAATAACTTCTTAAGCTGTGCTTGCTCCGGCAACATGGCCTGAGAGTTATGTCTCAGAAACTCTGTGCTGCACTGATGAACCCACAAAGGGCGAAACAGTACTGTATGTAGCTTGAGTATATATTATATGTATATATATGTATATATATTTATCATATGTATATATATATGTTTGTGTGTGTGCATACAAACGAAAGCTTGTGTTTTTACTGGAATGCTCAATATTATGGAAAAACAGAGCCAAAATAGAAGACTTTAGGAATAACTCCAGTAAAGTAAATTCGATGAAGTGCAGTTCCCTGTTATGTGTGAAAGACCGTCACCCTATGGTATCGTAGTATATTTTATCAGTACTGTTCGTAACAAAGCATAAATGCCAAGACGGATGTTAGTATGTCAAAGACAGACTCCCTACATTTAGCTGGGGGATATGGGGATGGAAAATGTCAGGTTTTACCAAGAACCAATTTCCTTCTTTGTCATTTTGTTTTATGATTATTCCATCGTATTTAGCGCTGTTTAAAGTTCTTCTATACTTTTGGGATATGTTTGACCAGTACGTAACTTTGTTACTAATAAGGGAAGCTCTTATTGAGTTGGTTACACAATTTATAAAGGCAGTAAGACCCTAGAAACTATTTAACTTAGTCTGTGTATCAGCCATTATTATGGAATTCCAATATGGTATCCTGTGAAAATTTTAAATAATCAGTAGAATCATAAGGTATACTTTGGTAAGTATTATGGATTTATTATTATAGTATAGAAGGAGAAAATTTGGAATTGTAAGACAGTGTAAAACATATGTGCACCGAACTAGATTCCAACCTGTGCCTGCAGTCATCTTGGGCACAGGTTCTACCAACTGAGCTATCAGTGCATGTAAGCAAAATGTTTCTTTTGAAAAAGATACCAGGATAAGTTGTATGAACAATGTCCCTCCACTAATCAATTGTTTAACCCAGTATCTTTTGATCCTTGTTACAAGAAATTATGTAAAATGACATTCCTACCAACGTTCCTTTCTCGTGTAAAGAATTTAAAAGTCCCCTTTGGCGGGTAGGTCGTGGTACATTACTATCTATAACAAAAATCAAAATACAAAGTAATATTAGTCTTATCTTACATCTTCTTTACTCTTTCAGAATTTGGTTACTTGGGTTACTTAATTGCAAATATTTATATCATTAACTATTCAGTCGAAATAAAGCTTTATGATGAAACCGAGTCTTCAAATAAAACTAAGGACTTATTCACCTTCATCAACAAAGCTATTTGCTTAATTGGATTGGGTGTTTGCGCTTTTTGATGTGAATACGCATTAGAAATTAGTGAGATTTTTTAACATTGGAATTTTAAAAAAAAAAAGTGAGTTCGTGCTGATAGAATGTGAAATTGAGAATTCATAAAAAACAAATTTTGTCCGGCTACTCTAATCTACAAAATACCTTTCGGTTTATTAAGTAAAAGTATAGAAATGGCTATAGATGATTTTTTTTGTGATAAAAACTTCTTTCACATATTAGCTTCCATGTGAAAGTGCGTTACTTAAAGGGAACTGTATAATAGGTTTTACTAAAATAAGTTATAGTAGTAGATAATTTTAATTCAAAGTAAAGTTAATATTTTGCTTGACCAGAAGTATGCAGAGAGAAAAAATCAATTTTAACAATACGAATCTAACCAAGGAATAACCGGTTGTAATCAATAAAAAAAATATGTCCTATTAAATCTACAATTTTTGAAAGTACATTTTTTCTTCTTTTAATAAATTTGTGAAGGAAATCACGCCTGTTTGATTATTCAGTGGAAAATATAAGTTTTATTTGCATTAAACTTTTAGCTGGTAATTTACAATGTATATTACTTTCCCTAATAGTATGAGAAACTCTTGACGTCACTGGGAATAGTTGTTTCGTTTGTTATGTATTTAACCAATGAAGCTTTTCCTTCGGCTGCCCATTGATCTCCAGGTTTCTCTGTTCTTTACAAATCTGTTGTTTTTTCTTTTGTGAGAAAGTCCTATAAAACAGCTGTACAATCTCCGTTGCTTTATAAAACATGGCTGTTAACTCTTCCGACACAAAATATTTTTCAACGTTTTGATTGACCTTTTTAAGCAATAGGTCGTTAAAGATTGACACTTACAAGATTATTTCAATAAACGAGATGGGGGTCATTATCAAGTGTAGATAAATTTTATCAACAAAGTGTCCGTCTTTGTACTTTCCACATAACACAAAAGTTTTCGGATTGTTTACAATAACGGACTCGTTATCATCTGTTAATACTCTAGAACAAAGGAGTACAAAATAAGCGTATTGTTGTTCAACTAGCCAATTCTAAAGGTCAGAAGAAAGTTCAGAAGTTTAAATAAAAACCCTTACTGATTAGACAGGCAGGATTAATCCCTTGCGGATGCTTTAGAAGGAATTGAACATAACTTTTCTGTACACAGTATTGTCTCGGTTGAAAAAAAGCAACGTTTTTGTAACTGAATATAACAGTACTGTTGGCTCGAAGGGGTCTTTTACTCGACAATGATAGAGTTGTTTAAATTATCCTAAAATTAACTTTTACCAAAGAAAAATGGGAATTCGTTGAAACAATAGAGAAGCGGATATTAGTTGCAAAGAATATAATTTCTTTTCCTACTTGAAGGTATTATTTGATTGGATAATGTTTTCTTTCTTCTCTGTAACTTGGCTAGTTCATCTTGTAATGTGGAGTCCAGGTCCTATCATTATTGTGTTTACATCTTTTTCAAGTGTCTTTTTCTTTTCTTGGTAAAGACTAGATGAATCACAATGCTATATCCTGTTCCTCATTTCTTCAAAAATTTAAAATATTCTTAGAGTTGAAAATTCCGAACTTTATGGACTCAGAGATGTGAGAGCTTTAGCATGTTATGAGTCGTAAGTCGTAAGCTAAAAAAAGTTTACGACTCATGACATGATAAAGCATTCAAATCTATCCTTGGAGTTATCTTCAACCTTGTTTTTTACTGTAAATGGGTAACCTGGTGAACATTGACCACACAATTGGGCACACAATGCAAACTTTTGTACAGTTTAGTATCAAATAAGACCTTATCTTTCTTCTATACTTCAAGGGGCAAGTGTTAGATAATAACAACCATGGGCAGGTCTGTTGCTTGAAGGACTTTGCATATCACTTTAGGGTCATGTGAATTGTAAAGCCCTTCATGTAAAGTGATTGTCCTTGTAAACAGAACCACATTCACTTTAAATGGTTGTTTTGGTTTCAAATATTGTCCAAGACGCAGAATAAAGTAAGAAGTTATAAAACTATATTCTTTTTCGATTTCGATCTTTTTCATTTTCAATTTCGAAATTTAATGAAAAAGTTAAATGTTGTAAAGTGTAAAGAAATATGAGTGGTATGAGTGGAAATATGAGTGGTAATATCCAGTTTGAAATTCGAACTCCTTCTTTGAGCATGGTCTGGCTTTCTAGTTTATCCCACAATAATCGATTGAGCCAAAGGTACATTATTCGTATTTTTCCAACCATTTTTGCATGGGACACTTTTTGTCCTTTGTCCTTGCAATTTAGAAGATGGGGATAGATACTAGACATAGGAACCCCACTAAAATTATGTGTTTTATCATAGAGTAGCCCATATTATCATCATTTCCATTTTGTATACATATTCTGGCGTCACATTATGGATTAACCTCTGATAAAATTAACCTCTTCAACCTTAGCATTATTCTTTGTGTGCTAGTTTGCATGCTAGTTTGCATATATCTATACAGTGTGTGAAATATAGCATATACGTTTATGTTTTTATGTATACGACTGTTATGCGACACTTCAACCTGTTTTTACCCTGTGTGTGTCCATGCCAGTCAAAGCTCTACATTTTTTTCAACAGAAATGGATTGGATTCTTTGTAAGGAGTGGAACAAGTCAGGTGACTCCAGGCTTTATTGATTAGATTTCAAGAAGGGAAACAAGTGCTTACGGATTGAGCAACGTACTATAAGTATTTTTATTTACTCCGATCATAAATAATACCATCGCAACATCACTGTTATCACATTGGTTGGTCTATAAGTTTACTGCCAATATTAAACCAGTCAGACATGCGAAGAAGGTTGGGCACTAGACCTTGTAAAATAAAGAACCGTTACCAATCTTTCTTTGATGTTGTCGATTTTGATTTTCAGCGGATGGAGTGCCTAGAATGTATATCGAATAGCGTTGGCTTTAATCTTTGTGTATTTTGTGTACAGTTTCATGAAATTCTCGGAAAGGACAAAGTAAATTGCGAAGTCAATTTGTTGAAAAGTTTTTTACGGAGTGTTAGATGCTATTACTGAAATATTTTTCTTAAATGTTTCCACTGGTATGATTTAGTGTGGTAATGGTATGGTATGGTATGGTAGTAAATAGTATGGTAGCGTATGATATGGCATGATAAAACATGGTATGGTATGGTATGGTATTGTATGTGGAGGTCTGATGAAAGAACAGCGTCAGCCACAAGTTTGATTAGATTTTTCTTTTCGACTTTCGTTTGACAGACCTTCGAAGGTAAAATTCAGTTCTCTGTTGAAACATGTCTCTCAGTATACGATTTTTATTTTAGTGGTTTCTATGTCAGTATATTAGCTTGTTTAAAACTACTGTTCCCTTAAAATATTGATCAGGCTACCTGTACAATAGGGCCAGTTTCACTTAACCTTTGCAATCAATTTATCCAAATCGAGAATCTAAAAAATTGTTTGCTGGCTCTAAATACTCAATAACACACTTATTTCACTCTTAAAATAAAGTTATAGTATCTGATTGATATAACAGTGTGTTTGCTTTGGAGTTGATTTCAAATTCCTATTACGTCAATAATTACTCTCACAACATAACAATCTATATTGGGAATTCATCAATTCAGCATGAACCGATGAAACACACTAACCACATATACAAAAAGTAGGGTTCCTGTAGCACATACTGATTGTACGATAAACATAAATATTTATTTAGCAGAATTAACATAAAAAAAAGCATTAATAGTGGTATTAGAAGTAGCAGTAGAAGTAGCAGTAGAAGTAGAAGTAGAAGTAGCAGTAGTAGTAGTAGTATTAGTAGTAGTAGAAGTAGTAGAAGTAGTTATTATTGTTGCAGAAGTAGAATGTGTAGCATCCACAAAACTAATAGTCGTGGTAGGGATAACAACACGTTACAGTAGAAGCAGTAATAATAATAACAGTGATGGTAGTAGCAACAGCAAGTTACAGGAGCAGCAGTAGTGGTGTTGGCCTTTATAGCATTAGTACTATCGTAGAAGTTTCAGTAGTGTGAGCAAAGTTCGTAGTAATACTACGTTAGTAGTAATAAAAGTTGTAGTTTTTCTGGAGATTTTTGGGAGTTTTTCGAGGTGATGGTGTTGCCTATAATCACATTTTTACTGCCTCATGATTCATTAGGTACTAAATGATTTTTCATGTAACATAGCTTTCAAAATGTGCATATAATCAAGATTTAACATCTTTTTTAACATATATAATGAAACTCTTATCAAAGCTGAGATAAAACATTCCATTAACAATATTATCTCGAACTTAAAATTACTTTGTTTAATATCAAATTGACTGTTATATTTACTGTATTCAAGTTTCTTCTTTTACGTAACAAAACACTTTTACAGAAAAGCATATAGAGGTATGCTCAGCATTACTTTTAGTTTAAAATTTCCTGTCAAGGTGTCCAAAATTCAACCGATAATCTAACCAAGTCAAACTTTTTTTGACATTTCTCTTATGGCAGAGCCCAGTCTTCAAGATACAAGGTAAAATATTTCATTTAACATTTGATGGTCAACAATGCATATTGTATTTACGACGTTAAACATGAAATAACGCATATAAGAGATTAACTTCATATAATGAGATTAAATTCCTTAAAATTCTTTGCACAATTATCTATATGGACCAAAATGAAAAAGAAATAGCAACTTTTTTACTTTTTTATGTCGCACCTGCCAACAATGAATAATCAAGTATTTTCATTCTTGTAGCCTTTGTTTATCTTACTCCATGTCAATGGTAAAAAATATTCTTTATCGTAAAATATAATGTTAGAAATTTTTGTGACCTCGAAAATTCTGAACTTTATGGACTCAGAGGAAGCCATAGATGTAAGAGCTTTATCATAACATGATAAAGCTCTTACATCTAATTTTTGTGATGTTGTTTATTATTTTGTACCTATAAGCTTGTTAATGTGTTTTGTTTATGCTGTAAATATGACCACTGACAACTGAAATGATGGGGTTGATGTCTAAGATTGAGAGATATTTTTGTCTCAGCGAGAGTAGAAGGGTAAAGAGCCTTTGAGAAATGATACACAACCACCTAGAGGTATTGTCGTGACAAACATACTGAGTTGATGGTGAATCATATCTCAGATACAAGAATGAAGATGTCTGTCTATCAGCCCTTGTAATAAATTCTCTCTTACTGTCTGTTGACGTCTTAATTATATGTCACAAAGTTGGTGTACTACATCCAAATAAGTGAATGATAATGTTTTTCTGTCCACAATTTGTCTCTATGTGATAGTAATAGATATTATCCAAGCTAGTGTGAACACAGTGGAATTCAGATCTGTATATGCATAGAATATGCAGAAAGACAGACAAAAAAAATTTCTTTGCGAGTTAATCTAAATCCAAGTTTACGAGACCAGGCTACTCAAACACTGCTTATCAAGACTTTTGTAGCGCCCCTATTCCTGTTCTATTCATTGAAAAATAATGACATTACGGTAATTTTCTGACACATATTTCCTTTCTACTGCAATTTTTAAATTTGACTGCAGTTTACTATTGATTATGAATTCCATATCTGTGACACCAATCATCCAGCTAAGCTTTGTTCCTTTGTGTGCTACAGTTTAACTATTTAAGAAATGTTGATCAAAAATTCTACCGCTGAAACCGGGAACTTTTGAAAGCAGTTGCAAAAATGTTTTAGTTCTGTACCAGATCAGAACGACTAACATGATTTAACACATTATTCTGTCGGCTTCAGTACAGAATTAACCGAACATCATCAACAGCAGATTAGTAACCACCAAAAAAGTTAACTTTGTAAAAATCAACATGTATAATCATTCATAGATGTACACTATTATGAGATTTGAGAAATAAAATAGTGTACCGAAGATTTAATCATCGTCGTCGTCCACCTGTGTAAGATACACAATATAAAGCAAATAACTAGTTTGTACTTCTGAGTACATATCAGTTCATACCATAAAACTCACTTAAAATGGTGTTATATCTTTCGGTAAAAGCTGTGCCGAGCTTTGGTAACTTGCGTTATTTCTTTCCTCATCACTCTACCACTGTGAAAGTTTATTTACCATCACCAAGTATATAAATGGAAAAGTGGCTTATACCCTGTTGCTATACATTATTGAAAGTTTGTCTTAGACTTGCAACTTTCAATGGATTATAAGGGCTACATTATTTGCATCCTTCTCAGCAATTATGCAACATAAACATAACCTAAAGAGTATAGTGTATCACTGTATCATTTGGTACAAAAAAATGTTATCGCTGATTGCCAACGTTAGCTTGGGATTGGGAACAACTCAATAAGTACCTACGGTCAGATTAACTGCTTTTAACATAACATCTCTCCTGTATACCTTTAAACAATAAAAAGACAAGACTGAAATAATAGATATATGCTTCCTGTCTGATCTCCTGTACCTTCCTGTGAGAGTTTCTACCTTTTGAAGCTCCTCCAGGGGGTGGAAAAAATACCAAGTTTGAGACAAATTGTAAGACGTCTTACGAGTCCAATTTTTTCTTATGTTGCTCTGGCTGGTTAAAAGTAGTAAGCAAAAACTGAAAGTGTAAGATATACTGAAGTCTTTGAAGGTTAAGAGATAAAGGATAGCTAACAGGTTACTTGACTGGAGAAAGCACAAATGCATTAACAGCTCCAAGCAAGGTTACATTATATTACATTTTCTCTTATTGGTGACTAGAGAAATTTTTTGCATTGAATAAAGAAGGAAGCAATGGGCTTGGCAAACCGTTAGCAAATATGCGTTAAACATACTTCACTGCTATTTCAATTAAGTAGAATGGAAATCCAGTAAGACTACAAAAGAGAGAAAAAGGAACTACGCAACAGTAAGCAAAAGAAGTCAGTCACAGTCTTTTCCACATTTGGATGAAATAATTTAGTAAATGAGATTGTTCATTACCTTGAAACAAAATTTTATGAAAGAACAAAAAAATGGGGAAAAAGAATAAGAATTTCAAACACTGTTTCCATGCACATGAAGAAGTTATCAAGGCACCAAAAATGACAGAGGAAAAAATCTTAAAGAAAAAATCCACTATAAATTTGATTTTAATATTTTCGCACAGAGAAGACCTTTGCAAGGTTTAAAGACCATCATTCATCAACATCGGATATCTTATTCCTTAAATATCACAAGGCATAATTACTGTTACTATGTTCACTACCTTTGAGCCGAGTTGCTTAAGTCGCCTAACTGGGAATCCAGGTTTCGTTACGGTGATAAATTTGAAGTTTAGTTTGAATTCCTTTGGTGATTTCATTACAAAAGTAAAAAACTTCAAATAACAGTTGTTTACTAAGCTATTGCAGGGTTTTGACGAGAACAGTTTTTATATTTGCTTTGACATTTCAATTTCTATTATTGGCATTTCTTAGACATTGAAAATCCTATTGTGGTAAATACTGTCTGAGCTCTTCCTTTTTTCTTAAATTTCACCCAAAATAAATGAGAGTTTTGACTGTTTTCATCAAAAGTGAATTCTTGCAATCGAATAAATCATTTAGTTTTGGTATTAATTTTGAATGACAAGTCGAATTCTGCCATCATAACTGAAGGATATGGGTAAATGGTGTAAGAAATACCTACTCATTTGAATGCCTAAAGTTATTCTTAATGGTTCTTTTTATAAAACCTGCAAAGAAATTTGTGATAAGAACTGAAGATTCAATACTTTTTCTTCACTTAACGTCAAAGCTTTACGACAAAGCTCGGCTCTGTAAGGGGATATATGGGGAAAAAACCAATGAGAATAATCCGAAAAAAGAGCGGTGCAAACAAGTAAAAAATGTAGTTTCAGCCATGATCTCATAGAGAATAGGAATGAGATAAATTCTTAAGTACAACAGAAACCTATAAAAATCAGTGGCTTTTATAGATTTCTGTTTTTCTAGATTTAAATCCAGTTTGGACTAACATATTTTTTTGTTGTTTTTTGTACTATAGTTTGACTAAAACCAAATTTATTTTAATTAATGGGTTTTTGTCTGGCTCTAGTCTGGACCAAGAAAAAAAATCCAATTTAAGCGGTGTATTCTCACAGGGTGAATTAGTCTGGTAACAACGAAAAAGCTATAGACCACATGAATTTGAATTTAATTATGATAGTTACATTCTCTCATACTACGAATTGTATATTTAACATAACTTTGTAAAGTTATCCTGCAAATTTTAGTGGAAAGAAATTATTTGAATTAATGTGAATTTGGTACTAGTAAGACTTTCAAATGGCTGGAAATAAAAAGTTGAACTTCAGCAAAACTTTGAAGTCAGATGTGAACAAAAGGCATTGATTTGTGTCGTAAAAAAATTATCAGCACACGGCATTGTAAGTACAGGTTTTTTAGTGCATGAAAAGTTTTAAATATTTAGGAACAAATAAACAGAAGAAAAAATTTAACTAGCAATTTAAGTTCCCATTGAACTGCGCATATTTCATAGTGTCCAAATCCTGTCGTTTAAATTTCAAATTTACAAGAAAATAATCATTACATACTCATGCGAGGAATATTCGTCGTGACTTATTTTTCTACACTTGTTTTGTACACAGAAAATAAGTGTTATTGGCTGTGTAAGTATATATATAATGAAGATGCAAAATCATTCAAATCTTCTTGTAGTTAAAAAAAATTAATGAACAAAAATTTGCAGAATTTGAACATACTTAACCTTTCCACTAAAAACTTTCAGCTGATATCAAAATATTCTATTGATCACCGCTTCCTTAAATAACTAAAAAGGATTATCTCTTG
This sequence comes from Morbakka virulenta, assembly GCA_003991215.1. Lineage (NCBI taxonomy): Eukaryota > Metazoa > Cnidaria > Cubozoa > Carybdeida > Carukiidae > Morbakka > Morbakka virulenta. Next base: position 154,927 of record RDPX01000149.1, read on the forward strand.
AAAAATTGTGAAGTTAACAGTCAAAAGATATAAAACAGACATTGAATGCTTGGCTTTGAAAAAAGTCTATAAGCATACTTTTTGTGAAGCTGTAGGAATATTAAGATTTTAGATGGTACAGGTTGAAGATCTTGCTTTTAGCTTTAATACTAACTCGTGTATCAATATATAATATTCGGAAATCAAGAAAGCAAAGGGTCACATAAATTGCATTTAAAACTCGATGCACAGTAGTTCATGTACATGGAATACCTTTAAAGAAGTGTCTATAAGTTGTAGTATGCTGGTAAAAATGTGTTGTGAGGAAAATGACCTCATTTTATTATTGATTTCCATTGCCCATCTAGTCTTTATATGTCATGAAAATGTAATTCTAGTCATTTAAATTATTGGAATATAATTTTTCAATCTTTCAACGTTTACATGCTAGTCTTGTAGATTCTACGCGTCCATGAATTGATAGAAAGGGTAAATCCAGACTGGTGTTAGATTGGAGGCATTCCGACTCATATTTAAAAGGTTTGAAAAGGCCAGAAGTGCAAAGTACAAAATTAAATGATAGTAACCCTCTGCATTGAAGTGGCTTTCAAGCTTTGGTTAGCGCGAAAAGAAGAGGAAAGGAGAAAAAAAATACTTTTTTTCGACTAAAGTATTTTCTGCTTTGAATATTTCTTCATTTAGTGCCCCCTACAAAAATCAATAAATTTATGAGACAATGAATTTGGATAAAAAATGCAGCATGTAGAAATGTTTAATTTCTGTATAATATCGTGGAAAATCAGAGTGTAACTAATGATTTCTACCAACTATTATTATTATTATAACGCTATTATTTCTTTTTGCTTTTACAGATTTTTTCAAATTTTTTATTTATACCTTTTTCTGAGGTTCTTTTTTAATAACACGGAAAGACTTAAAGGAATGTTTTTTATCAAAATTCCGAGTTTTTTAAGACTAACAAAGCTCTGTGAAAGGAAATTAATACTTTTATAAGGTGTCGTTATGTGATGCAAAAGCTTCCTTTTCCTCTTCTCTCCATCAAGTTTATTTTAAATAGAATCAAATCCGTAGAAAAACTAAAACGGAAAAGTAAAACGCGTGAAATTAAAAAAATACACGGTAAATGGTTACATTGATATTACAGGTACAAGGTTGTTGGAGTAACAATGTCATTTGAAGAAGCCAGTATACTGAAAATTATTTAAATTTTTTAAAAGGAACAAGAAAAAAAAGTTTCCAGTGGAACTAACAAAACGTATATGAATGACACCTGAGTGGTTTGCATTAAGTCTCTATGTGAATGAACTATATTTACCGTTTTTCCAATAGGCTTAAGTTCAGCGTTTTTATTCAAGGCCCAAGGTCAATTTCTCGACAAAAAACTGCAGGTAAATCAAGGAGAGAAGGAAAAAAGTGTTATCAGTAACTATACAATGTGAGAGGTAGTCAGGCAGATAGGCATAAAGGGAAGTCCTGTAGCGACTTTTAAGACGTAGGTTTAAGGTGAACTATGGTACCAACTTTAACAACCTTGGTGTAGCGTATTTCGTATGGTCAGTTCTACTTCATGAAGTATAGTTTGGAAACAAATGCAAAATAAAAAATTCTCAGATTGACAAACATCCCTTGTGTAAAGGTATTTACGAGTTGGAGGAGATTTTTGGACGCCTGCTAGTAAAATAAAATTCTTTATGCCATATTGAAAGGATAGAAAAAATAATACCGATCGGAAGAAAAGATTTGAGGAAGAAGTACTGCAATGGCAATTTGAGAAGGGAAAAAGGAAGTCTAAGAGCAAAAAAGGAGTTGGATGTGGCTGAATAAAGGGTATCTGAAAAAGCAAACTGAAGGGCTTGTTTTTGACAGGATCAAGGGCTGGGAACAAATTTGATAAGGGAAATTATGACAAAGAGAACATATCAGTAAATTTCAGGTTTTGTGGTGAAAATGCTTGGACAATTGCGCATGTTTTGTTTGAATGCACACAACTTTATTAAAAATGAACACGGAAAAGTCGAGATTGCTACAGCAATACATTGGCACATGTGGAAGAAGTACGGAATTCATGGTGGGGGAAAAGCTGCCAGCATTTTGGTAGTAAAAATAACAGCACCCTTGAAAATGATAAAGTAAAAATTCATTGGGACTTCAGCATCAAAACAGAACCAAAATTTGATAACAACAGGCCTGACCTAACTGATATTGCCAAAATAGAATTTCTGTCATATGTAATAGATATTGTATGCCCATTTGATACGAGGATACATTAGAAGAGGGGGGGGAAATGGTGTTGCCTACACAAGAGAAACTTGAGCTTGAAATACGCATAATATATTCAAAGAAAGTTTGATTTATTTTTTCTTCCTTGTCTGTTTTCTTACTTTGGGTTGTTTTCAAGGAGGGGGATTTTCTTTGAAGGTGTTCAGATAAAATGTCAAATGCCAAGTGTTTTCATTTTCTTAACATTAAGCAAATTAATACCAAATGAAGTCCCCTTGTGATATTAACGTGGCTAAATGGATTTTTATTTTACCACTTAATACAGCATGCTTATTGAAAAATTGCTGCTCTTTAAATAACGTCTTATCTGGCTATTTTAACAACTTCTACAATTTTCATGAAATCTACCGAAGCACAAAACTATCAAAATCTACAGAAGGTATGACAGAACTGTATCAGCTTATCCCCACTGCACGTTGGCGTATTTAATAATTATACAAAAGGTTATTGTTGCTTTCCAGTCAAACTAAAGATAGACTTCCTTTCTCTACGTCTGGACCAACACTCAGAGAACATAGTTTTAAGAAATAATCTCAGAAAATTGAACATACTACCCTATTTGCCTTTAAATGCCAATAATCTTCTTCGGTCCGATTTGATGTTAACAAAGAAAGTAGTTAAGAGGATTAATCGGCTGATTTTTTACGCTAAATCAGAGAGATTATCTCATCAGCCACTGTTGGAATTAAAAAGGGTACGTATTGAGACTGTTTAACCTCGAACCCCAAGAGTCCTTAAACAGATTCTTAAGAGCTATGAAACACTCAGTATCTGTTTTCAATTCATCATTTTTATGCTAAAGGTTTTCTCTTTTTAACTAAATAGCCACCTTTCCGACCATGGAATGTTAATTTTACCTATTATTTGTGATAAGGCGTTATAGTAACTGTGTCATAGTCTTATATAAAATTACTCGAGCGAACAATAGCCAACCAAAGCTCAAGCTCTTCATAGTTCCTACAGTCTTAATCGTACGAAGTCGGTCTTTGTAAGTAAAGTGGTGGTTATTCTTATTCTGATTTTTCTACTAGTAAGTCAGTAAAAAGTGTCCGATAATATAATTATGGTCAATGAGGATAACTAACCATCTACGTCAGCTTTTTAGACTACTTTAGCATTTTTAAACATTCACAAAGCCTGGAAAATTGGACTATCGAACCAAGATCATTTTGTGTATGCTTGTACATCCTAAACCCTTTTATGTCCAAAAAATTAAAATACTTCTTATTCAGATTGTACTATGTGAAATTATTACTTGGGTCTTCATTAGATTTTGGCAAGTGGCATCCTAAAATATGTCGAATTATCGGTATCCTTGTTCCTTAGATCAGGTCTTGCCTGTTGATTTTAATCGAAGGGATAGGTGGAGAAATAAATTGCTCTTCCCAGTAGAGATCTCATATAAACTGAGGGCTTGAAAGCCGTTAACTCCGCCAATGCTTGCTTCAAGCCAGATGGAGAAAGAAGGAGAGTTGGATGTGGGACTAAAAAGCCAACCCTTTTAAAATTCTCAAAACACTACAAAAAGAGCAAGCATATTCGGTCGACATCTCAGGCTTAGAACAAGATTTGGAACATGGGCAAAGACAAGACAGATAACATCACTGCTTGTGATGTCGTTAGATGTAAAGTATAAAAGTACGAGGACTACAAGCCCTGAAGGTTCAAGTTCTAACTGGTAATCTAGTCTGATTTTTACTAATTCTGGTCCTGTAAAGGACCTGGATGGCTAAAGTCTAAGATAAGGTAAAAAGCATTGCAGTAAGTAGGAACGACTCTGTGGCATTTTTGTTTGAAAAACCGGAACAAAGTAAACATAAAAGAAAAATGCAGATAAAAAGCCAAATATAATAGATAGGTTGTTTGTTGATCACTTATACAGGAAACTAGACGCATTGCCAATGCATATTTGTCAAATTCTGAGTCCCTTTATTTTTACTTTGTCATGTCTAAATTGGGTCAAAGTGACACTATACTTGATCGTAGGCAGGCAAAAGACATAATAAGCCTCAATATATTTGTCTCTTAACAGGTATGCACTTTTCGAAAACGAGGATTTCAGTCTGGATTTCAACAATGAAAGGCGCCTGAACTTGTTTCTAGACATGGATAATGATTGTGTGCTGACATGCATACTCTCTAACAATTCTTCAACCATCAAGTTTACATATTTTCTTTCACATATGAAAAATAAGCACTTGAAGTATTCTTACGTTTGATTTCACCAGTCTGGTAATTTGTTGTTTTGTTAAAAATGAAATGAAAGCCAATGGAACAAAAATTGTCGGTCTGCAAGAAGTGTCTTAATGGCAATGCACAGGATATTGAAACACAATTTTACAGTTTTGTACTAAAATCCTTTCATACAAATGTAACTTCAATAAAATGACCTTATAAAATCCTCTCTCTACATGCCTACAAGGCTTCGAATAACTATAAGTTCACTGTCTTGTTAATTTACTTACTATTTGAAATAATTCAAAACTGGAAGAATACAAACTTCCCACAAACTAATCCAACGGTTTTTGATCCTCTTTCAGTTAGGCGACAAGCTCCAAATTGGCACCCTTGGATTATTTTCCATATTTAATTGTAGTATTTTCTTCTCGGCTTTTCGGTGCTCTTGGCTAAGATCAAGTGTAGAGCTCTGAGCTCTGGGGCTTTGGCTAAAGAGCCCAACCATGCAGGACAGGTGGTCTCGAGATACCTTAGTACTTGTTGAAAACCAACGCAAGAGGAAGGGCCTTTCCACGGAGGGTCCTGGAGGGGCGATCCGTATGTCTTGCATTTTATGTTGTCTTGCGTGCTTTCTGTCCCACTTTTTCTTGATCTGTTGCTTCCTTTCGGGGCTTTCATAGATGGGAATCTGTGAAAGACAAAAATGGCCCCACTCTTTACCAGGGATTCCATCAATGAAAGACCCAGTATTTTCTAAGGAGGAATTCACTTGTCACTTGTTAGGTTCCGAGTGAAGTCTGGACCTTGAAAGCGCTGTGTAACAGATGTGGAACAATTGAGCTAAATATTCTACCAATACCACCCTATCTTTTTGTTGGATTTAAACCATCAGTATATGAACTGTTACAGCACATTGGGAAAGTGATCTCTTCAGCCATAAAAAAACAACTGTCTACGACTGATACCTTCCTTGAAGTCAATGTATTTTTCAAATGTATCTTTATTCAAGACAACCTCACAGGCTTTATGCTAAAATCCTCCACTTTATCCAAACTTGGACCGAACAAACTGTTCATCAAAGAAGAAATTTCGTTAAAGTTCATTTAAATGTTGTCTCTTCTTTTTTCACCCTAAGTAAGACAAACAGCTAAATATATATACCCTTCCGCCTTGAAAATCTGCACAGTTTTTCTACAAGTTTGCAAGATAATTCAAAGATCCACTAGTCTGTGCTTTGACGTTCTTTCTGTAAAATGACAAAGGACAACCTATGTTAGGGTTGATATTATCTACGGTAACCTGAAGAAACTTTTCCTTGCATCTGGTGATTTTAACGTATTTGTGCTTAGTATTCTATAGTTTATAATACGATAAAGGATATGATGCCATTAGCCTATAAATAAAAAAATAAATAAACGATCATTCTTATCACAACAAACATCATTTGACAAGAATTGTGGAATTTTCTCTTCCTTTTATTTTTCACCCATGTATTTTTGCAGCTTGAAAGTGAAGGCATCGTGTATTGCTATAAATTTACCATTCGCCCTTGCATGGTGTGCAGTTGTCATATCTGAACAGGTCCTCCGTCGTCCTATCCTCATGTTCTTGATAGTTTTCAGAGCCGTCTTGGTAATATAGGTCCAAATCTTGCTGCTACTCTTCAATCTTTGTCTCATCGACGGAATGTGGCTTGTCTTAGTTTTTCCCAAAGGTATTATCATAGAAAGTGTTCTGATGAGTACTCTTAGTTGGTACCACCCCAGTTCGTTGCATCTCGTGTGACTCATTTCTCTCAACGTCTGAATCTTTATATAGTTGTTGTCTCTCGTAGTAATAAATCTTTTTTCTGATTGTAGTGTTTTTTTCCTCGGATTGCAAGATTGTGAAACTCTTAGGGATTTGGATGCTTTCCCACAACATATCATTTGAATGCCTTTTAGTTTAAGGCTAACTCTTATCTGTTGACTTAATCTTGTTCTTTGTGATTTGTTTCTTTTATCTTTCTTTTTTTTCTGTCATATCTTCACAGTTCATACACCTACTGGCATTATGCCTTGTAAGGTTCTTAAGCAGTAAAAAAATTAAAAGAACAAAACTTTTTCTGAGTTGGAAAGACACTTTCCAGCAATTTTCGGACATCTATCATACACAAATCTACAAAATTGTTGTACCTTTGATAAACCCCTTTACAGACAATTCTGTAACTTAAGCAGTATGAGGGAAAAATTAATTCATTAATACTTAAGGTATTTGACAAAATAAAAATATTCAAAGAATATGAATCACCGGACAAAATGCCAGCTACTAATAATTATTTTGCATAATGGCACTGCGGGTTAGACATTGTCCCATGTCCAACTGTAACATTGAGTACTGACTAATAACTTGTATTAACTAAATAAATCAATGTCATTTAACAACCACATACTACTTAGATTACTGACCATTTAATCATTTGTGCTTTGCTCTACTTAAACAGACCTGAAGAATTGGTCATAATATTATAGTTCAACTGCTTTTATTCTTAATCAATCATCTCATTTGATGGCACAAATTTAGTAGGTTGTAGTAGGTTAAACAGAATGTTTCTGAGGAGTTTCATAATGATATAACTAACAGATTCAGACATATCTTTCTGAAAATTTTCTGTTGTCAATTTTTATTATACGTACATTTTACCTGATTCCTATATCATAAATTCTATTTATTGACCCGACAAACTTGATGAGCAAAACATATCCTTAGTGGGTGTATAATCGTATAGTGCCCTGGATCCAGCTCCTTACACCACAAAAAGGCGGATCTAGAGGATACGGATGTGCGAAACTGCTCAAGCACCCCTCAGAATGGAGACTTATATGTCTTTTTCTTTTCCTCTAAACTGCTCTATTTTCAGTAAAGATAAAAATATCTGTTGTGTGAAAACAACTTTGATAAAACTCAATACAATTTTTCCCCAACATGGGAAACAAAACAAAAAACAGCATTTTTGTCTTTAGTCAATGAAACAATTTCTATATTGGCCTGCGCATTTCACTTTACCAAAGCAATAATGCTCTGTATCTTCAAAAGAAAAGAACTTGTGTATAATTGGCCCACAGATCCCGATTGCACCCCTTAAACTGCTTTGCTATTGGACTGTAACTCTCATCACCTACTGAGCACCCATGCTTTTATTGGTCCACAAACCTCAGTTTGGATGTTCTGCTCCTTCAACATTTAAGCGCAAGTTGACATGCTTTATTTTTTCATGATTTCTTCATTATAATTCACTGCTTTCTGGTCTCAGCGATGGATCTACTTTGTCAGCTGAACTATGGAATTAAAGTTTAAAGCACAACTTTTATCAGAATTGCATGTCATTATCGTTTTCAGTGGCAGTGAAAAGTTTAGAGAAGCAGCAGAGTTTGATGTTATCAAAGATGAATGTCACAAACTTCTTCAACGATATCTTAATTTCGTGCAGTCCTAGCAAAATCCAAAAGCTGACCTCTACCAGACATATATTTTACATTCAGCATCAAACTGAGAAAATTTTGCTTTTCATGTACATTTTCAATACTGAAAGAAAAAATAGCATTTCTTCGAATCTTCTGTGCATACAAATTAGTTACCTTAATCCCTAAATGAAAAGGATTTTGCTTTGCACCCCTGTGTCTAGATATTTTTGTTTCAAGGCTAGTGGCCATCGATATTATAATAATATATAATATATAATAATATATTATTATAATAGATGGATATATTAGGTCTACAAGGCAAGCATATCGTTTACAGAATGTAAAAATCAACAAAAGCTGAAGTCCATTCTTCATCGCCAGTAGGCAGAGGCAAATTATTTTGAACGTGGTAGGACTTTAAACTCATAAAGTCTTTAAACCATAACTACTAAGTTTCAACCTAATCGTGTCCAAACCATATTAAAAAAGGAAATACAATGATGCAGGCTCCTCTAAATAATTGCCTGTTTTGGGTACAGCAACTTGGAGAAATTTTTTAAAAAATGATAGAGTCTATAATTGCTATATAACTTGTGATTTTACTATCATATTTAGTTGTGTAAGACTCAAGGCTGCATCCCATTATTTTGGTTTACAAGGGGCATTTCCAGCATTTGCAGAGAGTGACCCGAAAACTTTATCTCGGGTTTCCACCACAAGACTCCAAAACTCACTGTACACTCTGCAGGATTCCAGTCTGACGGCCACTTAAGAAATATGTACAATTCGCTTTCCCATAAAGTTAACTTTATTTCTTCTAATGTCTTATGTCATGAACATCATCAGCAAATGTTGTTATGACAGAAATTTATGTTTGGCTTTTTATCGAGAGAACTTTGTCTCAAAATCTACCAACTAAAGTAAAATTCACCCCTGTTTAAATAAACTAGCTTTGCGGATGTCTTTGTAGTGCTTCATGATCTCAATGAATGTTACACACTTAGTAGGGCTAAAGCGGGAATGGGTTGAACGAGTTGCTTAAAAATGAGTGTACTATTTTGTCCACAAACATTGTTTCGTTCATAAAGATTTTTCCTCCTTAGAATTCATATGTTATGTAGCCAATACAAAGCCTTATGTGGTGATAATATGTAATAATTAACATAGACAACGGGAGAGAGGGGAAGGAAACACTTTTCCAAGCTGGATAAAAAGCCCAAACAAACAGAAAATACAAACAGTACACCATAGTATATTTTAGGAAAATTAATCTTATTCATCTCATCAATAAAGGGAACCATCTAATGCATATTTTGATAGATAAACAACATGTTTTGAAATACAAGTAAAAATAAGAGGACATTGACAGTTGGAGTCACTCTAGTTATAAAAATAAATAAAAAATGGTACACTAACCCCTTCATCTTAAAAATACAATAAAACTGAATGTTTTTCTTGTTTTAAAGTGGGTATTTTCGTGCTCAAATCAAACATTTAAATCATTCTTATGGATAACACAAGTTTGAAAACACTGTGAATTGCTCAAAGTAGCCCATTATCAAATTTCAAAATATAAATCAAGCAACAAAAAGGATGCGGTCTTTAAAGATTTTTCGAGAAACATTGTTTTCGCTTGTGCTCCTTCTCTTTTTTCCTTCTCTTTTCCTCTTTGTCGTCTGTCTCAGGTATTTAGAAATTTTGTGATCCCTGTATGAATTGTTCCTCGGTTATCGGCCTTGAAAAGAACTTAAGGAAACAATTGCAAAAATAAGTGGTACTGAAAAATATAACTACTTTGATAAATTTTCCCTATATTTATCATATATTATATATATATACAACTTGACGCTACTGAAATACCACAGCTCAAAGAAAGGCCATTTGGATATATTATTACGACAATTACTGAAACATAACATGAATCCTATTTTTAAACAAATAAGGAAAATTTAAATACATCTTGATCAATTTTTGATCACTAAATTTATTTGTCAGAAATAGACAGGATAAAAAAGACATTTCTCAATTTTTTAAAAACGTATTTCTTTATGTCCGTAGGTTGGCCCAACTCCAAAAAAGGTTTTTTATCGTTTGACTTCAATCAGATAGACAAGAAGTCTAGGACCAACTGAAAAATAATAAAAGTCAATAGAAAATAAGACGTAAAAGGCTATAACAAGATAGAATATACACAAAGAAACTCAAATTGACCCTTGAAAAGACTGGTAAAATCTGAATTAAGTTTTAAAAGAACAGGTAACAAATGAATCTTATGAATTAATGTTCTTGTATACAATTCCCAGAGTATATTACTAAACCCTTGTCTTTATTTGTTAAAGTGTTCATTAAATCATCTCCGTAAGATTCATCGTAACATACAAAAGCAAATGGCACGTTTTTTGGTAATAAAGACAAAATTCGGTTTTGTATTTACTGAGCATTGTCTGTATGTAAGCTAACATCCATATGAAATACGAATATGGAAATTTAAGAAGGGAATTAACCTAGATTTAGTTTACCACACAAACATACTAAAACCTTGATGTTCTACATAATTAGATCAATGGTCTTCAGAATATAACTACTGAAATATGTCTAGTACACCTTTTAACTCCAGGTCATAACTATCTGTGGTAGAATGGAGAATAGTCACCTCCGCTGTTGTTTGCCTTTATCATATATTTGAATGCTTGTTTTCGCCCATAATGTGCTGTTAGTCATCGGTATTTTTCCGTTGGTTGCTATCTGTTCTTTTTTTCCCTTCCAACCTTTCAATAATTCCGTTTAATCAAATTTTTTTCTACTAGCTACCCAAGGTATCCTGTATATGAAAGATATATATATATATATAACCATATATATATAGAGATATGGTTACAGTTCAGGAAAGTTAGAAAGTTGTTTCTTAGAAAGAAAGTATTAGTGACATTTTTTACTATTCTTTGATATAAAGTAGTTATGCAGCTTAATAGTAGTAGCCGAGTGATTGATCGCCATGCGAGAGGTCCCAGATTCGAGCCATAGGCACTTTCTTGAAAGTACTCCGTACAACTTGTTAAGCCATTATAAATGACAGTGTGCTGAGTTGTACATGATTTTCGAATAAAATTAATTGAGAGGTGAAAGCAATAACCAAAATGATGAAAATTGGGCACATAAATATTACCATAGAGAATAAATGAATCCGTGCATTTGTGGTAGTTTTCAATAAAAACAACAATAAAAAACTTTCTGGGACACCCAAGTACAATTGATGTTAAATCATAAATGCTATACTAGTGAACTGAAAGCATATCTTAGATGTCATCATAGAATAAGTAACCCAGTAATCATTATAGAAGAAAGGATTTGTTCTTTTCTAAAAGGAGATAAATTCTGCCTAGGAGAAAGTAGAGAGCTAGATTTTAACACAGAATTACTGACCATGACGAATTTCTATCGAAAGCGACGCTAAACCGAATTCATTAGTAAAACGTGATATAAAAACACTGGGATTTGAGACAAGAAAATTGCGGAAGCTCTCCGAAGAGTTGGACTTTTAACGCTTTTGTAATCTATCAAACGAAACATCATCTTGTGAAATATCAATATTTCACTTGTACTGATTCAGGGGTAAAGAACTTTGTTCTTGTTAATAGCAGCTTTGGCACCCACCCTCCGTCGGGAAAATGTAACGACGTTTCAGTGCAAGCTTGAATTTTATAGTAAGCTTGGAATGATACTTTGCTTTAAATTGTCATGAATCTTGGATAGGAATGACCACCTTTAGATGAATTGTTTGTCCAACGTCTACTGGTAATGGGAAGTGTAACTTTATTTTCCCATGACAGTTGTCTCATCTTCCATCTGATGAAATAAATTGTTCTTATTACTCCCCTCCCAAATACGTTCCAGTGGAATAATAAGTTTTTAAAGATCACGTTTTGGGGATCAATATACACAATATCATTAATTTGTCTTCAAGCAAGGTTATTTTGTTACATATATATTTTTAGGCTTCCAGTGAGCAAAATAACAGAATTTGTCAAGGCACAAGCGATTTAGCAGATCTTGTCCCCAACAAAAAAAATTGTTTTCCCTTGCACTTTTGTCTTATAACGTGGAATCACTGTATTCAAAATAACATTCAATTTTAAGTTGTCCGGATTAAAGGCACAGCTGGGGATTAAGTTGTTAATCCACAAAATCAACCAATCAGCTCTTATATTTTTGCATCCAATAGCTTTTCTGTTAAGTGAGATCGGCTCTGAATGTCTTGTATTATTCGAAGAGCTTGTTTCAGAGCACGATTTTACATCAAGGGATTTTATTAGCCAGAACAATGAAACTTCGAAAATTTCATCGAAAGAAGATTGAAGTCAATAGCAACTCTTATGGGGTCAAAGAGCCGATTACTGTCTGTTTGCAATCCCAAAATATTTCTTTCTATTGTTATTCTATTGTACAGCAAGCAATCTTAAGTATGTTATTGTTTTTGTGATTAGGAGTCTTTACTGGATAGAAGATCCAATTTATTTCTCGAACAGAATTTCATTAGCACAACCTCTAGGGCTGTTTAACAACAAAACACAGTGAAGTGGGAGGTCGCAGCACAAGCCAGTGTAAAAGATTGAAGAGCACCTCTATCTTTGTTTCACTTAAGATTGAAAGCTAACCACGTCATTGTACTAAACTGACATCCATTGGAGGTGACAAAAAATATGAATATGAAAGGGCGATCACAAGAGCCATCAACCGGAAATCAAAAGGAATATGAATAAAAAGGGAGGGTGTATGTGATTGTGTGTGTATGTGTGTGTGAAAGAACACACTGCATTATTTATTTGACAAATGTTGTCACGGGTGTCCTAGGTTTACTAGTAAAGTTGCCCTTGGAAATTTCATGTTTTGGTTAGGGGTGCTTCTTCATCGTGTATCACGAAGCTTCACTTTTATCTCGAAGCATTGGTCTAACTTTTTCCACAGTTTTAATAGGTAGAAATATGAAAGACATGACACAGAATAGAAAGCATCAAATGTAAACTGAAACTATGTATATAATGTAGCAATAAATTGAATAATTTGTCAAACTTAAAGAAAGAGGAGTAGCAAGGCAAAGAAAAATGGATGGTGAAACGAAATATAAATATAAAGTTTGATTGTTATTCGTTGTCCTTTTGACGTGAAAATGAAAAATCGTAAAGTCTCTACTATTCAGGATAATTTGAAATGAAACTAGGTAAGAAAAAGAAAGTTAACTAAAGTACCTATAATATTTGTTCTAAGCTCCAGATGCATTCATTTAATTTTTAAATCAATTTTTGTGAGACAAATACTCTCATATTGGAAGAATTGCAACGGAAGGTAAGAGTAGGGTCCTTTCTTTTATCGGTATTAACTTTAGTATCTAATAAACTGCTGTTGCAGCTAAATAGAAAATTAATAGACTGAAAAGTGATTTTTTATGGCTCTGTGATATTATTTTATGCTTAAGCTGCACAGCTGTAGAAGAAAAATTATTCACTGTCATTTAACGCTTCATCCTTTGCAACACATAAACCCAAGTACTCGACCATTTTTAGTGGGTCTAGTACATCCCCTTGCCTTTTCATATGTAGTTCTTGTAAACACAGTTTTAATAATATTTATCTTCCATACACCAATCGCAGTATTAAACCATTTTAGTCTTTTCAGGGAAATGATTTTGGTAAATAAGACAGATTTGTTATCATTCCTACTGAGCTTCCACTATTTGATACTTTTATTGCGTTTTAATTTTTGATTACGCATTTGCTTTGTAGCCCTTTTTCTTCAACTTTAAGCTCTACAAGAGTGTTCTTAAAGGGTTCTATAGAAACCCAGATAGCAGAATTCAACAAGTGTTAGCTGGAATTTCAAGTCCTTGTGAACAACACTTCCTTTAAAGTTTTTATATTTTTGTCCTTTATAATGATGTTACTTTAAAAATTCGCTCCAAAGCAAGTAATTAATTTTCTTACGATTAGTTTATCTTTCGCCGTGATAAACATTTCGAGTTGTTGGTCATTGTCAACTAATTGCTCGGTGTTGCTAAACCCAGCGATGTCAACGTAGACAGACATTGGTTCGGTCTTTAATTGAGAGGTGTAGTAGAAGATACAGCTGATAAATGAACAATGAATCGTTGCTGGTTGGCAGTAGGGTTACAGTTATTCAGTATATGATGTTGTGTTCGAGACTTCATGTCGCATAGTGGGCTTCACTGTCTTCACGTAAAACGTTCCAGGTTATTGAGTTCTTCTCAGTCGGTAAAAACAAAATCAGTGCTCGACGGAAAAATGAGAGAATGTTCTTGGGAATTTGATGGTTAAGTTGTGCCATGAGTTTAACTATGAAACTTAGTTTTCGGCCATAAATTTGATGAGAAATCATTGTTTATATAGAGACAGTAATTTATCTCAGTTGGCATCTTCATCTGCTCCTTATGTTAAGGTTACGACTTATTTGGTAGGTTCTGCAGTAGACTGCATCGTCCTCTACACAAATACGTCAGCCTTGATGTTGTTATCGTGTTTCAATATATAATGCCCTCGTCTCAGTGTTTTGAATTCTTTAATATTGATTTGCAACTTGATTTAGTTTGATTGTTGACACTAGATGGTAGACTAAAGTTCGTCCCAAGCTTTTAACACGGAAATCTGACATGAGAGAAATTTGCTCCTGGTGCATGTTCAGCCACTGCCGAACAAACCTGATGATCAAACTGTCGCAGATTTGTTCCATCAAGTTCGTGTCGATTTCATACAGCGACAAAAGCCATCAAGTACTGCTGTGCGTAAACGACTGGACCATTTGAATTTTAAATCGTTGATACAATAGAATTCTGTTAATTGTCTCCAAATGTTTCTCGATTTGTAGTAACAACTTCTTTCTTCGCGTCATTACTACCCATTTTAAACGAGAAAAGTTAGTCAAGATATTTGAAAGATTCTTCACCACCTGTTGGTAGTATCACTATTTATTGCTGTAAAGTATGGCTGGTACTGTACACTTGACGTCAAATTTTTCTTGACACCAAGGTGTAACATCTGCCAACTTTTATGATAAAGTCAGCCCAGACACACCGTTGAATAGGTTGAGCAGGTACTGGTTATTCTACTAGCTTTAGAACGCGACCGCAATGTTCCTGTGAAGAGTTCTTACCATGAAACACATTGAACGTAATTTCATCCTTTGTAAGTAAAAGACAGGAAAATGACGGATATGGAGAAACAACACACTTACTCAACTTCTGGCATTGAACTGAAGTAGTCACGTCCTCAGCAAATAATTAAACTTACGATCTGAATTCACAATATTTATTACATGAGATAACATCTATTGCTTCATTTTAGGAAATATTCAGTATCATTCGAATTGCAAAAAGACAATTCAAATAATTAAGCTGTGCATCTGCCTCTGTCTGTCTGCCCACAAGTCATCCTGCTCTTTAAAAACAGCGACAAATTTTGACGTGATACTTTAGCACAAGAACACAGAAAGCCAAACCAAGTGATCTAACCAACCTTGACTTTCACGGTTTTAGCTATGGCATTCGCCACAGACCATATTAAGCCCCGATATTACTGCGATTGTGCAATAATTACCTTTTTATCATATTTGGCTGGAATATAAATTTCATATTATTAAATCCTAGGTAATTTTTAATTTCATAGATCCATTAAGTGGTCGATAATAGTATGTAAAGTAAATGTTACTTGCGCTGGCACCATATAAATTGGTTCCTTTGCAGGGGCTACTATTTTAGATGATTAAAAGGGTCATAAAAAAGTTAGTTTATTTAACTTTTCTTAACATATCAAGCAATTAAAAAATAGGATCTGAAGTCTTCCAGATAAATTGTTACCTCTAACTTTTATACTTGTTATCGGTTATCAACTTAACAAATTTAATAGTTACTCTCCAGTTCAATAATAAGATTAAACTTGGATCGCTTGATGCCACAATCTACTAGCAAACGCTTAGTTTCAGGTGAGATACCTCAACATACTATGTAAGCTAAATTAAAGATTTATTTTTATAGTAACTTGACATAAACAATGATAGTATTCTAATTTAACTACCGATTAATGAAGTGAACTTCACTAAAAATAATATCAACATTTCGTACGTGTTGCCACGAACAGAAAAAATAATAACTTAAAGGAATCATTCCTTGTATATTAGACTGTTTTAAAATAAATGGTACTTCGATATCCAACTCAGTTATCATTACACTGGCAACTCTGTTCCTAGACGTTTACTTTAAAACTAAAGTACTTTGCTTTTACTAACTTACACGTCGAGTGAATACAACTGAAATCTTAATTAATGAGTTAAGAAGAGCTTGAGACTAACATTTTGTTTAAGTTCTGCCAAGTCAGATGTTTTAGCCAATATTAGTGTAAAGAATCACTAAATGTCAGTGTTTTAAAAGAAAATACTATGGTTTTATAATTTCCTAGTATTGTCTTGATTCCTCTCCTAACAAAATTTGACAAAAATTAGTAGTCACCTTAGACTCCTGACTGGATTTGAATCTGAGCCCTCTTGAATTGTAAGCTAGTAGTATATTCGTTGGTGACTGCTGGAGGAATATGTTTAATTATATATATATATGTATAGTACCCTAGGCATGAAACTTCCTCATTCCGATCTCATTGATGTCCTGAATAGAATTATTGATTTTATCTTTAATGGAGGTCGGAAGAATTCTGATGGTTCAAGAAAATTCATCACTTTGAAAGGAAAGTCCTGTTTCTTCACCCAGAAAAGCATGTGACTACGAGCTATACAAAACAGCAAATTAAACTTGTGGTTGAATACCTCATTTAAGAGTCTTTTTTCATGATTGGCAACTTTTTGTTTCGGCAGCGTATTGGTATTCCGATGGGGATAGATTCTGCTCCTTTCTGGGTAAATCTATACCTGTACCATTATGAAAGCTCTTTTATC
The DNA here is from genome assembly GCA_003991215.1 of Morbakka virulenta. Taxonomy (NCBI): domain Eukaryota; kingdom Metazoa; phylum Cnidaria; class Cubozoa; order Carybdeida; family Carukiidae; genus Morbakka; species Morbakka virulenta. The sequence continues at coordinate 171,780 of RDPX01000149.1, forward strand.
ACTAAACTTTTTCGTACTAAGCGGTACCGCGGCTTCAAGTTCAAGCATTCGCTTCGGCTCATTGATGATGCATGCTGCATTATTGACAACAATGAATTTGAAAATAGCTTTCGTGAAATCTATCCAGAGGAACTACACCTAAAATGTGAACATAAAGGTAGCCATGCTACGTTTTTGGAGTTAGATATTACTATCATCGATAAAATCTTTGTTTACAATCTTTTTGACAAAAGAAATCAATTCCTCTTTTATTTTCAGAATGCCTGATCTTTCTGGAAATCTTCTGGAGCATGTATTTTATAGCTCAATATCATCTGAGGTAATATATCCCACGCAACTCTACAATGCGACGATTTTCTTTTCAAATGTCAAGAAATGGCTTTGAGAATGGTGAAACAAGTTGCTTGCCCTAAAAAAATGATGCAAAAATTCAGTAAGATACATATTATTCACGGTGATGCATTTTCTTTGTTTAACAAAGACATCAATTACCTACAATATGACGACAAAACATCAATAAAACCTTTTTATGTTCTAATTTTCATCTCTTGTTTACATCTCTTTATATTCCCCTCTCTCTCCTCTACATCTTTCTTTCTTTTAACGCTATCGCTGTTATCTTTGCTCGTGTCCCTATCATACTTCATTTCTTGTTCTCCGCAGTCATCACGAAGATGATGTCAGATCAGTGCTCCTCGGAAGCCATGTCACGTAAACCATTTAGATTTTTAATACCCGAAATGGTTGACATGCTCATCGACCACAGATATCAAAGATATGGGTATAAATCCATTTATGAACTAAAACAACCTTTAAGGCCACAAAGCGCTTTGTACATATATTATATTTTTCCCCGTGGGCAAAGTAGACATGTTGCAATTACCACCAGAAGTTGACATAGCAAGTTGATTTATGTTGATAATTTAATTATTACTGTTAACCACTGGTTTGCATATACAACATTAATGATGGTAACAGGGCTAAGAAAAGGGATGTTTATTGAGTGATGGAGACAAATCAACTTATGAATGCACAAATACTTACTTGTTTTTCTACCAATGAAATTCCAAAGATGGAGTCTCTAGATAAGTCTCTTGAAAGATTGGACATTTGTATTTCGTACTGAAGTACTTTTTATACATTTCCATCAAAACTGCTAATAGCATGATACCAGAGTAATCCAAAAGGTGTTCATGTAACAAAAGTAGACAAAGTTATGCTGTCAGGGAAGAGTAGATTATTCTGGGGAGTTGAGAGACTAAGTTTGGTAATCCTTTCAGTGTTGCTGGATTGTGGTCGGAAGCAGTAAAATAATTAAAACTTGCTGCAATCAATAGCTACGTGAGTGAAAATTCTCCAAGTGCACATAAGTTAACACTTTAAGTTAACACGTTAAGAAACAAAATTCAAAGGCTAGGAATAAAGCGACTTTCTTCGGGTATGGTAGTGCGCATAAGATTCCTTCCTCTAAGGTTGTAGAGGCAGAGAAATGCTAAACTTTGTTTGGAACACTACATCTAAATCTATTTGTTGAAGTGTTTCAAAGAACGAATAATTGTCACAAAAATTTGAAAATAACTATAAAAATATTTCATTTAAGTCCCAAACAAAAAGCTCATCATCAATGAAGCCAAGCAAAAAACCTGGAAAAAGAGCATGAAATAGATAAAGTCATATAATATTTGCTCTTTACACACAGTAATGTATAAATATCTTTACCCAACTATTGTATCATGAAGAAATCAAGTCAGTTATCAATGATGTCCTCTTTAAAACCCTGTGCCTTAAGTTGGCTGAAAAGTGCCTTTTATGTTGATTTGTTTTGCATCTCAAAAGCAGATAGGATAATCTAGTAGAATGTTATAAAAACTGAATAATATAACACTTCTCTCATTATATTCTTTTCCAAATCGTTTGCACTTATTCTTCTGCCATATCATTATTTCCTCTAAACCACAAATATGACTTTGTTTTATAGTCATTTATTTCTCTCAGAATGTTCAAAGCATCACTTGCTACATCTACAAATCTGTTGGAAAATGAAAGACAAACCATTTAATTCGGGAATGTCGAGAATCTCACTATGCCCACAAGCAATCTGCTTAGTGTTTACAGAATGTTTTGTTTTTATTTGAACCAAATGGATCTTTCAACAAAGTATCTGTAGTATCTCAAAATGATCAAAATGGTAAAGCTTTTATTTTCTGTTCTTAATATATACATACATAACAAAACACTTTTACCGAGTAAGTAACAAAATTGACCATAAACTGCTCGATTTTACTTCATGGACTGTATTGTGCGTCCCTGCTGTGTTATTAGCAACAGCCCCTGCCATGGATCCCGTGAACTGTACCTGTACAGGTGGCAACACCACACCAGTGGTGTTCCTTTGTCCTACGTGTGCTGGAAATTGATATTTCTCTGTTTTCAGAACCGAGACAGATGGTCAACAACCTAAACTGGCTCTTCCTCCAAAGTGTGAATTTTTTTCCAAACTTATATTTTTCGTCACACTTGGAAATTTTGAAAATCTTTCCTGCCACGTGATACCCCCTACCTACAACTTTACCTTTATTAACATGCCTATCAGTGAATTGATTCATTCTCTCTTCTAGGAAGTCTTCTTTCTCCCCATTGCTGGAGCTAAATAAAGGTCTTGCTAAAGAGATATACAATATCGAATTTGTTGCATGGAATGTCGTACAAATACCCAGTACATCTTGTAAATCATAAACATAAACATATAAATACTTGCTGTTTCCAGCTAGATTAAAGGTCGATTTTGTGGGCAGAACAAATTTAACGATGTACCGTAAGAAAGTGAGGGCAAAGTTCTTAGTGGTCGCTTTGAAGAAACAAGATCAAAAGTGGAAAAAAAGTTCTGACACTGTTTATTTCTTTTCTTTTTCCATAAAATGTTCTTTTAATTATTCTTCTCTTCAATAGTATACTACTCCTTACATTCTGGTAAAAAACTCTAAACCACTTTTAAATGATTTTTCACACTCTTTAAATATATTGTTCAAGTGCTCTTCGAAGATTTTCTTGACCACCTATTACATATATTCTCAAGCACTCCTCAAAGATTTTCTTAAACAATATTAGACCAAAAACACATTACTTTCAACGCTTCAGTATTCCAATCTTTTCTTCGTGAGCATACTAGTAACACCAAAAAATGAAAAATGTTCAGGCCGTCCAATTAATAGCATGTAATTTTTAAATTCGAATTTTTGTTTACCTGACAAAGGATACTGACAGTTAAGTTAAACCATTTACTGCATTGCCAGATTCGTTTATGTTTTAAGCCAATGATTGCCATGTTGCTATAGGTGACGTTTTTTGGAACAATGAATATTACTCCCTCTGACCAATTAAATGAACGCACTCTTTGTATAATACAGGAAGGTACTTACTCGTGAGGGGCTTACATTATAGCAAATAGTTAAATAGAGCTCCTAATCTGAAGAAGTGTTTTTTCAAAGGCGAGAGTTTAATCGATGAAATACAGTAATCTTTTAGATAACTTTATGCCTTCTTTACAATTAAGTCATATTCCAATACCTGATAATTCTTCATTCTATATTCCAGTATAAAGAGGTACAATAAAGAGCTAACGTCATTAGCTTAAGTGACAAATAACAATTAAAAAACAGGAAACATTACATAATTCATAATCCTTTCAAAAACGTTTTAAGGTTGCTTTTAACTATCGGTCAATATTAACTGTCCCTACTATTAAGAAGGAAAACGATACTAACAGGAAAGAGCTATCGACTCTTTCAGCACAACTAACTACCTGTTAAAATAAATGTATGTTCAGAAAGTTAGATTTTTTGTTTTTGTATAACTATGCAGCCAAGTGCATGGTGCATTTTCTGCTTAAGTTCCTACCAGAGAATCGTTAACTCGGACGAAGGCAATTACTATTCAAGGAATTAGATTGAAAAAAATCATTATATGTGAAGGAAAGAAAACGTCCCCAGTGACATTCAAATTCACGCCCACGCAGAGGCCTTGACAAGTCCAAGGAGGTAAATTTTACCACTTAACTGCTTTAATGACCTCTTTTCTTGACATTAAGGTTTGCTATAATTTGATGTAATTGTACATAGAAAGCAAGGCTTAGTTGTTCGACGTTCAGAAACATAGCAGAAACTTTATTATCTAACGAATAGTGCTTTAGATCAATAGCCATCAAACATATGTACCAAGGGTTTAAGGACTTCGATCAGTTTATAACTAGTACCTGACAAACAAGAAATTCTCTTCACTGACATACAATTTAACTCTTACACAGAAGAGTACTAGACAAGCACCTTACTTATTTGGTCACAGTGGAGATTATCATCGTAATGTTATACTTCTTAAGTGATTAATGCTTTCTTTGCTAGAGTTAAGTACGATTGTAACGTGATGTAATGAACTACATGTATCGAATTGGTGCATATTCGTATTCATTTACTCTTACGCTTACGGTGAAATCTAACTCCCTCGCTTTAAAATATTAGTCAAAAGAACTTTCTTTTTTATACTAATTGAGTTGCTGTGTGAAGATATTGCAAAATATGCCAATTAAGAGTGAAGAAAACAGTGATAATAATGATTTGAAAGAACAGTTCATTGCAGTCTAATCGAAAGCGCTTTAAAATGTTAAAATAAAATTTTTCGTTTACAAGTCAAAATCCCCAGTGGTTTTTCTATCAAAAACAGAGACTTAGAATTGTAAAAATCAATAGAGTAAGAAGATATTCAATAATTATTACTGTAACCACTCCTTTAAAATCTAAGTATTAACAGCGGTCTGTTCTATAAACATTTTAGGGTAGGCCAGTGACTAATTTACAAGTGTTTATTGCCATCAAAATCTTTACAAGGCAACGAGTGCCTTAAAGACGTATGTAATTTCCTTACAATCACGTTAAAACAAGCCTGCGTTAAATCAAATTTTCTTTTCCGTTGTTTCTAGGCTTAAGGAAATGGCAAAAGTTTGGGAAAACCCTTGAGCTAAATATCGTCCTTGAAGCTAACAAAATCATTTTTGAAGAAAGTATCCTTTTTTTTAATGTTTAAAAGTAGTTTGTCACGAATGGTTTACCTACAGAATTCCATTCATTTACTTTTACCTTAGCTCTCTAGTAGTAAAATCCTTTGAAAAGTCATAAATCAAAATCACCTATGAATGATACTTGCATAACATAGATTTTATGACACATTCCTAACAATAGTATAGCTGTAAAGTAACCACAGAAAAAGAAAGATCAAGGGCAAGTCAAGCGAAGTCTGACATTTACTATTAGAATGTATTTTCATAAAACATATAGTTGAGGTTGTTAAATGTGCTACCATTGTTAAATGGGCTTTTTTCACCCGAAACGCATACCACAGAATATACAATTCTCGCCTCAAACCTCACTCCTCTCGCTTTTTCTTGGAGCTTTGAACAGGAAATCATGGAGCGGAATTTACTAATCTGATTTTATTGGTACTGTTTTAACTTGCTTGTTAACTTAGTTGCAAGGCCTGCTTTAGCTTCTATTCCTTGGAATATACAGCCAATTGTTTATCTTAATACAATTTTCAGCTTTCGTAGCAGCAGGGTCTTTGAAAGTAATAGCAGAAACCTGAAAAGAATACTGGCAACTCTGAAACAGAAGGTAAATTTCTTTACTCCTCTTCACTTGGCTCTCATCCCTTTGACTAGCGTTTTCAGTAAATAAATATGTACATATATATTGCAAAAGGAAGAAGTGGCATGAAAAAAAACTAAGCAATATTTCTAGGTAAATACGGGAACAACAAACAAGATGTCTGGAACAATACAACTATTGATTTTACATACATGTCGAACTGAACGACATATGGAACAAGTTCAAAACTTGAAATATCTTGGGAGTATTTTGACAAGCTACGAGTATGACAGCATAAAGACAAGATTGTGGTAGCAAAGATTGCTTTCAGCTCGAGATAGAACTGCCGACGAAGAAGTTCAATATAAGGTTGGAAAAGAGGATGACTACAATCTTGACGTTGAGTGTACTAATGTAGAGATCAAAGTTGTGGACACTAAAAAAGGAAGATATCAGGAGCTGGGAAAGTGCAGGGATATAGTTTAGGAGAAGAATGGAGCAGATAAGTTCCACAGAAAGAAAAACGACAAGGGAACTAGGAAATAAGGAAATTTTTAGAGTTTTAAACGCTAAATTAAAAAAAAGAATTCAGTTTGTGTAGTTTTCCATATATGGTAATGCAACAGAAAGAAATATTTTATGTTTTCACAGACATAAAATATGTGCACATATCAGAAAAAGCCTTGAAATTTACATATGGCTGAATTTTCATTCTTGCATTTTAAAATAATTTTTAATGTTAACTTAACTTGCTATTTTGAAAGAATTTTTTAATAACACGTAGAAAAATGCATGCTCTTTTCAATTAATTTAGAAAGGACAGCACAATGACTAACCTGTGTCATCTCTAATACAGTAGAAATAAAACTTTGAAACTGGACAACTGTTTTGGTATTTGAAATGGGAATCAAGAAGCTTTTTAGACGTTAGATTTTCTTATGTTTTATCTACATTGCTTTCTTTTGTTCTTCTGATCTACCTCCCTGTCATTTTCCTATGGCCACGACTGCTTTTACATTACTGGTACACTGGATACTTCAGTATTCCTCTTTCTTTCCCACTCCTATCAAAGACGAGCGTAACCACTACAGCTGCTCCTGGTGTTCCTGCTCCTGCTCCTTCTTTTCATATTACTTTAACTAATTACCATCACGACCACTACAGTCACCAGCATAATTTCTACTACCATTAAAGACCACTACTATTACTATTACTACTATTGCTACCACTACAACCACTACCACTACTACTAATACTATTACTACCGCTACTACTACTACCACTACTACTACTACTACAACAATTACCGCTACTACTACTACTGGAGTTATTTAATTTTTTTTACTATATATTTTAAGGACACTGTTTTTGTCTTTTCTTTCTTTTTCCTTCATGCTTTATAGACTAAACTCTTACTACTGTTTCATCTAATGCAAGATACATCCAATACGTTAACTAAAATGTCCCTACAATATTTCTTCTAATTTTAAGTTTGCAGTAAACCTTTTTCGTCGGAAGGCTTTTTGAAGATTTAATAATTAATCCAAAGCACCTCATCACGTTTAAAGGGGCAAAACGCGTTAATGTACGTCTATATTAAAGGTTATTCAATAGCTTTATTAGCGGTTAGTCGGAATAAGTAGCACCTTCTTGATCCATGGTCATGAGAAGTAACCTACTTTTGTCGCCAAGTGTTATTAATGAAACCAATTTGCTAAGAATAGTTTATTAATAGATGACAACTAAATCCACAAAGGCGAATTCGTATATTAATGAGTTGCTCAGATTTCACAGTGAAATTAGCCGAAGTGAAAAATAAACCAGCTTCGCACGCGCCGACTTGTCAGTTAGCCAATGATATGATGACATGCCATTCTTTGTTGACATGTTCTGCTCTGCAGATTAAAAATCTTACGCACTTCTGAGGTCACTTGAAGCCAGAACTTTTTCTCAGTGAACAAGGAAGTAAACCCTGCAGGATCTGTCTGTGGGACAGCGGAAAGATTTAAATTCACTTTATTCACGGAATACTTTGGCAAAGTAAGTGTTATTGTTAAATTTTGTGATAATGAAGAGTCACACACAAGGTTATTTTCAAGTAATGTCTGATGCAAACCACCAACCAAAACTGAGAAATGTTTTCCGTCATCTGGCTGTCTTTACCAACAGTTTTACCGAGAGGATTTAATAGTAACAGCAGCAGTAGCAGAAGTAGTAGTAGTAGAAGAAAAAGTAATAAGTAGTAGTAATAGTTATTAGTAGGTTTTACTAGTAACAGTAATAGTAGTTGGGAACAGCAATAATATTAAATGTAATAATAGTAATAGAAAAAAATGGTTAGGAGTAATAGTAGTAGTAGTAGTAGTAGTAGTAGTAGTAGTAGTAGTAGTAGTGGTGGTGGTGGTGATGGTGGTGGTGGTACTATTACTAGTAGTAATAGTAGTAGTAGTACTACTAAAAGTAGCAGCAACAGGAGAGAATTGTATTGATACTTTGTTTGCTTATAGAAAATATGCCTTAACAAACATTACAAAACAACAACCTTGCAATATATCACTAACAGTCTCTGTAGAAATTTTATGCATAGTTTCAACCTTTGCCAAAGGACATGCAAAGGAAATTTTGAGTAGGGAAACAAAGAGGTGAAAANAGGAGTAGTAGTAGTGGTGGTGGTGGTGATGGTGGTGGTGGTACTATTACTAGTAGTAATAGTAGTAGTAGTACTACTAAAAGTAGCAGCAACAGGAGAGAATTGTATTGATACTTTGTTTGCTTATAGAAAATATGCCTTAACAAACGTTACAAAACAACAACCTTGCAATATATCACTAACAGTCTCTGTAGAAATTTTATGCATAGTTTCAACCTTTGCCAAAGGACATGCAAAGGAAATTTTGAGTAGGAAAACAAAGAGGTGAAAACTGTGTTTGCATTGCATTCCTGAGGAAAATTTGAACTTTTTCATTCAAATGAGTGGAAAATTTGGGGTTGTTGTACTACTTGGATATGTGAAGGATGGATTTATTGAGGAAAAAGGCTTGTTATGAGAATGTTATAAAACTCGTGTGAAGAATTGGTAAAAGAGCAGTTCTAAAATTGAAAGATAACTAGTTACAATGACATTGGGCCAAGGGGTAGTTTTTGCCACGGTAGCTGCAGGTTTAGTAACAGCTGGAGCGGTAACAGGAAAAGAAGGAGGAACAGGTATAGCTGCGCTCGTGACAATTTACAAAAGAAAAGTTCCATTTAAAGTAGATAAACTATTATCAAGTAATCTACTGCAGGAAAAATAAATACTTTTGACCATACGTAAAACCTCTAATAGTCATATTTGCAGACAGTGTAGTATTGCGCCCTTATTACCTGGTAGAGAAGAAAAACATAAAATTTGGGTAGATAGCTTCATGTATGCTGTTAAAGCAGCTCAGAATATTCAAATGAGAAGCCGTCCATGGAGCAAACATTGGAGAATTGCCAAGCTTGCTGCTTTTACCTCCCACGTCACCCTAGTCGCAGAAAGTAAAGAGAATCCAGATTCCGAATAATTCACTACCTCGTCTGGAGGGAAAACAATGTATGTACAACCTTATTCTCATTCACAAATAGGCTGCGAACCATTAGTGATGTAGATTGCTATCACATGGGGAGTAACTAATGCACAGTCCTGTTCATATGCACAACTAGTCTAAAAAAAACACCAGAAACAATAGTAATCCTCAACGCAGGAATACAAAATGAAATAGGAGCAATGGTGTTAACAGTAAGAGGGACAAAAAGATGCAAATAGGACTTGCGGAAGGCCTTAAAAACAGACTGGTTACCTTAAGCGAAAATTATGGTTGACGACGTGAAGATCTTGTATCCTGGAAGAAGAGATAATATTCATTGGGAGACAGTATATGTAATGTTGAGCAAGAAAATGGTAAAAGCCTATTTATAACACCAATAAAAATACTGAAAACTGATATCAGTTGAAAAAAGAGGAAGATATGGCTATGTTAATATCATTCAGTTAGATATACCTAATATTACCTACCCCAAGGAAAAAGTAGCTTGCTTCTATGAGATTTTGGAAAACAAGATGATAAATGCAAGAAAAAAGAAGGTTACGACCATGCTTTTAGAAGTGACTTGGCGAAGAAGACATTTTGGTGTAATGGGGCTTTATGCACTCCAATTCTTTTTTGATCATGTCCCCTCTCTTTTTTCCTCTAAAGTTCTACTCAATTATGTTATTAAAGCTTTTTAATGTTTATTATATGAAAGGTATTATCTACAAAGGGTAGTATTACGAATTTTGAAATGTTATTTTCTAATAGGTATTTTCCCTCTTTAACTTTTTTGTATTTTCGTTGGCTATTTTTCTAAATTCTGATTTCTGTACATTCATTTGTGAAGGTAACGCCCTTATCTTGATCTATTGTTTTCTAATTATAAGAAAATAATCCTAAGAAAAATGGAAGCTCTTTCTCCTTCCATATTCTTAACTAGACCGTTCAATACAGTTAAGGTAAGTAAGATCTTCCAGTGTTTGTACATTATTCTGTTTTAACAGTGGCTTCTGCTTCCGTTCAGGGTGGTTCTGCATGTAGAACCAATCCATTTTCTGCTAGTGTATTTGCATCAAGAATCCATTCTCCAAAGAGCTATTTTATTTCTTTATCTAGATAAGCTCCATCCTATTATTACAGATACTGTGTTTTTACACTAGCAAGGATGATGTGTGATCAAGCTTTCAAGAGTATTAACATTTTGGGCTCACAATTTAACAATTGCTGTAAGACAGCTTTCAGTTGGTCATCCAAATTTTAAAACTTCTGTGGTCTAAAGCACTCTCTGAAACATCAAGAGCAATCTCCATTAGCCTGTATTTAAACACTAAATTAGCGCAATACCCTTCTATTCTGTTCTCAAATGCTCAGGTAACCACTTAGATCACTTCATTATTGCGACGTAGTGTAAGAATATGCTAAGATCGAGGTCTGGTGCAGTCAAGAATATTTACAAGATACAACCTAAAGCCAACTACACTTGTTGTAACATAAGTCCACATATGTATCAAAAAGTCCACATCTCAACGTAATGGATTTTACCTAGTGGGGTTTACTGTTAATGAAATTCATTTACAAAAGAAAAAGGCTAGAAGACAAATAATCCTAGAAATCTCTTGGAAGAATATCTTGCTTGGAGTCATCCAAAAGACAGATGTTTTAGTTAGCTGGGTCTTTTACGTCGCCATGAGGTTGCCTCTGAAACCATTTTGAACACCACCTCTAAGGGTCGTGTTCTCATTCTGCTTCAATAGTGTTTTTAGAAAAGTGCTTTCTGTTTCCAAAAATTAACCCTACCAAATTTCTTGGATTTTGTTGGGAACCTTTTTATATGAAAATAGTCACAAAAATTTAAAGAGCAATACATTTTTGTGTTGACCTCAAGGGAGGAAACAGTGCTATATCTAACAAAACAACCATGATCAGTAAAGGGACTTCATGCTAACGATTAAGTGCTCATTCACAGAAAAGAAGCGGACTTGATTAATGTCATTCCTATTTTTATGTTAAAGTTTCTGTCTTTTATCCCAAGCAATAGATATTTGACTAACTACTAATTCAAAGGCTTGAATCGTAAGAATAGCTTTCCATTTCAGCTGATTTAATTCTTTGACCAAGATAATCTTTGATTGGTATCACCAATTGACAAGGTGACATCTTTAGGATTCCTGTGGAAAGTGATATGAAGTAATTAATCACCAAAAGATTGATAACTTACAACGAAGGTTAATACGGCGGCATCTCCCTTTGTAAAATGCGTTTTTTTTCAATCCTGGTGAATTATACCTGCTTTGTTCCCCCACAGTTTAGTCAGGCTGTTTAATTGTACATATCAGAGTTTCAACATGTTGAGTACTGAAGTGTGTTGGGTATCACCACTTGTCCAATTCATATTGTTTACTTCTAACAGAGGTTTTAAGCAATTTTGTGTCTGTGAGCCGACAAGATTTAAGATCAAAGATTCCGCTCAGCTGTCGGTGGATCAAGTGCAGCACACAAGTTTCAAGACTTAGCCAAATGACTCAACATGACATATTTAGTCTGGATCCGTTTTAACAAAATTCTCTATTATCGTTTCACTATTTAAGTAACAGGGTCATTGATTTTAATTAATAAAAATTGGAGAAATTGAGGGTTGCTTCAGAAATACTGAATCACGAGAGCGCGAATTAAATATTTTATATAAAAATAAACTAATGTGGAACCAATGTATTACAGAGAAATTATTTTTGTAGCTTTAAACAAAATGCGACGTATTTTTGAGAATAAGTAATGAAGAAAGTAAGTTACTTTCTTTGCCAACACAAAGCAAAAGATGCAGATACAAAAGAATTACATAGGAATGCCACAACAGGCATTTTTGACCATAAACAGGGGAATACTCTTTTGCCTTTCTCAGTTTTCATCCCATTTTTGTCACAAAAATTTGGGTAATAACGGACATTTGAGTGTTGGGACAAAATTATTCAATTTTTTGCAATCTGATGGAGGATGTCAGTTTTATGTAAGAAAGAAATTAGATGTTTAATTATTAATACAAGCAGACAAACTTATGATAAAATACACCGTAGAATCTTTTAAATACTGTACATTTGTTGATCACCATTAAGTTTTAATTTGAATATTTTGCAGATAATTTTTGGAATAGACAACGGGGTGGTTGGTGTTGTAGTTTGGGTCAGTACAAAATGATTATCAACTCAAATTAAAAAAATATCTATATGTTCAGATTACAGAAACGAAAAGTGCGTGACGAGTTATATATCTTAATAAACGAGTTTTCTAGAGAATACTCAATATTTCTTTCGCTCTTCATTTTCCGTTTTAAAATCTAATAACTCCAGAGGAGTTATTTTTAAGGTATTTTGGAACAGTTTTCTTTTCCCTATCACAAAAAAATTATTTTTCTTTTCGTACTAGCGATGAGACACCATTTAAAACAGTAATACACAAAAGTTGTCTGCTAATTTGAATAAAAATTTAAACCCAACATTATAATGTCTACCTTTCTCTAGAAAATAAAACTGAAAAAAACACAACCAACTTTTGCGTTTAAAGGGGTGAGCCAAGACTACTTGAATTGAAAAAATCCACATAAAAGATTAGCTATTATAATTTTTTACCTAATGTTTACGACAGAATAAGCATAGAATAAAAATATTATAGACTTAATCTTAAAATTTAAAGAAAAGTTATTGAAGATTTAAAATGAAGATCATGAAAACACATCCTGTGTCTAAAAATATATCAAATAAGAAACTGCTTTACATGTTTGAATCAAAAAAATATTTTATTTAGGTTGGAAGCAATGCAAAATATAAAATTATTACTCCTCTCAGAACGATTATTTTTATTTAGATTTTTTATTTAAGACTAAGATGACCGGTATGGTGATTTGGTGAATAGCTACTGTTCAAAGTAATACTTTTGGTGATGAAAATGAATATCAAAATGAACCTTCAAAAAAATGAAAGGCGCTACCTTTCTAGTCGTTGTAAAGTATTTGACTGATTTAATAAAATTACTAACTCCTATCTTAGAAGTTCAAACGAAATATGACTAATTGTATTCGTCCTGTATTTCAATGAAATAAAGCAAAACCAATTTGTATTTCAGTTTTCAGAATAGCATATCAGTAAAGCAAAGATACTTTTATATAAATATATAGAAGTCTCTTTGCCAATTGGGGTCTTTATTTTGGAGTTCAGTAACTTAAAGGCTCCAAATTGTATTGATTAGCAGTTGGAACATGACACTGGCTTCTTCAGAAGGAACTTTAGTCATACATGCAAGGGTGTGGTTCACCTCAAACCCAATTTCCAGACCTCGCACCTTTTTCTTGGGCCTCTTTTTGTATTTTTAGACTTTTCGGACACATGTTATAAACTTTTTTGTGATTGAGTAGGTTTAGCAAAGAGTACAATGAATGTGCTAATAGGATGAAGATGAAAATGCTTTTCAAAGTGTTTTCAAAATTTTAAGATTTAAAAAAATAAATTTCTGATCGGACAACAATCCCTCAACAAAACTGTTTTTTTCACCATCCCCAGTCCGCTGTTATATTCCACAAACAAAATTTCGTTCACTAAAAGATCTTCCAAGACTTCTCAAAGGGCTACATGAATCTTTTTGTGCAAAAAGAATGTTTCCTTTACTACGTCATTATTCTTTCTCTTTCGGAGACCAGCATTAAAAATGCTGGTCTCCGAAAGAGAGACAGACGGGTGAAATACTTTGTTTGATGAAAATTTCAACAGAATAACTTTAAAAGCCTGCCGCCACAGCATAGACATAACTTACTAGACTAACTAACGTAACAAATAATAACTTACATAAGCTTTAGGTAGGTCTCCATACACTGTAACACAGTTACAGAATTTTACCGGTGGTGTGTCTATAATTTCATGCATTTTCTGGGTCGCTATATTAGCGACTGTATTAAACGCTATTGTACACAGATGGTCCAGGAAGTTGGAAAACTTTTGCTACAAAACTGACTATGAAGCTCCTCCAGTCTAAACATTGCTGAGTGGGTCAATCAGCAGCTTTAGAGCGGCAATGTATTTCTAGAAAGACAGACAGACCATATTCATGCTCTTCTTATTGTCACTCCAATACTGCTGAAAATGTTTTAAATACCAGCCTATTAGATCTGTGCATAGCTCTTCAAAACTCCCTTAAAAGTTGACAGTTGCGAAGGTTTATTGGCCCTTTTCAGAAGAGGCACCTCTGCCACTGTCTCTTTTATCACAACGTTCACTAAGTGTGCCAAGGTTTTGGGCAGAATTTTGTGATTGTACTGATTGTGTACCAATTTTGTCCCTTTTAGGATTTTTCTAGCTCCATGAGAAATGGGTAGCCACTGTTTTTATGTCAGGTCGGAGTAGTACTTTCACTGAATACCCAATGTAATCACGGATGGTCTCAGCAGTCTGATTTTGGAGAAGGTAGCTGGAGGTAGACTTGGAGACCATTCTTCATTATCTTTTCTGGCCAATGGCAAAATTGTCAAATCCCTCTACTAAGTTAGCGGGTTTTTGTAGGAGTTAATTCCAAGCATTAAAAACTGGCCTTTTAACACTAGGATACCCTCATCGCACAGCTCTTACACTATAGGCCTCTCTGCCAGCACATTGCATTTATCTATTGGACCAGATTGAATCCCTCGGATATCATCGGATCCTCACTAAGTTGCGGTAACAGAATATACTCTTCTCTGATTAGATTCAGGTTGGCCCGTCTGCTTGTCTTTGATGACATCTTCGCAGTTTGTTTCATCCATTGACTAACAGTTGATGTCGATAACTCATCCTTCTTGGAAGCTTTAACCCTGCAGTACGCACATCTCTGATTTCTCTGATAAACGTTATCGTACTGAGGTCCTTTAATTACGACATTGAACCTCTTCACCAGTTCACCGTCCAACTTCTTATCAATAACTAGGGCTACTACCATTGCAGAAAAGCTCAAACTGTGACCTGCAAAGGAAGCAGACATGACAAATGAATCGCCGAGCAATTTGAAATTTGCAGCAACTATGCATTCTACAGGCAGGNGGCCCGTCTGCTTGTCTTTGATGACATCTTCGCAGTTTGTTTCATCCATTGACTAACAGTTGATGTCGATAACTCATCCTTCTTGGAAGCTTTAACCCTGCAGTACGCACATCTCTGATTTCTCTGATAAACGTTATCGTACTGAGGTCCTTTAATTACGACATTGAACCTCTTCACCAGTTCACCGTCCAACTTCTTATCAATAACTAGGGCTACTACCATTGCAGAAAAGCTCAAACTGTGACCAGCAAAGGAAGCAGACATGACAAATGAATCGCCGAGCAATTTGAAATTTGCAGCAACTATGCATTCTACAGGCAGGCGAAACACCAAACGTCTCAAGCCAGATCAGATGGTTAGCTGAATAGAACGCCTGAGGTGCACCGGCAGCTGCGACCTCCACGTCTGCAGGCCCTGAAAGACGCAAGCCTCAGTTTCTTATTTTACGAAGGACCTTTTAGTAAACAAAGCATAAATCACAATGCTTTCAATACGTCTTGGCCGGAAAATATTTATTTCTGAGTCAGAAAAATACAGGTAAGTTACCAATTTGAAACATAAGCAGTAAAGTCATTGGAAGAAAATCATATTGTAAATTATTGTCGACAACAACCCAATGCACCTGTCTTGAAAATAATTTTATATAAATACAATTTATAGACACATCTCTTTTGATAAAAACCCCCCTTTCTAAACTATTATTTATCAAATTTGAATTACAAAAAAAATTTTTAATTTAACGATTTTTGAATTTGAATTGGGTTTTTTTTGAAAAGTATTGACAACAGATGAAGACAAACGCAACCGATGGACAGAGAATTTAAAGAGGAATTGAATAGACCTAATCCAGATGGAAAAGCCATTATGGTAGATAAGAGATTCAATATAAAAATAAATAAATCATCCAGGAAGAAATTGTTGAGACCATTGGGTAGACTAAGAGTATTAGGGCACCACCTGAGGACGAAATCATGGCAGGTACGCTAAAAGCACTGAGAGTGCCAAAGTACTAGTAGGACTGCTCCATAAAGTATGGGAAAAGAAAGTTCCGACTGGAAGAAAAACAATATGTGGAGAAACATCAAACTACAAACTGTTTTGACAACTTCTCATCACTTGATCTATGACATATTTTGGACTCATGGAAAGGCACTTATCTTCCAAATACAAGATTACCTATGGATGAAAATCGTATAGTTTAGATTATGGTTTTAATCAGTATTACATCGTAGATTGTATGAGTCTCGTCTTATACATCACTATGACAACGTATATTTGGCTGCAAGACATTGTTTTATGGCTTCATCAGTGTTTGACAGACACCTTGAAGGGTAGGATTGAAGGGTTTTCGCAAAATTACAACTCATTCAGTAATGCTAGATTTGTTCATTCTTATAATACCTTGGCAATACTAGGAATAAAAGTCGTACCAATTTGTAAAGGAATTGTCTGATTTTAATTCGAATTCGAATTCGAATTTTCTTCGTTCTAAAAGTGCCCAAAATAGGCAAGTCTAAATGACGTTAACCTCTTCAAAACTGCCAGTTTAGACAAAAAAGGGAAAGAGGATAAGACCATGAAAGAAATAGGGCATGATGACCAAGTAAGCTACTTTTTATGAACGAAGCCACCAACTAGTTCAATATCAAATAACAATGTGTCAAATATCTAGTGCAAACTTTTAAAATGAAAGATTTTTCTCATTAATACGTAGATTATCGGGAGATTCGAAAACAAAAATAGTACCTTGGTGTCTCCCTAAACCTTGTTATCTTTCACCAATATTTCTTTAAAGCTTAGTATAACTTATTTACCGGCTTGAAACTTAATCTTACAAAGAATATGAAAATCCAGCTTAAAATAATAATGCTAAAAGCCGTATTAAAGAAACATATCCAAATTTTTGGAGATCCATAGTCTTCTTAGCGTTTATTGCAATCAGAATCATGCTGCGGTATGATTAATAAAATTGTTTGTTTTTCGTCAAGTTTATGAGCAAATTACTTAAAGCGGCATTACAAAGGATGAAATGTAATGAAAAGATAGCTATATCCAATGAAAGATATAAAAATTACTTAATGCCAAAATAAAATAAATTTTCTTATGAGATGTCTAAGAAAATAGCATTTTTCACTAAAGTTTCTCGAAGAACTAAACTACAGTTGGAGTTATCACTTGAAATAATATGGCTAGAGGCTGTTCATATTAAGAAATGTTTCTGTCGGAAAACCGGCTTGCTTGGTAATCATTGTTTGTCATGTGCATCTTTTAAAATTTATTTTGTTTGTTCATTTAAGGAAAAGCTTTAGCCCAGTTACTGTTGTAGTCTCACTTTGCACAGTGGGGCTTCACAGTGATCCACTAACAATCCAAGAAAACAATAAACATCATTGTAAATAAATTGAAAAAAAACCAATTAGGTTTTAAATATTATTTACAAAAAAGCAACATTGCATATTGGCTTTCAGATTTGTCTGACCAGAAAAGAAATTAAGAAAAGGAATGCTGAAAAATGTCCTTTTCTTGAGCAATCTCTTGATTTTATTTCGAAACTGCAAAGAATGCACTTTTAATCGGGAACTCTTTAAATGACATCACTGCAACTCAAAATGTGACAATTTGGCACTTTTTGAAATCGAAATTGGTGAACAAATGAACCACAGTAATAATTAACTTTAAGTTAGTGCTTAATACCGGTCTGATAATTCATGGTGCAGTTTCGTTGACGTCATCCGTTATTCAAGATTCTGTTCAAGCATTTTGTTTAAAATGAATAGTCTGGAAAAACTTCTTTGAAAAGCTTTCAGCTAATCAAATATCACTGTTTGTGTCATTTGGTTATTTAGACAAAAATTTCTGTATAATTTGGGACAAAAAGCTTAGTTTTTCTGCTTTCGGTTTTTGGTACAAAGTGAGATTGAGCTTTAAATATTACAATTTCAGTTTTAAATTTTGACAAATGAATATACTACTTTTCTTAGTGAACTAGTCTACATCATGCAAGGTGTGAAAGTTTCATTTTGTCTGCGAATCAACTTTTCTGACAAAACTTGAGTTCTGAGAGCAATACCAAGATGAATAACCAAACAATCAGCACAGCAAAGAATCAAAACAAAGTAACCTTTAACTCGAAAGGTCATTCAACGAACAATGTATCCTTTGCTAGTTTCCTGCTTTTCAATTCGAAACAAGCATAATGGAGAAGTACAGATATTATCAAAATATCATGGCAGTACGTTACTTCCTTGGGGAAGGGGGGGGGTATTTATCTCTAATGCCACAAGCATTTTACTTTTGCTACTAAAAACTGTTTACTTACTAAGAAAAATATATTTTAAATTCGTCACCATGACAACACCTTTTCAAGAAATTGCTTCATCAACATCGACCTTGAAAATGCAATGGTGATAAAAACCTCTTTTCAAAATCAAGTTGACCAACTCCTTAGCAAAAGACGAATGAGAGAAGTGGAATCCTTTCTAAAGGAATTCGCAGCAATACTAAAAGGAGTACGTATGGTGAAAAATAGATTGTATGACATCAACCTGGAAAGACAAACAGAAGAAGAAGAAGGCAAGCTGCTTGATAATATGCATAAAAGACTGGATCAATCTGAGAACATTACAAACAAGACCAATGAACAATTGGCATCTATCATCCATAAAATGCATTATTCTGAAAGCTCAAGAATAGGAAAGGCCGCTTCAGAAATGATATGACGAAAAACGAACAGGAGAAACGAGGCAACAGGAGAAGGAGTTATTTCAAAGTGAAGCAAAAGAAAATTATCAAAGAAGGGTCAGTGAATGGCAAACTCCTGAAGCATAACATCACCACGTTCAATAGGACAAATTTAAACAGCTTGCATTCAGANTTCGGTTTACTTCTTGATTTCTATATCTCGCAATCAAGGTCTTGATCCGTTTATTGACCTCTTTGTACTTCTTGCTTTGCGGCGCATCTTCGCCTGCCATAAACTGACGCAGATTCGCCCGCTGCAGTTGCTCTTCTTTCTGCAGTCCTTGAAGGAACTTCCACATGGAAGGATGTGCACAGTCGTATGACGTCTGTATGGCTCTGTGCCATCCTTCCATTTTATTGGATGTCCTCGGCAGGCCTTCCTCTGTTCTTCTGAGGACGTTCCACGTCTCCGGAGGAAAAAGTGCAGGGCGTCTCCCTCGCCTAAAGGGGCGCCCAACATAAGTGTCCTCGAAATACGCGTACAGACGCGCCATGTCATCGTTTCGGTGATCCCGTTCTCGTTGCTCGTCTATCTCTTCGAAACCATCTACAACCTCCTCTAGAGGCAGGAAGGCCAGCGCACCCAGTAGCTTGCACTGTAGTCTACATTGCTCATCGGCGACATACGTTGGTCCTATCCCGAGACTTTGAATCCGCCGCCAAATGTTTTGCGACAAGTGGAAAAAGCAGCCCTCCGTCGTTGTTTCAGGGATGACTGCTCTTATCGCTTGCATGGAAGCCTGTTCGAAATCCATGACAAACCTCTGTGGTGTAAAGTTCGGACGAATCAGCTTGATGGTCTCGAAAAGATGCTGGTATGTTTCCTGAGTTTTTATTGGCTTTCAGATTTGTCTGACCAGAAAAGAAATTAAGAAAAGGAATGCTGAAAAATGTCCTTTTCTTGAGTAATCTCTTGATTTTATTTCGAAACTGCAAAGAATGCACTTTTAATCGGGAACTCTTTAAATGACATCACTGCAACTCAAAATGTGACAATTTGGCACTTTTTGAAATCGAAATTGGTGAACAAATGAACCACAGTAATAATTAACTTTAAGTTAGTGCTTAATACCGGTCTGATAATTCATGGTGCAGTTTCGTTGACGTCATCCGTTATTCAAGATTCTGTTCAAGCATTTTGTTTAAAATGAATAGTCTGGAAAAACTTCTTTGAAAAGCTTTCAGCTAATCAAATATCACTGTTTGTGTCATTTGGTTATTTAGACAAAAATTTCTGTATAATTTGGGACAAAAAGCTTAGTTTTTCTGCTTTCGGTTTTTGGTACAAAGTGAGATTGAGCTTTAAATATTACAATTTCAGTTTTAAATTTTGACAAATGAATATACTACTTTTCTTAGTGAACTAGTCTACATCATGCAAGGTGTGAAAGTTTCATTTTGTCTGCGAATCAACTTTTCTGACAAAACTTGAGTTCTGAGAGCAATACCAAGATGAATAACCAAACAATCAGCACAGCAAAGAATCAAAACAAAGTAACCTTTAACTCGAAAGGTCATTCAACGAACAATGTATCCTTTGCTAGTTTCCTGCTTTTCAATTCGAAACAAGCATAATGGAGAAGTACGGATATTATCAAAATATCATGGCAGTACTTTACTTCCTTGGGGAAGGGGAGGGGGGTATTTATCTCTAATGCCACAAGCATTTTACTTTTGCTACTAAAAACTGTTTACTTACTAAGAAAAATATATTTTAAATTCGTCACCATGACAACACCTTTTCAAGAAATTGCTTCATCAACATCGACCTTGAAAATGCAATGGTGATAAAAACCTCTTTTCAAAATCAAGTTGACCAACTCCTTAGCAAAAGACGAATGAGAGAAGTGGAATCCTTTCTAAAGGAATTCGCAGCAATACTAAAAGGAGTACGTATGGTGAAAAATAGATTGTATGACATCAACCTGGAAAGACAAACAGAAGAAGAAGAAGGCAAGCTGCTTGATAATATGCATAAAAGACTGGATCAATCTGAGAACATTACAAACAAGACCAATGAACAATCTATCATCCATAAAATGCATTATTCTGAAAGCTCAAGAATAGGAAAGGCCGCTTCAGAAATGATATGACGAAAAACGAACAGGAGAAACGAGGCAACAGGAGAAGGAGTTATTTCAAAGTGAAGCAAAAGAAAATTATCAAAGAAGGGTCAGTGAATGGCAAACTCCTGAAGCATAACATCACCACGTTCAATAGGACAAATTTAAACAGCTTGCATTCAGAGAAACAGTTTGAAGATTAATTTGAAAATTGTGCTATTCCACTGCTTTTATTACTGAAACCGTACCTAACTCCAAGTGTTCAAGCTTCAGTTGGTGGTTTTCCATTCCCTCGTGCTGGATATCAGAGAACAGTAGCAACAACAAACATCCACAATCATAGCAAATAAAGACACAGGATGTAAGAATACAGCAGCTTGTCGTTGTGGTAAAGGTAAGAAGAGACTGGGAATCTGTGGAGAGGCAGAATCGCCAACGTTTTCAAGGGCATGGCACCTAAGGAGGAGGATTCACCGGAGGGGTGATACAATTGTTTGTATCCCATAAAGGCATTGGGAGACAGGGAACTAACGAAAGTTCAGAAGATATGCCGGTCTTCACCATTCAACGCCAGCAGATGAATAAAATATCAAAAATTGGTGATCTAAGAAACGTACAGTTATCCTTCTTTAAGTCAGTGAGTGGAGAAAGTAATGTAAAGAGATAAAACGGGAAATGTCAAGGGTGACAGGAATAATTGGAGCTGGAAATAGTGAGGAAAAGGCTGCTGAAATTAAAACAGAGTAAGAGATACAAGAATTAAATGACAGTGGTGATGGTTCTAGTAACATAGGTCAAGATAACAGAATAAATACCGAGAAAAATGACCCACTACTTTTTGATAAAACTATCTTTGGTGCTGTTAGAAAGCATAATCTATTATCAAGAGAGCAATCCAGGCAAAATATCTGCCTGATAAAGTCTTTCCTAAGACTAGGTCGGGGGGTCAGAAACGCTCATTCAATGAGAGCTGGTACAAAGAGAAGATTGGTAAGGGAAAACATTGGATTTGGATATCTTATTCCCTTTGTTAAGTAGTAAATATTTTGTCGGAAGTTTAAAAGTTAAAAACGTAATATTATAGTGACTCCAGAAGCATGACTGGTGAGGCTTAACATTGCACCAAGAACCTAATAATTTCATAAGAGGGTCATCTGAATCGTATGGTTACTGCAATAGGAACCAATGTAAATCATTTAATAGCCACATACACCTAATACCAAAGTATATTACTAACGTTAATATTGTAATTCATTCACATCTGGGCTACAAAAAACAGGAAGGAACAATTTCATTAGGGTGAAGCGACCAAGAAGGCGTAGCAGGTACACTACCACCGATGTAACCTCTGAAATCAACTGAAATAACTGATTTTATGCCAGCTGATCTTTGCGATAAACCATGCTAACCGATGCCGTTACGTTTTGTTGAATGGATTCGAAAAAAAGTAAAGAACCCAATTTAAGGATTCTCTTTGAAGTATCTTAGTCACTCAGACGTGTTTCTGTCTTCTCCGATTAATCATCGTTAATATTGAATTTAACAAACTTCTCACGACAAAGAATGCTTATTAATTTTTTAATTGATTACCTGGAAGTACATTTAAAAAACGATAACCTATTTTTTTCTTTTTCTTCTTTAAAAGAATTGATATCTTTGTTTTCAAGAAAATTTAAAATTGTTGAAAAGATGGCGTGGAATATAGACATCTTTATGTTCGATTTGCTATTCTATGTAACAAATGTAATAAGAAAAAGTTTTTTTGTATCATGTGATACGACTATGGGAGTATTTGCGAGAGATGAGCTGGATTTAAAGAAAGAGAATTACATTATCTCTAGTTTAGTGTCAAATAATAAAAGGAAGCAAACGACTAGAACAATCCTACTTTGTTTTTGTTGTTATGCGGTGAAGTTCATTTTTGCAATGAGTCTCAAGATCTGACTACAACGCTAAAGTTGCAAGGTGGAACTATATCACCAAAGAGTAAAAAACTTAAATAAAAACCTAGTGTATGTAACAAGTTTATGACAAATCTAGAAATTAACAAGCTGATAGGACGGATAAACTCTTTGAAATTCTGGGGCACTGTTTTAATTGACAAAAATCGGTGTGATGGTAAAGGTGGCGAAGTCGGTATGTATGTCAAGAAAAATTGGTTATGAACAAGACATGATCTTAAAAACAGAAAATTGAAAGTATTTGGACTAATGGTTTGTTAAAGATAGACAAACATTCTTTTGTATGATGTTGGTATCGAACCTGTTCTGACTGCCACTATATGGAAAACTATTATAATCACCAGCTTTAAGATAAGTTGTCTTTACCAGTTACAAAAGATAAAGAGATACTGGCTTTTTGGAGATCTTCGATTCTTCTTCTTTTTCTTTCGGCTGCTCCCTGATTCAGGGGTCGCCACAGCAAATTTTCGTCCTCCATATGGCACGATCTTCGGCGTCCTTGCGTCTTAGCCCCTTCTCCATCATGTTATCCATCCATCTTTGCTTTGGTCGCCCTCTTCTTCTCCTTCCTGGTATTTCCATCCACAGCACTCTCCTCCCGACATAGCCTTCTTCTCTCCTCTCCACGTGCCCGAGCCATCTCAACCTGGACTCCCTTATCTTCTGACAGAGTTCGCCAACACCCAGCCTGTTTCTCACTACCTCGTTGCTCAACTTGTCTCTTCGAGTAAGACCCAGAGCCCATCGAAGCATTCTAATTTCTAGTACGTTCATCCGTTTCTCGAGTCCTGTCGTCAAAGGAACAGTTTCTATGCCGTACATCATTGCCGGTCTTATTATTGTCTTGTAGAGCTTGCCCTTCACGTTCTCCGGCACTCTTTTGTTGCACATCACCGCCGTTGTTTTTTGCCAACTGCCCCATCCAGCTTGGATTCTTTTCTTCACCTCTTTGTCACTGCCTCCGTCATATTGTATAGCTGACCCCAGGCACTTGAATTCCGTCACTTCCGGGACCTTCTCACCGGTGATTGAGATCGGTGGTAGGTTTTCATTTTTGTTGATACACAGGTACTCTTTTTTGACCAGCTGACCTTCATCCCTCTTTTCTCCAAGGCTCCCCTCCAATTTGCCAGCTCTTCTTCAGCCTCTTCCTTCTCTCCGTTGATCAGCACTACGTCATCTCCAAACATCATGTTGCCAGGGCTTGGCCTCCTTATGGAATCGGGGCGCACGTCCATGACCACTGCGAACAAGAGAGGGCTCAAAGCTGAACCTTAATGTAACCCAACCTCCACTTTGAATAATTCACTCTGTCCAGCAGCGCACTTCACCACTGTCTCACATTTACTGTACATGTGTTGTACACACTTCCATACTTTTCTGTGACGCCCTCTTTTTCTCAACGTGTACCATACGTCTTCTCGCAGTACCCGATCATAAACCCTTTCTAGGTCAATGAACACACAATGGAGCTCTTCCTGCCTTTCCCGATGTTTTTCTGCCATCAAACACAAAGCGAAGATGGCATCAGTCGTACTCCTTTTCGGCGTAAAGCCGAACTGTTCCTCAATGATCTCTGCTTCCCTCCTGATCCTGCTATCGATCATTCTCTCTCATACCTTCATTGAGTGACTCGTTAGCTTGATGCCCCTGTAGTTGGAACAGTTTTGTACATCTCCCTTGTTCTTAAAGATGGGTACAAGGGTGCTCTTCCGCCAGTCTTCGGGCATATGGTCGGTTGCCAAGATGTCGTTGAACAATGACGTCAAGAACACAAGGGCACTACTTCCTAAGCACTTCCACACCTCTGCTGGGATACTGTTCGGGCCGACTGCTTTTCCATTCTTCATTCGACTTAGAGCTGTCTTCACCTCTTCCTCGCTGATCTGCTCCACAGTTCCTTCACTTATCTCTTCTTCATCATCCCTCCTTTCTCTCGGGTTTTCATCGTTCATTAGCTTCTCGTAATACTCCTTCCATCTCTTTAGACTGTCTTCTTCTGAATTCATAACATGGCCCTCTACGTCCTTTATCATTTTCACGTGCTGAGCCTCCTTGGAAGCTCGATCAAACTGTTTTGCCATGCGATAGACACTTTTCTGTCCTTCAGTAGACTCGAGGTTGTTGACTTAACTTTCGTTATACTCCTCTTTCCTTCTTTACTGGCATTACGGTACTCCTCTTTGCTTTCATCAGTTTGAGATTTACTCCATTGCTTGTATGCCTCTTTCTTCTTCCGAAGACCTTCCTGTACTTCGTCATTCCACCACCAAGTATCCTTGTTTGGTTTTCCCTTACCCGAAGTTTCACCAAGTACCTCCTTGGCAATCGACTTGATGGACCCAGACGTAATATCCGCTGTGATAGGTGACTCTTTGCTCATTTGTCTTCGTGAAGTAGGTGTTGGTAATAGCCATCTCACAGCTTGTTGCAAACTTAAGTACTNGTAAATTTCTTCAAAAGCTTCAGACTTAACTTTCGTTATACTCCTCTTTCCTTCTTTACTGGCATTACGGTACTCCTCTTTGCTTTCATCAGTTTGAGATTTACTCCATTGCTTGTATGCCTCTTTCTTCTTCCGAAGACCTTCCTGTACTTCGTCATTCCACCACCAAGTATCCTTGTTTGGTTTTCCCTTACCCGAAGTTTCACCAAGTACCTCCTTGGCAATCGACTTGATGGACCCAGACGTAATATCCGCTGTGATAGGTGACTCTTTGCTCATTTGTCTTCGTGAAGTAGGTGTTGGTAATAGCCATCTCACAGCTTGTTGCAAACTTAAGTACTCTTACACCTCCTTCATTCCTTGTTCCTCATCCGTACCTCCCCATTACATATTCATCTCCAGCATTGCCTTCGCCAACAAGTCCATTCAGTTCTGCGCCGATGAACACCCGTTTCGTTCTCAATACTCTCGTCATGGTGGAATCTAGGTCCCTCCCGAATTCCTCTTTCTCAGCTTCATCAAACCCTACTTGTGATCCATATGCACTGATAATGTTAGTCTGCAATCGTCTTACTTCCAGTCCCATCCATATGATTCTGTCACTAACTGGCTTTACGTCGATTACGCTTACAACTTGGCTTCGTTTGAGGATGATCCCAACCCCATTTCTCTTGTTGCCTGTGCCGTAGTAATACAGCTTGTACCCGTCACCTATTTCTCTGGCTTTTGCCCCTTTCCATTTAGTCTCCTGGACGCACAAAACGTTGATGTTTCTTCTTTGCATGAGGTCCACTACTTCTCTTGATCTTCCTGTCATGCTGCCGACATTAAGGGTGTCTACTCTCATGCTCACTTCCTCCATCTGTTCTCTCTTCCTAGCTTGATTCTTCCTTTCTCTTCCTCCTTCTCTTTTTCTTCTCGCGCGTCTGTTATAACGATAAACGTTTTTATTGTAGACCTTTCAAATGCATATTGGACGATTGTTAATGCCCCTCATGATGCAAATTCTGGATTGAAAGCCTGCTATCTAAGCATGTCTGCTATCTTTATCGTCAGCTTTCACTTATTAGAGAAAGAGTAAAACTGGTTTCTACTCCCTGGCTTTCTCTAAAAATAAAAGTGACGCTGCCTGATAGAGATAAATTACTTCGGAAATATCATAAAATGAAATCCGTGTATGATAAAAGAGCTTTCCAAAAACAAAAGAAACAAAAGAATTTATATTTTTTCAGGAAAAGAAAAAGCAACTACAACAAAAATTTGCTGGAAAAGAAGTCTGAGGATCCATATATAGATATCCTTTGGAAAACATTTAAATCTATCTAAACAAAGTCTTTTTAAAAAATTTTGTCTGCCCAACTATCCTTAGGCAATGGCAAAAATGTACCATGAATAAAAAATTGCATGTGGATTTAATTTCTTTTCAAACATAGTATAATCAACTAAGAGGAAAGCTATTTTTCATAAAAACTTTACCTGGAGCAAGCCAATTGACATTTCAATTATAACGTACAAAACTTTTCGTTTTAAAGATGTAACATCACCTGAGGTATACAGCTGTCTGAAAACCGGAAAAGAAAGGAAGCCTCTGGATCTGCCTGTTGTCCTGCCGAAGCATCTAAAAACTCAATTAAAATCCCCCAATATTATACCATAATACTTTCCATAATTTCTGGAATCGTACGGTCAGATTCTAAAAATGGCATGTATTGTATCAGGCTTCTTGGTCTTGGTCACTGTTTGATAACTACAGACCTGTCTCAATCTTAGCAACTTCCTCCAAAATCATCGAAAAAATTGCTCATAAAAAACTTGAAAAGTTTCAGGATGAAAAGAAGCTGTTTAATTGTTTTTCATACATGGAAAACATAGTCGATACTTGTTTCATCGATTTGTCGAAACGTCTTAACACGATAACCCTTAAAATTATCTACTACATATGGTATTTATGAGCAAGAAATTTTCTGATTTGCTGATTACTTGTTCTATTGCAAAGCTTCAGTATGCCTTAGACAAGCAAACACCGATAACTTTGTCTAGCGTTCAGGCGCCTCTTTAGGGTCCTTATTAGGTCCATTGCTGTTTTTTAATAATATGTAATGACTTCAAAGGCGTTATTAAATACTCAGCATCAGGGCGTCCAAGAAGGCAACCTCCACGTGGTGACGCCTGGATACTGATTAGCTAGGTTATCCTGACTGGTTGGTAACGAATAGCCTTCATTTTAAGCTGTTTTTCCAGTACCATGGAAGAAATCGAT
>RDPX01000149.1:202053-243829 GCA_003991215.1 Morbakka virulenta
TCAATTTGAAGGTCTCATA
Source organism: Morbakka virulenta (assembly GCA_003991215.1). Classification (NCBI taxonomy): domain Eukaryota; kingdom Metazoa; phylum Cnidaria; class Cubozoa; order Carybdeida; family Carukiidae; genus Morbakka; species Morbakka virulenta. Next base: position 202,073 of record RDPX01000149.1, read on the forward strand.
TTGATAACAGCATTATATATTATGTTGAATTGATTGTCCTCTATTGATATTACACGTATAATAACAATAATTATAATAATAATAGTACTAAAAAGAAGAAGAACAACAACAAGAACAACAATAAAAAGAAGAAGAATCACAAAGACTCGTGAAAGCAACGACCAGTTTAGTGACTTATTGAAAGAGAAAATAATCGATGAGCAACGCATTACCAAAACTGTAAGACCAGATACTGAGCGGAGACATGAAGTGGTACAGAACATAGAATTGATAAAATCACTAACGGACATGACTATCTGGCTTTCTAAGGAGAGCCTTGCATTCAGAGATATGAAAAGGATGTTACTGCAAAGAGGAATAAAACAAGCAAATTCCTAGCGTTAATTGTACTTGCTAAATATGATGAAAATTTGGATAAAGATATTGACGAGATGAAGAATGAAAAAGAAAAAAAGAAATTCAAAGCAACAGATTTCAAAGATCAAAGTCAAAGAAAAAGGGTTATGTTCATGGACTGGCAAATTCAAGACAAAATGATCCATCCATCAAGTGAAAAGAGGAAATGTTCTTATAGAAATAAAATCAACTGCTACCTTTTAGCATTCCTGTTCGCTGCATCACTGACATTCCAAGTAAAGACCAGTTGCCTTTCAACATAAATATTTCACTGAAAATTAGAATTGATGGAGGACTAGTTCAAAAACGTAAAGAGATTTTTGAAAGCAGTTCCTGAAATTATAAGGATGCAACTGGAAAGACGTACGGTGTAGCATCAGGTATGTGCTTAGGTGTAGGATCTTTGGTACAAATAGAAATTCTAACTACTTGTACATCGAGAGCTTTAAGGGTGTGCTTAATATTCTTATTGTGTAGGTCTGTAGGTCATTTTTAGCAGCAAAAGGTTTACTTGCCTTTCTTCAAGGTAGTTTATACGTAATTTTCTGGATCTCGAAATGATGTGCTCGAGAATATCCAGAAAAATAAGAGATGCAGAAGAGATTCATTTTTTAAACCAAGCGACCACAACAAGATGCTAATCACATAAAAAAAGTTTTTTAAAAACTACTTTTTGCACAGTCCGAAATACAGTATCACTGTTTTGTTGCGGCACCAAAGAGCTATTTAACAAAGGACCACAAAAAAAACAATGTTGGATGTAAACATTTCCTAAATTAAATGACTGTTTCAAACTGTGTTAACAGCATATGTTTTTCAGTAATTACTTGTACTAATTGATCTTGCATCACTACATTAGCAAACCGACAACACTGACAACATGATTACCCTTTGTTTGGTTGAAACAGCAGAAACAACTGCTGTTAGTAAATAATAATATTCAAAAATTTATGGAAAAGCCTGTTCAATACTTTAAGAGATATGACTTGAGTGTACCATAGAGAAAAGAGAAAATACAAAGAAAAGAAAGGCGGGAATTAAAATGAAAAGGCAACAAGAAATCCGGAGAGTAGATATCGTCACCAAATTTTCACAAATGCAGTTGATCTCAATATTTTTTTGATTGTATGTTGAATCACCTCACTCGACGCCATTCTCGACGATTTTGACATGCTCCATCTAAAAAATATGAAAAGAGACAGTAAAAAAGTTTTCTTTAACCTTGTATAAAACCCATGCATACTGGCCAAAAGGTGTAATTGGGGCAGTGAAATAGGGAAGAAAGAGTATTTTTTGTAAACTACCAAATTTTGAGGATATTTACAATTGCAGAGAAAGATAGGAACACTCAAAGTTCTAGACGCATTTTTAAAGAAAATTACGAATTTTTATTTACAAAGATTTTATCCTTAACTCTTCTGCAGTTAAAAAGTTCCTGTGACTTATTTATTTATTTATTTATTTATCCATTGGTTAAACAAATTGTAAACGTGACTTTTCCAACCAAAAGATTGTCAGAAGTCCTCTTTGCTCCTCATTGGTCATGGTCGTCTTTCTTCCCTGGTGCTAATAGACACCAAGTCGGATCTTTTGGATGCAATCGATTACGATGACATCTTTGACACATGTAAAACGCCACTTTTGCTGAAAAAAATACTCTTTCTAAAGTAAATGTTTAATATATTTTTAAAAGATTGTTTTAAAGTCTTGTGAAGCCATCAAAATTTTTTAGCGTTATAATTGCCCTAGCTTTTTTGTATTGCTTTGAAATCTCTAGAAAATTAAACTAAAACATCTGACTAAAAAGACCTTCTCTTCTGTTTTCTAAAATAAATAAATTCATCTATAAAGTATAGTAAGTTCCATCAACAAGAATATACGTTCTTGCATCATAAGTCACACTTCAGCTGCATAATATAAAGTCAGTATAACTTTATTCAAAAGTCAAGCTCTGTGTGTCATCTTTTGAACAAAGTTGTTCAAGCTCCTGCAAATGAAAAGTTTGAATGTAAGTCGTATGACAGCATGATGATGACGACTTTGGAACAAGCAAACAAAAATCTGGATCATACAAATGTCTGGGAATGTTGTACTCTTTGGACATGTAGTATAACTAGGGCGTACAAGGTCGTGTATTTTATGATTGTGTTTGCGGACAGTTATCTTAAGGTGTAGAAGAGCCTTGAGCTATTAGCCCGAAGTGTTTTAATTCCCATGTTTGCGACATGAGTAGGAAAAACACGAAAGAGGGGTGCATTTTAAACACAATCATAATATAATAACATGTATAACTTAACTAAGTATGGTGTGAATCGGTAATGTTTTGTTTTGCTTGACTACCTGAAGGGAAATTGTTCGCTTAAATAATTCTTAAGAAAATTTATTTTCTCTGGTAAATGTAAAATTTTAAACAAATGGATGAATATTGGATGAACTCTTTATATAACCCAGCATAAACTGGTAATGAACAGGCAGCAATGTAAATAATTAACTGCAGCCAGTAGCGGTCTTTCCTAACTCTAGCTCCAAAAGAATAGTTGCCCTTTGTCTCTTTTTGAAAAGTAATAATAAAGAAACTCTTCCTTCCCCCCACAACTTACAATAAAGAAGTAAAGAATAACGTCCTTGGTAAAAGTGGATATCTGAAAAATATCTTAAAGGATCATGCAATCACTGCTTGTTTGATATTTTTGGTTTTGAAATCTGCTTGGTCACATATAGCATGGATATAATCCAGATGTCGTCTAAAAAGGAAATTGAAAATGGTCAATGAAGACGTATAACCTATAAAACAGGAAAAACTCATCAAAGCAGTGTTTTTGGTGGTCTTTGAGATGTTTTTATTCAGATGATAAAAATATTAAGTTTACTGTTGAGAATCGACATTATATATTTCTGTACAAATGCAAGTGAAATGTGTGAAGTGTTAAAAGCAGAGTTAGATAGTGTACTTGATTTGGGTTTGGAAAAAACTGACTTGATTATTGGAGTCTGGATTTAAAATATTCTCTGTTGAAAATCCTATCATTTAAGAATAGCCGCCAAGAAAAGAGTTGAAACCAGTTTTGCACAATGTTCAGTCTCGTTCTCTTGTTGAACTAAACAAGATATTACTTTCACCCTTACATATCAAACTGGGACTCGTGAAGAACGTTTGTAAAGGCAATGGACAGGGAAGGCAGAGGGTCTACACGTTTCCTCGGATAAGCTTTGAAAAGCTTAAGGCTTGCATTTTTGATATGCCTCAAACACGGAAACTCATGAAGGACTCAATGTTCGATACGTGCAGCTTAGCTGTCTGCTTGGCTGTCGCTTAAGTCAGTAATTACAATCTTTCTAGAATCAGCTATCACATGCTTGACTTTTAAAACTGCGCAGACCAATGTTATTATAAAGATGGCTTCAAGTGTTAATTAATAGTTAAACTCTTTAGGTGAGAAATTATGCATCCTCAGAAAATTTCAAATCAGATACATAAAGGCACTGATTCACGCATCTCAACCTCCTGAACGTGCTTTCTGTTGCCAGAGAATATTTACTGTATGTGCTAATCTTCCGACGTAAAAATTTTTTCTATCAATTTTGAATAAAAAAAAGATCTCGAGCTGCCTTAACTGTCTCTTAATATTTTAATGAATGTTAGCAAGGCATTATTTCAGGGACTAGCTAATTTGTTAAAATTAGACTGGGGCATCTGAAAACTTTTTCCTAGTTAATGTTTTCAGTTTTCTTTTTAATGATATCGACTCTTGCACAATTGTAATATCAGGCGAGATTTTCAAACTGAGGAGAAATATATAACTGCAAGTCTGTTTCTGCGAAAATTACATAAATGATGACTCTTTGTTGAAAAAAAGGTACTTTCCTTTCATTAATATAATCAATTAACGAAGGTCTGATTGCATCTATGGGATGTCCTCGACTACCATAGAAGCAGAACACAGAGGATAAGTAAGTAAGTAATATAATCAATTTGGTAGATAAATATAAGGCCTTTTTATGCAGCTGAGGAGCTTATTTGCTGAAAGTTAATGGGTAAAAAGAGTAATTCTGAGACCAGGCGAGACCAATTTTAATAATGTAGCAGTACAGTGGTCATTTGCTCTGATATCCTACCAATTAGTGATTTAGCATTAAACTGACCGAATAGTACACTAACAGGAGGCCTTTTGCTAGCTACCTTCGATCAAGTCTCTTTAAATGGAAAAAGAAAACTTTAATCTCATTTTACATTTGACTTGGAGAAAAATAAACAAATGTAGTGACAGGGCTTGATCTCTTTACAACGATATCTCTTACAATACACTCAGATAAGAGTATAATTTCCTGCCACTTCACAAAGGTCAGATCTTTTTTATGAAAAGACGAATTCCTAACATTTTATACCAAAATAATGACCAGATCATTCCATAAGATAACCTCTTACCATAATCTTGTTTTCTTTTACCAAATAATTAGAATTAAGGAAGAAGGTAGACACACATATAATATATAAAAGAGTGAACTTCATTTAAGCTTCTAAAAACGAGGCGTGTACAAATTCGTTGATTTTACTACTGTTTTATTTCCAATTGCACAAGATTCCCAAAAGCGATAACCCTGAAGAAGTGTCGACGTTCTCAAACTAAATCAAAGAAATCCATGAAATAACAGAGGACTACATATCTCATACAAACAGCATGAAAATTGAACAAAAACACGATTCAGGTATTGAAAGATAAAAAGCAAATAAATACACCTAACAGATACTTGCAAATTTGACGAAAGTCGAATATGTAACAGAAAAGAGCAAGTAAAAGTATCAGAGAAAAAGAAAGTACAAATCCAGTCAACTTGAAAACACTGGATTTCATCCTCGCCATAATATAGAGATGGTTGATATCAGCAAAGACGTCAGTTCATTCTTTTTTTATAGCTTCTTATTTAGCCTATGTTATTAGGTTTAATCGAATTCTTTTTGGAAGGTTAAGTGTAATGGAAGTGTTACTATTTTGTTTCTCTGGCTCTATAGGTCATTATTTGGTAGGTGTACCTATCTAATATATTATATAAATTTTAACCAATTCTATGTGCGTTATTCAATCTGCAAGTTCAATATTTATTTTATCAAATATTTCTTTACTCTTTTCCAACCAGTTCACCGGTATTTCTGCAATAATCTCTGGTATCCCAGCAATGCAAACGCTTTGACGATATCACTTTTTTTTTCAATATTCTTTTCGAATCCAATAACGGGGTTCGTGAGCTATTATTGATAATTTTCTGGGAAGGAGTGTTTTATTTTGTTTCACAATGATTGACTTTTAAGTCTTAACTACTGTCCCTCGTTGTTAATTCGTATTTAGACACTAATTTTCCTACTGTACCTTATATCTGAAACTCCGCCTGTGATATTTTTGGATAACACAACCGGTCCTAAGCCTGGATAAAGGAAGAAGGTTGGGCGTGGGGTCAGCACCCCTACCCCGTAAAAATCGCCAAAGCCACAGAAGCATCGACGAAAACAAACCAACACATTCGTCAAAGGGAAGAAGGGACTCAATCTCAGAGACATTGAAGTAGCAAGAGAAGCCCAAAACAGAGTGCGGTGGCGAACTTTCGTCGATGGCCTATGCTCATCGGTGGGCTATGGGCTTAAGTAAGTACCTCATATCTGACCTGCCGTATTTATTCTAAAGTTATCAATATTAAGAACAATAATATAATCAACCCACCTTAATGAAACTAATTTTTGTGGGTATTTTTGTTTCCTGAACCAAATCGATTTCGTAAACCAGGACAATAATAATAATAATAATGATAATAATAATAATTTAATTTTGCGGATATTAACTTTTGTGAACAGCGTAAAAGTGTTATCAATAATCTTAAGGAATATTTCCAGGGTTCTCAATTGTGCGAATTCTACCAAATTCCGCTAAAATTTGTAAGCGTGAACGTTAGTACTGCTGAAGTATTAAATCAATATTTCACGCATATTATGATTAGCATGGAACAGTTTTCATTGAAAAAAGACAAACTGTCGTCTGCTTTCCTATTCTTTCATAATTTTAACGCCCATCATCGCCGCTTTTGTTTCAAATAACTAAAAGAGCTCTCAACCACAAAAATGAATTTTTTTGAGTTATTTTTTCCCCGGTTGTTCTAACCCTACCTAAATATTTTTTAGAATTGTCGCCTACTTTTCCTTTTGACATTAATATTCTCACAAGTCCAGTTTTTCAATATCCAGCAAGGGATGAAGACAATACCCTGAAAATCACTCCAAAAAAAGTTATTGTTCCTGTCTTGTGTAATGATCAGACTCAACATAGTCTTTTCCACTTGTTACTATGTTTATATTAACTAGTTATTTGAAATTTCTACGTCACAGTTGAGGTAAGAATTTTGGTTGATTGCATTCCATTCTTTTGTCTATAACGTGACGTCAAAAGTCATGCTCAACATCGATCAGCTGAATTAAAACTGTCATGCATCACAGTGTCTTAACCAAAACAAGATTATCAGATCACCAGAATAATTGCAGCATTATTTTTCAAGTTAAACAATAAAAACTGTAAAGGATATGGTCAGTGATGATTTAATAGTGTGTAAGGTTTGATTTTTTTACACAATAACATGTGTGTGGTCCTTAAGGGCAAGAGTTAATGACATTACTAAGCTAATAAGTTATTAAAAGCATGAACAACTCTTTAAAACAAGATTGGATGAATAGTCAAACTTTTCACAGTTCTAAAGTGTAAGGAACTTCTTCATTCTCAAACAGTTGTCCCTCTTGTAATAAGTCTTTCTATGAATGTGGTATTTTTTCCCCTTGGACCTGTATGTTGTGGAACCCTGGGCTATGATTGTCTTATTCCATCATATGACTTGAATGTATTAACGTATATATTTAACACTTATTTAAAGATAAATAAAAATAAACAAAAAAATAAAAACAATAAATGAAGTTAAATAAAAACTAATACAAAAACTTTAAATAAACAAATAAATGAAAATAAATAAGATAAACAAGAATAAAACAGCAAGATTTGTTGACCTTCCTCGTTGACCAGAACGTAGCTCTAAATGATATTTAATCAGTATTTGTCTTATTTACAAGAAAGTTGCAATAAGCAGAATACATAATAAACACATTGTTACAGGTCTTTGTGGCTGTAATCCTAATTTTCTTCAGCCGTAAAATTTAACCAAAACATAAGATGTTTTTTTCCCTTTTAATGTTGTCTTTCCTACCATTTGCTACTAAAAATTGTTTTACAGATGACGATTTCCATCAATTTTTATGTAGATCAGAATCTTTGTCTTCCTCTGCTTCTTTGGCCTTCAATACGACCTGAAAGGGTAAGATTTTCTAGTCCTTCCTTTCTCATGATATATCCAATAAACCTCATCTGCCTTTCACGAATTGTTTTTATCAGACGCCTTTCTGCTCCAGCTTTCCTCAAAATTTCTTCACATATTTGATGGTCTACAAATGATATTCTCATCAATCTCCTGTAAAACCACATTTCAACAGCTTCTAGTCTCTTTTGCATTGACGGTGATATTGCCCAGCACTCACAACCGTATAACAGAGTAGATGTTACATAACCTTCCAGCACCCTCTACTTTGTAGCCATTGACGCTTTAGGGTGTTCAAAGATCTTCCATAATCTTTCCAAAGTACCTTTTGCAATTCCTACCCTTCTCTTGATTTCCAGGTCACACTTTCAATTCTCTGTTATATAGATACCTAAGTAATTGAACGTGTCACCTTGCGGTATGGGATCTTTTCCAATATACAACTTACACTTGGGACTTTGGTTCTTACTTATCACTACGCAAACTGTTTTCTTGCGATTTATTTTCAGTCCTTTCCTTCTACTTTGCTTAACTATTTCATCTGGTAGCCTTCGTAAACCTTGTTCTGGGCCTGCAACCAGACCAGGCAATAATAAGTATACTTAGAGTAAATAAAATGAACATAATAGTACCAGTGATAAAAAATTGAGGATAAAAATGGTGAGGATAATATCCTCGATATCCTACTTTGTCAACAGAATAATTCGTAAAGGGACATTTAATTTCATTTTCTTTTCATCACTGAAAGAAGTTGATCAAGTGAACACTGGTCGTACTGCAATTTTAAAAAGACATCGTCAATGAACCTGAACCAAAGTAAAGGACCTTTTCCATAAGAAGGCTAAAAAGAAGTCCCTCGAAATTGGCAATAAATATGTTCGCAAAAGTAACTACCATTGAAGCCCCTATAAGACTACCTTTTATTTTATTAAAAAATAGCTTCACAAAGGTTGTAGTGTTGCTTTTAAGTAGCATATATATTAATTTTTTTGAATATTTTCAGAGGAGAGTTGAAAGATAGACGGATTTTATGTACGTTTCTGCTAATTCAGCATACTCAATATTGGGATAAAGAGAGTCGAAATCCGTAGAGACTAAAAATGGTCTTGAATTGTTATCAGAAATAATAATTTTGTTTAATATGTTAATGAAATCAGCAGTATCAAGAATATAAGATGTTCTTACAGCTGATTGGCGAAGATATTGGTCTACGTTATCTGATATTCGAATAGTGCAACTCTTAAAACCACTACAGATTGAACATAATGGAAGAAAATACTTCTGGAGTTTTGGAGCTTCTGGAGCTTTGGCAAGCCATAAAAGCGTGGAATACAATCACCCTTTTCATAATTTGGCGAATACATACTTTGCTAATCTATCTTTAACGTTTGTGTCCCTTCTAAAGGACAAGAAAAGAGCTTCGGAATATTCATGCTTAAAATTTGGCCAGTCAGATATCATAATGTTATATGTTGATGAATTGACGTTTACAACCACGAATTTCCTGTGTCAGTTTAGCAGAAATGGAAATGATTTTTATAAAATGTGTTCTTATCTTTGGCTCCAAAAATGTGGAGCTGTCCAATAATGAAATTTGTTTGACAGTTTTCAGTGAAGGTTTTTGACTGTAACCGTACTATTTGAAATGGTTAGTAAAGTAGGCTAAAAATGGTATTGTGGGTAGTTCGATAAGTACTCAGCCTTCAAACTTGAGTTACAGACCTGCCATTAGATCCAATATGTGCTCAAACCAATAGACAGCAAAAATTGAAACAATGTCACTTTACTACATCAAGTTGATATGTCATTCTGAAGAGTAAAGAGCAGCTTGCAGTGTACAAGGCCTATCAGCAGCCTTCCACTCTGATTCACTAACATAAAAACTGAATAAGACAGAATGAATGCGGAAGAGAATGATTCGTGATGTTTTTTAAAGTTTGACATATCCGACGATGAGTCAGAGTTGTTGATGTCGAAAGTGGTTTTCTTTGAAATTTCGTCAGGAATTTAATTATGGTGGGGTATTTTGCATACTGAAATGCAGCAACTTAATGTCGTAGTATCATACTAAGATTTCTTTTTGCACAAAATCTGTGCAAGTCAAAGATAAATCACTAAATGACTGATAAAATCATGCAACACCTGTATTCAAGCTACAGAAAAAGCCTTTTAAAGTTTGGATATAGTCCTTTGGTTAGATTTGCTACAGGCTCAAATACAGAAGTGCACCAGCGGAGCCGGCTCAACACAAAACATAGCAAACTCTTTAGATAGAATAATATTAAAGGCTATATACTAACTGCTTTTTAATTACATGTAAAATAGTTGTTCTATTTTTCACTAAAACTCAGTTTTCATTACAGAACTTTAATGCCCTTTGTTTCTTCTCTTTTGACTAGCTTGGGATACACAAATGGGCACGATTGTTCAAGAAAATATTTGACAATAAAAACACACACCTTCTGTCAATTTCTAGAGTAAAAACAGTCATAATAATCTTACGCAAAGAATTTCTACACAAAGAACTACGAACTTCTTGAAATAATATGTAGGTAAAAAAGACAAATTAGCACTGTCATTGGGAGTACAAATTTTATTCGATTTATCGTTGTTGTAGTAAAATATTCAAATCTTTAAAAATTCATCAAGGTTTCACTTGTTGGGAATCTCTTGTGTATGAGACAACTAGTGATACAAACCGAAGATTCTTTACGCTACCACACACACACACACACACACACACACACACACACACACACACACCAAATATATATATATATATATACAAAATGTATATTAGTTTCTGATTTTGGTAGCGCTTTGAAGACAATTACAACATTTTCAGCCAGCAACTAGAGACAATCGTTGCATGCATTGGCAATTGATACACCCATTTGAGAAAAATTAACATTATGTTCAATAATAGCTGTAATTGGAAAGTACTGCGTGTCTCGAGATCTTGTACATTCATAAAGTAAGTTCCACCACACCCTTGCCCCAATCTTCCAAACGTTTTCTCAAGCAAATCAGTTGGGAATCTTCTTTACAATACAGATGAATATGAAGTAATTATAGGGATTTTCCAATGTCAGTAAATGCCTTACACAAACAAAGATTGCCATGGCTGTTTCCCTTGTACGACACTTAATCTCTTCGTTTTTTAAGCACTGTCTCATTAGTCATATCTGCAATCTCTAGTAGGAATCCAAGATTCGGTTCTTCAACAAAGGTGATCAGAACTTTATCAAGATCATCGTGTCGCTGACCAGCAAACTGATCTTTGCAGCTCACTGTTTTCCAACATTTCAGGAAAAATAATTGGATCCTCGTTAACAGTAATCCCCGAATTTCCTTTTAAAGCCACTACATTCTCATTGACAAAAAAACATTCAGGGCTGTTGAAATTCTTTAGCGTTCAATTTGCTTTGATAACACTGACTTTTGTAAGTCGGATGGTTTCACTTGGGTTTAGTTGCCGTGGTTGTCATTCTGTTCGGGTTTAAAGAGTGCAATAATATCATATAAACACCCTCGCCCTTGGCAGCAATTTCATCAGTGCTGTTGAAGAATTGTCTCCCGGAGTTTAAAAAAATAAAATACTCCAATACCATCCTTCGTAAACCATAGCCTGGCCTCTTTAGGATTGAATTTTGAATCCAATGCCTACTACAGACTGTTGTTATCATAAATAATGGCAAAAAGAATACCACCTACATTTTAAATGCAAAATCCAACAACGTGGATCTCCTCAAAGAGAAAAACAGCACCCAAGCCTCTGAAAAGAAAAATCTGGTGGAGAAAGCTAGGTTAACCAACAAAGGTAACAATCTGAAATCCAAGAACAATGTTAGCTAACAATAATTCGCAGCCTTTAAAAATATAGTTCCACTATAGTATGTCAATGCAGATTTCACATATAATTCATCAATAAGAGGATTGCATGTTCTCTTGCAGACAGAAAAGATCCTCAAGAACACTCTTAAGTAACTGCGTCCTCGACTTTTCTAGTTTAGGATGCAGTCGGATCAACGTGGATGTACTTAGATGTGCATAACACAGTGGGAGTCGTTCATGCAAACAACGTGGTGTTGCAAAATATTCAAAGTCGCGTATAATGCTCTCAGGTTCCACCAACGTACACTAAAGAGGCCATGGCCGATATCTGCTCTAGCGAAATATACTTTTGTGCGTTATTTCTCCACGCTTAAGGACAGAAAATGCTTCCTCGACCTCCAACCATTTTGTCATCATTGTAATCTTATTACTGGTCACCGAAGTAATCGTGAATTGATTTTATGCCACAATTAAAGATGCTAAGCGAGAAGTCATTCTGAATTCTCAGCAAAACCTCTGGGTATCCACTATAGTTAGTTGGAGTATCCTGAGATTGAATAATGACAGCATCACCAATCTAGTATCGAAAAGGGCTAAAAATTTATCCACGCATCAACTGTAGATGTCTTTAATCCCTCTGATGATCTTTTAGTTGATAGAACTTGATAGAATTCCATCGTGTTGATCAGGCGCGAAGTCTTCTGATGATAAAGCACCACAGCTTATCTGAGACGGTTTAAGAGTTGCGGTTGGAATGGCAGTTGGTGGTGTCTTGAAATAAAGAGGGAGGATGTTTTGACCACTGCTTGTCATAGACACCAAGGGTTTCAAAATTCTTTCACCACTGCCGTTCACATTTGTCAAGTGAGTCCGGTAGATTCTTACGAGGAACACATTTCCTGCATACTACCCTTTCCGTTTTGATCTTGAGGGAAACGAAACAAACTTGTTTTATTGCCGTGGTCGGTATTTCCAATGGAACTGGGTACAAAACACATTTTTACCATCGCAACAAGAAGAAACGTGAAACCTGAACAATAACCCGTTAAATGAAGGGGAAGCAAACTGACGTACACGGTGTGCTCTCTTTACAATTTCAAAAACGTGTAAAAATTAAAAGTAAAAAATTACTCAAATAAAAGAGAGATGAGGAAAACATAGTTAGAATACCATATGATCCCTTTACGCCAAACAAATTGCTGATAACACCTGCACCGCGTGACAACTACGGGAACTAAACCCAAGTGTTTTATCCTGGAAGCCAATAAAACCAAAGTGGTCCTTGCCAGAAAAGACTGATGAGAAAATCGTTCAGATTTCGCGCTATTTCCCGTGCAACCAATACTTAAGGCGATTAAAAGTAAAGGGGATAAGAGGCATGGTGTGCCTGCTAGCCTTGTGCGCACCAGCCAAGACTAGTTCAAACTGAGGAGTGGGGGAGTAGGCCCTTTCCGACCTGCTTTCATTTAAGCAAAAGGAAAATCCAGCTAAAGAGGGTACGGCTAAGGTGTGACCGTTTTGAAAGACACTGGTTAGACCTCGTGTGGACACTAAACTTGTGCACTTCTAAAGCAAAGTCTTGGTAGCAAATCCACAGAAGAGAAATCCAGGTTCTATTAGCATGTGGTACGACATGGCAAGATCAAAATTACAACGGTGGGACCAAACTTTGTAGTATACCATGGCACATATATCAGGCGAATGTACGTTGGTGAAGATCTGAATGACGAGGTAGTGGAAATGCTGGCAAAGACCGTTTGGGTAATCACAACTTGAGTAAAAAGGGACACACAAAAGTAGGTAACTTTGCACAAAGTGGCGGAACGGCAACAATCAACACGTATTTACATTAGTCAACAAGAGTAGACAATCACCTTCGGAATTAAAAACCAATTAACCTAAACCAGCTAAGTTATGCGAAAGGAAGCATCTGAACACGCCAGGGTGTTACCCGGAGAAATGCGTTACCAACCAAAATAGACCAGTGGTGTCCTATGTCAAAATAGGAATACAAAAGGAAATTACAAAAAGTAGGACCCGAGAAAAAGTGTAAAATGTAAAGCGTAGAACTAAAGAATTCCTCATTATGTTAAGGAAACAGTGACACGCAACCCGTTTAAATGAGACGGAAACCAGTAAATTCAGATCGCGAGTTTATTACTGATTAACGCACATGGAAAGCGAGAGAGGCAGACTCATGACGGTGGTAAAAGTATCCAGATGAAAAAGGCGGCCTGCAAGAGAAAACGCAGAGACGCGAATTAATTTAATATATATTGTAAGGCCAGTCCAGAAAGCTGTTCCAAGTGGTCAAGCTAAAACACTCGTGATCCTGGGATGTAACAATACAATACTGTAGAACGAGTTTCGCATAGCTCAAAACCTTCACGTCAAATATGTAAAAATGAAGAAAAGCGATGGGCAAAAGTGTTGGTCAGTTAAGGGTACGTATTGGCGAGGCAGACTAAAAGTACGAGTAAAGCGTTATCGTAGAAAATGCAGGGACTTACAACAAACAGGAAATTATAATGTAAAGGAGAAGTCAGTACAGTGTAGGTCAAGTTAAGTACCGTAATAATTAGTCTTACGCACACGCCCGTTTCGTTTGTAATTTTTCTGTGACCAAGATATTAATGGTTACATATGTTTTCTATTTTCAGAGCAATTATATAACCAAAATGGCAGCAAAATACGTATACGGTGGGTGAGAAAAAAAAGATCCAGTTCTATAGACCTGTAAATTGTGTATGAAGGGGTAATTAGGGGAAGGTTGGTTTACTATGAGAAAAATGGGTTAGGAACTCGCAATAGGAGTAAGGTTATAAACTTTCACGACACTTTAAATCTGCTGTCTCTAAAGTAGGTGTGGGCTACAATGCCTGATTTTAAATACCGTACTTTTCACCACGATTATGGTCGTGCAAGATAAGCATGAGAGAGGACCAAACCCTAAAACTATATTCACTGACGACAGTGCATTGTTGAATGAGGTGTTAGAGGAATTAGATGTTTAACTAGAGCGGTGAAGAATCAAGCTTAGCAAATCCAATACAGATGCTCATCTTCCTTAAATAAAACAATGGCACCTGGGGCAGACGAGTTAAAATGCTGGGTGTCTAATGTGGTGGGGGGGGGGAAATGGCTTGAGCGAAAAGTAAAAAAAGGGTCAAAGCTGGGTAGAACACACTGAAAAAGGCAGCTGGGCTATGGCGAATTGGAAGACCAGGGAGGGTCGGTAGCAACGAGTACAAGGATGTGATCAGACCGAAGTTACATGGGATAAATACTGAACATATTAGAAAAGTGCAGTCAAATGTGAGGTTAGTAGTGCAAAGGCGGACGTAACAGTTCTCCGTAAACCACAATTAAAAGAGCCATAAAAACTTCCAAAAAACTCGAGAGCAATATTTTACGACGGTTTTATGATGCGGAGGTAAGTTCTAGGACGAAAACCAACGGTGATGGGTTTGTCAAAGTAATGGGAAGACGACAGCCAAAATCTAAGTATTGAAAAAGACATATAGGAATATTGACTAGAAAGGAGGGAACCATATGGCAGAGGAAGGTGGAAAAGTAAAATTCGCTGTGGTGACCTTCTGGACAAGTCACCATACAATAGAAAAAAAACATTCACGTAATTACGAGTAATCACACTGTCTCATTCACGACCTCTTGCTATATTCTGCGACCAAATTATTACTAACGGTATTTTCATGAAAGAGTAGGATGTACACGTGTGTGTGCAGCGTGCCAGAGAGATCGAGAAATCGACAAACCACAACTGTTAAAACTGCTTTTAATTCAGTACAAACGTGTACTGCAATTACTGCAATTTCTTCACGGAACCAAAAAATTTATAAACATTAGAAAAATCTAGCAAATTGTTTATATAACTCATGTTATCTAGGTAATAATCAGGCTAACAGGCGACAATGAATTAATGGCCTTATAACAAGTCATAGTTCCAACTCTTGCTGATTCTCATATTAAGTAAAAACTATACCACTATTTGGCCATCGAAAACTTTCCCCCTTGAAGTCACTTCTGTCAGTGACGTCGGAAGTGACTGTAAAAGCAATTTATTGTCAAGTAAACCAACCAAACAATATACTTGGTCGGTTAATTGGCTTTGAAACAATAAGCATTAATGGAAAAGCGGCCAAAATTTCGTTTCCACTTTTACTGTCATCTTATTAAAGCAGTCAACCCTACAGATTCTTGAGGGGCTATGAAAACACTGATTTCCATACCAAATACTTTTTCCCAAAGAAAATGCCGTATCAGACTAAGGTTTTAAATTAAACCTTCCCCAGTTGTTCCAACTGGGGGATAAAAGCATAAAAAAGTAATGCACTTTTTAAAAGAAAAGCTCTTCGTACTATAACCTGCTAGGTGTACAAAGAACCACACATGAATGAACGGACTTTGTATATCCACAAATAGGGTTTTAAAAAAGAGATGTATAATGGAAGACCCCATACTGCCCTGGGAGTTGTACAATGTACACCTGGCAGAAGTAAATAGATCAATCTGATTTCCTTATCCATCCCGACAGAAAGCAAATTGTCTTTGTCGCCCAATATCTTTTTTACTCTGACATGTCACTGCCGCTGTCTGGTTTTATTGCTTCCTTCTTGCGGTCATTTTGTGGCGTTTCATTATCTGATGGTCTGTTAACATCAAGGCTGGCTCCTTTTCGCTTTCGGGGTTTGGAATCTGGTAAGCTTCCATCGCTGTCAGCGTCCCCATTATCGACGCCTAAAAATAATAAGTAATATATATTATCTATAAGGTTTCGAAATAAACCCTAATAATTAAAATTTCAGGTTAAATAAAACTGCACCAAAATATTTGGTCAGAAGGAAGGCAGCACAACGACTTCTTCATTAAATTTCTCAGAACCGCAGAGTGCATTCATCAATCCAAGCCTTGGAGCAGCAGTGGCTCTGTCATACAAATTGATTTAAAATATGATTTTAACATTATTACCAACTCACTCTACAGCTGTATTTTTTTTCAAAACAGTAGACACATTTGATTACCAAATCAAGGGGGCAAAGTGCAATCCCCAAAGCTCAAAATCTGCTTATGAAAGGTGTCCAAAGTACTGTAAAACTATGGCTCTCTCCAATTGTTGTGTTCCCAATAACTGAATCCCCATTATGATAACGTCTTCATGCAAATTTAAAAAGCCTCCAGCCAAACATGAAAACTAGTCTAAAAATACATATGGAAACCTAAAAACAAAATGACAGGTGTTTATGTTCAAGGATTTTAGCGTCTTAAAACGCTTTAGAAAAATAACGTGGCATTTCATACAAAAACTACGCATGTACGTACAACCACGAGGAAATCAAATGATACATGTAATCACACATCAATATGTATAAATGTTGGAAAAACACATTGCTGAAACGAGATTTATACAATTTCCTTACATAGTTTGACCCATCAACCAGTTTTTTACATGTGTTCTTTGACATTATTGTGTTAAGTCTAAAAAATTTTGGTTTCAGATGCAACAAATACTGTCAACTTTACATCAGTCCCTTGTATTTATCCTTTTCAATTCAATTCTAATTTTAAAAAACTGGCCACAGTTCTTCTTCTTCATCGTCATCAACTTTTAGATTCTTAGAACAATATCTTCATTGAACTCCGCGAAGCATATTGCATTGACAAAACATTTCCATGCTTTCCGGTCTTGTACTAGCTTGCACAGGCTTTTTTATTGTTGATAACTATCTCTTTTTAAGGTGTGTCATGTATCTTCACCGTGAAATATTCAGCAAAGCTCACAGTTTCAGATCCATGTGGGAATTTTACCGTTACATTTTCAGTAATTGACACCAGTGGGAACCTGGTGTCAATTACTATATATAGCTTCAGCAATAATACGACAACAAACACGTTGTGACTTGCAATAAAAGGGGGTTTTCTATTTGTTATCCAGCAGTCTGCTGATCAAATATTCTCCACAAACTACAACATATGGGGCAACCAATAATCACTGGCACAAAAACTAATCGTTCTAATCACCCGGTCGGACATGAAAATCACAAAACAACTTGCAAACACGCTACAACGTCTCCGAAAAATATCAATTTCATGAAAACAAAGAAAATAAAATTGGAGCTTTGCTGCCTGTCTGATTTCTAGTCTGTCAAATCGAACAACTCGCAGCTTATTCAAAATTATAAAGCTTTGGAACACTTCAGTTTCTCTCACGTTGTTAAGTCTAGTATATATCTAAATAAATGTCTTCCACTGACGCTGGCTACCATTTTACAAAACGGTAGCCAGCGTTTCAGGACTCAAAAGTTCTGAGGGCGTTTGGTTAGAAAATTCTAGTCTATCACATTCTGATATTCTGGTATTTATTTTAAAACATGCCAGCGCCCACTTAAAACTATGGTCATATAACGTGGGGGAAAATTAACATTAAAAAAAGTAAAAAATGAACAAATTTCGAATTCTTAAAAAAAACCCACCACACAACCCTAGCTGTCTAACAACCGTAACCCCCCTGAATTCAAACCCCTTCCCCGTCGCTATCTCGGCACTATGTCATCATAAGATACTGACAAAGGACAATTTATTATTTTCGGTTTGTTAAGTTGCAGACGATTTCCTTCCCTTCCCTATTCTTTGTCTTCGGTTTTATATAAACCATCTTAAGTATACTATCGCTTGAGATAGACCCAGTTAGCAAAAACAAAGTGGCTTGTTCCTTCATTTTCTAAAAACAGCCCTTTATTAACTTCTTTTCTTTAATATAAGGAGATGGTTAACAATATAGAGTGTTGTCAAGTATCAGCAACCGTCGTCTCAAATGGCAAAGGCTAAACACAGACACTACCAAATAAAGGAAAACAAAACTTACTAATCAGTATCAAGTAAAAATTGCGCCAAATTACCTTGACCGGATCCATCTTCATCATCACTTGCGTTAGCTTTTGTTTTTGATGACCTGCTGGACCTTGAACGATCCTTTTCACGGTCTTTGTCTCTATCTTTACCTCGATCTCTATCACGATCTCTATCACGATCTTTGTCACGGTCTTTGTCACGGTCTTTGTCACGATCTTTGTCACGATCTTTTTCTCTATCTCTGTCTCGATCTCTGTCGCGATCTCTATCACGATCCCTGTCCCGATCTCTATCGCGATCTCTGTCCCTATCCCTTTCACGGTCACGGTCTCTGTCTCGATCTCTGTCACGATCTCGATCCCTGTCCCGATCCCTATCTCGATCTTTGTCTCTTGTTCTGTCTTTCTCCTTCTTGTGCTTCTTTCTACTATAATAATGAAAATTAGCTTATGTTAGAGAAGAATTACTGCCATACTAAGGTTGACTGTTCGTTCCTTGATCTATATTCCTTAATATACAATTAGCGACTACGAGACTGAATTTTCTTTAAAGAAAGTTATATTCACTTGAGCAGCGTCAAAATAACCAAATTTGTGTTCGAAAGTTATTTTTACCACTGTTAAAATCAATTACATTTATATCTGCTCTTAAAAACCACCAAACGCCAAATTTATTTATGGCACAAATACGTTGTCTGTGCGTACATGTCCACCCTTTGCGTGTTATGTACAGGGCATATGTAACTACGTAAATAATCATAAACACATATTTCTATGTATTCACAGTGAAAACTTTGAAGTTTTAACAAAACTAAATCATGATTAAGTTGTTTTTTCCTCTATTTTTGTTACTTATTTTTAAGGGGTACTTAAAGGACTGGGGGTTCAATGCTCAGTCTGTGGAGGTTTATAGCAAAATGTCGTGAAGAAGCTTCAAGAAATAAACTGGTGGTGAAGAAGCAGCATGTACGAAAAGCATATACTAATAATCCCATACAAATGTTTCTACCTTAGGAATTACTAAAATATTCCTGTAGCACAAAGTACACACCACGCTTGACGTCTTACTACAAAATTTGATAACCCAGGGAGTAAAGCAAGTATGCAGATCGCTAACAAGGGTTACAAATTGAGCTGTTCATTCTTAGCAGTGAAACGCTACTAGCAAAATCTAACTTTAGTTCTTTTACACAAACATAATCTAGCTGTGTAATGACCAATCAGTAAAGATTAACGATCGCGCTGTTAATTTTCCCTTGCTCAAAATTCAGCGCATTCATAGTCAGCGCAAAATCAAGTCCTCAAACGTATTTATTACTTTGCTCTTATCAGTCTGATTTATCGAAAAAACAACATCAAAGAAACTACTGTAGAACCACTTAAAACATCACCTCAAGGCGTAATGTTAACTTACCTAGACGAGGATCTGCTTGGTGAGCGTGAGGGAGACTTCTTATCTCTACGTGACCTCTTTTTATCGTAGTCATCAACGGAATGAGACCTTGACCGAGGTTTGTCGGGCGTACGTGATCTTGTTTTCGATCTTGTCCGAGACGTTCTGCGACTACTACAAAAAATTGCAAAAAAAAACTAATCAGTCTCCTAAACAGCTAATAAATCCGACCATCATGTAAGTGCGACCACTGTAAGAAGTAGTGCCGGGAAAAAGCACATTGTTACAGCCAATGTTTACTATAATTTCTATACTCTCTTTTATTTTGTTTTAACGTCATTTCCCCAGGTAAATAGAGCTCAGACGATGCTCTTCAAAGGGGCTTACAAAAAAACACCTTTTATTTTAACAGAAATTTCTTCAATGGAAAACCACTCACACAAAATAAATTGGTTATCGGAAATTAAAACAAGTTTTTCATAAAAACTTTTAAGGTCAACGCATAAAAGAAAACGTTGGCTTAAAATTCCTGTGATGACTAATATGTAACATCCAACCAATTTGAACCATGTCTTATTCTTTGCTGATCATTTTAACCATGCAACTTGCAGAAAATCCAACGCCAAGTTCCGTGACGTGGAGTGGCTAAATCCAAACAAAATGGAAGGTGAAAACACTGTGGTAAACAGGATGCAAACTAAATGTAAACTGTATCCTTACCTCCCCTTCGATGACCTCGAACTTTTGTAACGAGATGTCCTGTATGGCGATGGTGAACGTGATCGTGAAAACGATCGTCGCCGACGTCGATCCCTGTAAAAATTAAGAGAACGTAAGACATTACGTACTTTGGAAAACGGCCAAAGTGGCCTTTAATGTGTTGTCTCAGTAGAGATATCTTAATCTAATGAACAACTTAGACCCGCTCGCATTACGCGACGAGTGGGGTAAATATATGGGTAAATATATGGGTGAATATATGGGTGAATATATTGGTGAATATATGGAATATATGATCGACTCACGCGCTACAACTAACAAACGGATTAAAATTTAATTTTCTTCAGGTATATGAAGACAGTAGACGCCTTAGTTACCAATCACCTACATAAATTAAGAGGGGATATTTTACTCTTCACAATAAGTGATAACTTATATAATCACATTTCTGTAACATTTTCAAAAATAAAAGAATGGGAAAAAATTCCAGTACCAGTGCATTTTGTAACTTTCGCAGTATATATATATACTGCGAAAGTTACAAAATGCACTGGTACTGGAATTTTTTCCCCATTTTTTTATTTTTAAAAATGTTACAGAAATGCGATTATATATATATATATATATATATATATATATATATATATATATATATATCTTTCCCTGTACTGCAAACAAGANTTTAATTTTCTTCAGGTATATGAAGACAGTAGACGCCTTAGTTACCAATCACCTACATAAATTAAGAGGGGATATTTTACTCTTCACAATAAGTGATAACTTATATAATCACATTTCTGTAACATTTTCAAAAATAAAAGAATGGGAAAAAATTCCAGTACCAGTGCATTTTGTAACTTTCGCAGTATATATATATACTGCGAAAGTTACAAAATGCACTGGTACTGGAATTTTTTCCCATTCTTTTATTTTTAAAAATGTTACAGAAATGCGATTATATATATATATCTTTCCCTGTACTGCAAACAAGATTGAAACTAAATAATCAAGTATGAGTAAACACAAATACTAAACAGCTGTTAACTCAGAAAAAAAGTACGAATTTTGCTCTGTTGGGTCTAACAATTTTTTCCTAGAAAATCTGGCTATTCTTTATCGCAGCTATCTGAAGCACATTACCGGCTCTACACAAAAGTGAGCGTTACAAAAATATGTTATGGGGCCCAAGCTAACTACTTACTAAAACTAAGCAAACTTCCTTCTAAGTGATAATGTGTAAACGCAATATCAATCAAAAGCGCTAATAACTTCGACAATGCTTAAACTACGATTACTGTCTTGGTTTAATACGTCAATATATATCCATATCGAAAACAATCGCTATGCATTCTGCGAATGCAGTTACCAAATACAGTATCACAAACAACTAAAGTATCCGTACACTTTCGGGCTGAAGCAACCTGTCTTCATATTTGCCAGAGTAAATATACTAGTATAAATAAGGATCTACTGAAATATCCTGTGCTCCATTTATGAGATTGATCAGAAGGAAGGCAGCACAAAGACTATCTCATTTATTATGTCGGAGATTAGCAAAAAGTGCATTCATCATTATTAATCTCATAAACACAAATGGGTACCTTGAACCAATAATCAATCTTAAGTGGTGTGTTATTTTCGTGAATAGCGAATCTAGCAATTGTTGTCTTATGTTTTTTGTCTGAACAGACCACTAAAATTGTTAATTTTAATAAAGTCCGAGACAAAAGTTACACAAATATCAGAATTACTTGAACGAGATCTTGACCGACTTTTTCGTCTGCGGCGGGATCCTGACCTTGACCTGGAACGCGAGTGCCGTGAATAGTAACGCCTTCCTCGCGACCGAGAACGTGATCTTGAACGACGAGTTCGGGATCTGCGAAGAGAAAAAAATATATTAATAATTAAAAATTAAAATAACAACTTTAGTATTCTTAACGCTTTACGGTATAATGCAAAAATAAGACATTGTGTGTAGTTCCTTTTGAGATCATGTGGTTTCACAAATCGCATTTTGTAAATCAACTTGCAGAGATTTATGGTTTTGCTCTAGTCTAGTCTTTAATATAGGTAATGCGAGGGATCTGGCTAAAGCATTTCATTAAAGTTAGTCATTACCAAGGTCTAAATCAACGCCTGCTTGAAGGTTTTTGCGCTACTGCAACATAATGCGCATATCTTTCACGCGACTGAAAGTTGGACTTAAGAATAGCAAATTGAAATCTTCTGGCAATGAATAGTTTACACTAACTTAACAATGAAAAGAAAGAATAAGCAAGGGGCCCATAATAATTTACCTTGATCTTGAACGTGTCCTTGTTTTTACATCTTTCTCAGCTATAAAGAAATGAGAATTAAGAATTTGTACGAAATAAGAATTTCAAAGAAAATTAACAAAGTTATGTAAACATTTGCATTAAATTACGAGTAAGCAACGCATCGATACTCGGGTGATCTGACTGAGTTAAACTAAACCACATGTTTGCACCAAGTTCATAAAGTAAGTTCATAAGGTAGTTATTATCTTCACCATTGGTAATAACAGTAACCAAATGTTGTCCATAAACCTTTGATAAAAATACAACGGTGCAATATATCTTCATGATACCACAATTATTTTTCTTTATTATTCTGGTCCCTTTTAATTGCTTTCTGTGAAAGGCCACTTTAAGCATGACCTTTCAATGGAGAGAGAAAAAAAAATCAGAAGCACCTCATCGTGCATTTCGACAGAGAGCAAGTGGTTTGACACTGCCAGATTTTTTAATGTAAAAGTACTAACGCATAGTCTACCAGATTAATTACTCTTATGTCCTACAACATTTTTACAAAAATTGACTGTCCTTCGTTGGGACTATCCTTCGTTGGGACTAATCAGAAGGAAGGCAGCACATGACTCTCTCATTGATAATATCAGAGAAGCGCAAGTTGTGCAATCATCAGTTCTAGTCCAACCTGGGATACTGCATGAACGAAATGCAAAATTTTAAATAATTTATACCCAGTTTTACTATGCCGCTAAAAATTTGCTATGATCTTTCAATTTTTTGCAATCAAAATACAGAATATTAAACATTGTAAAAGACAAATAATAATAAGATGGTATAAGAATTTTAGAATTCCGATGGATTTCCTAAATTGTCATATTTTTGCTGATACAAGATACACTCAATGTTTTAAAACGAATATTTTTTTACTTACGTTCTATCTCATCCGCAATGATTTTTTCCAATTTCCGAACCTGGGTCATTGCACGGTCCACTTCTTTTTTAATGTTTTCTGGTCGATCACTCTCTGGCTTGACAATAGCATTTTTGGAATAGTTAACTCTAAAATTTTTAAAAGATTAATGTCCATGTTTACAAGGAGTATATGGAGATATACCAACTCAAACGCCGCACTTAAATCTTTAATTCTAATAAACAAAAACCTTGTTTACTTAACATCTACTTTTTTGTTCCTCAAGCAAATTACATCTGTAGTATCAGTAAATGTTAGCTACAGCAAAAAATGCAATGAGTGAACGTAACATTGCTCAGTAGTTTCGATGTACTCCATTATGGCTGCTTACTAACAGAATACCAAACATGGCGGATTCTTCAAGTAAATTTACGACACAAAATAGGGGTGAAAGCTGCACAACTATTTTCAATTTCAACTTTCAATGCTTTTGTGAATAACAATGATCCAATGTTGTAAACTAGAGAAGAGAATAAACAGTTGTCAACTTGCATTAAAATTATACTACATATTATACCTGGTTGTTTTTATGGACTTGACTAAATCTGATCCAGGGGGCTTAATTGTATCACTAACACTGATGCTCTACCTACCATCACCAAAGAAAAAAAAAGCGATTAAATTCTACAAAACAACACTGACACTTACTTTAGCGGACGCCCGCCAAATATAACTCCATTGTACTGTAAAGCTGTATTAACTGAGGAAGCTTCAGTGAATTCAATGAAGGCAAACCTAAAAAGCAAAAATGAAAAAAATTGGCTAATACCTGTCAGAACATTGACAAGGAGTAAGAAACTTAATGCCATTAACGCATACAGTCCAAAAAGGAAAAAGCTTTAACGAAATGTAAAGAACAGTTGATAATGGTTACAACAAAATTCCCCACTTTTTGTATCAATCAATCATGTACTCTGGCACTGTACCATTAACAAATATTTAAGCCGGGTCAATTCATCTTTCTTTCCCCTATTGTTTTCTAACCCTTCAAAATACATCTACTTAAACTAGGATTAATATTTTAGTGTCAATGAATATAGGGTACCCCCAAACAATGGCCGTATGAGTGTATCATATTTAACAATTGCATGGTAGAAACTTGGGTTAAATCACATTTGTTCGTCTACAAGTATATTACTTTAAGATTTAAATATTCTTTTCAGGGATCTTCGCTGCACCATAGCACTAATGTCAGCTATTATAACTACTATTACTCTAACTTAACAATTTATTAATGTTTAAATGTAATAAATAAAAAAGGATAACATTTTACTAGCACTATGACACACCGCTAGTTCAAAATCACCGTTAATTTAATAAATAAAAAGCACATCCTGACAAATAGTGCTTCACAAACGTGACTCAACACGTACAAAATCTCCAATTTGTGCTAGTTTCAAAATATAAATTTATGACATCATTACTCAGAATACTGCAACACTTTCACCCTGCATAACACTAATAGCGCACAAATGGAAAAAATTAACTAGCTTTTGCATAGGGTAGTCTCATTAAAAAATAATTTTAATCGCGACACGATACTTTTCACAACAAAACCAAAAAACGTTGTCAACCAGAGGAAATTTGAACCCTGCGACTCCAGGATTGATTTTAAATAAAATATTTGGGAATAAAAAATGAAAATGAAAGGAGCAATGAGGAAATCCAATGTTCGTAGCTTCCTAGGTTTTTAGTTTCAGCAAGTATTTTCTTTATATTTTTATTTCTAATCCTACCAAAACTAAAACGTATTGTCACAGTATCGGCCATGTCACCCATACCTTACCAAAGCTTACACATCTACCAATGAGACGCTACCTTCTAATCACTTTAGATGTAGTCGTTGCATGATATTCTCTTACTGAAAATATTACTACGAACTCGGAAGTCCATTTACCTATGGCTACAGTGGCAGAACAAACAAACCAGTTCATGTTATAACACCATTTTGTTGGAACATTTAGTAAACGCCCCAATTAAGCAAAGAAAATCATAAAGGTCGATCTGGGTCAGATAACTTCACCAACAATTTCGGCAGAAAAGAAATGAATGCTTCCCTACACTCACTTTTCGTTGTATTTCTGAATTCATTTAAGTACTTTTTGTAATTTTTACTCGTGTATGTGGGTTCAAAAGTTTAAAATATTTGGAAGGGGAAGTTGGTAATTTCGCATATTAAATAGTACTTGATGTAACATTGGTTTAGCGGAAATGTTCTGCTCATTATCCTATGATTATTACAAGTATCCCTGCTACATACCAATCCCGACAAAAAATAAGCTCTTTTCAAAATGTACATAAAAAGCTGGTACACTGGTGGGAACTCAAATTGAAAAGGATGTTATTTCAAAGTCAAAGCCAGCTGTCGAAAAATAATCCTTTCTATCCTCAGTTAACTAAAAATATTGATCGACCACCTTATACAGTCACATCACTGGTTTATTAATTATTTTAATGTTACACAAGATAAAGATAGACAACAGCAGCCTTTTGCATCTCTTTTGGCAAAATACGCCAGTTATTCTTCTTTATTCCATTACCAGACTCAATTGGTAATGACTTGATACACACCAATCTTATATAAGGACGAGACTTCTGTTTTACGTTTTCGACATACTATAGCACAGCCAACTGGCTCTGCGTAAAATTACTGTCTTTACAAGCAATAGAAAAAAGTGACGTCATCACCTTAGGCTTTGGACAAGTTTTCTAAGCATTTAAAATCATTGGAAGCAAAGAAAATGTTCTTCGTCGTTATATAGGCTGTTTTACTGTTTTTCATACAATATGCTAGATATGAATAATATATTGTATTCAACTGGGCCACTAAAATATATATGGTTTACTTTGATTTTCAATTAATGTACTTATTACAAATAACATACATTATTTGCTCCCATTTCCTCCTTTTAAATTTCATGTTTCTTCGTTTATTTCCACTTCCTTTTTTCATAAGTTACTGGTTGTCTGTATCACATAATAAATCACACAGTCTTCAGCCTCTCCTTCAAATTCTGAACCTTTGTTAGAGTACCAAACAAGATCTCTGGCATGAAACCTGATACACCAAGCCAAAATATTAAAATACTGCCGCCGAGATTTAGGGGTCTATTAGCTGCCTCTGGGCACATTTACTTGTGAAGACTCCTAAAATACACCCTAATAATAAGTTATATCTCTGGTTTCCAGTTCCAGAACCCATGCCTGCAAAAAGTATAGAAAGATTTTTGTACCTGGCCATTTACTCACCTACCCTTGCATAAAAACACATTTAAGCATGTATTTAAATTGCCCCAGAATTAATTTTTATTTATGCAAAAATAAAAGTAAATAAAATCACTATTCTTGCCATTCAAAATAAAACTATCTCTAATATTTTAACAATATGCACATTACAAATACAAAGGATCAAAGTCATTAAAATTTACATCCAACTTAATATTGCTCACTTAACAAAATTCTGGGCAATAGCGACTGGTATTACTTTGCCAAAATTCCAAAAAATGCCCCTGCTATGGCAACAGTTGTAAATTACTAATTAAACAAATTCACCTCCATACTCAAAACCTCTCATAAGGTATGCTGATCATCTACTACTGCTCACTTACTGTTTTTTTATTCTTTCAATCAGCCTCCTGATTGTACAACGCGGGTTTGTATGTTCAATTTTACTGTCAAGTAACAGACATGTTCTAACATACTTCTAACACACTTATCATGAATCCTCTGCTTTGCTTTATCAATGGCTGGTGATTAATATCTATCTTATAATGATACGTTCATAAATTCATAACAGAATAAACCAGTTTGTGTCATTTCATATAATCACTAATCCCTGTGGTATAGTGAACTAAAATATTTACAGGAAATACAGGCGTAAAAATGGACAAAAGATTATATATGGCTTTATATCACATGAAGAATTGGTTTCAAAAATTATAACTGTAATGGTTTTTAGGTTACCATCAATTTTATTGCTAAAATTGTAAGTTTCGTGCTACGATAAACTAGTTGAAACTGTCTAAATGGGAAAAGGATGCCAAAATTGAAACTAAATGGGTAAACAAATCTGAAAACCGTAAGTGGCCCTTGGCAATAGTAAAAACAAAAATTTGGAAGCGAACACACAATACCAACAAAGGAATGCAATGCACAAAAAAAACAACGAATATTTAACAAAATGTTTAATTTGTTACAATGCAATAGAGAAAGTCCACTTTTTAAATAAAAAATACAAAACAGCAAGAAAAGTCTAATGAAACAATATCCACTCTAACCTAGATTCACTTTGCTCTTCACTCAGAACCCCCTCCCCACAAACGGTTGATGATGTCTTGTCTTGCATGCTAATATAGAAGATTTGAGGAATTAAAGAAATAGAGAATATCATCACAGCTAGTACAGGCTTCTTTTATGCAATGGTAGCAACTAAGTACCCATTAGCAGCAAAACAGTAATTGGTACTGCTTCTAAATAGGTAAGTTACAATGGTACAGATTGGGACAATCCAGGTACACAAGATGTTTATGCTAAAGTAATGATAATTATACTTTAAGCAAAAGCTTTAAAATGTATACCATATTTTGTAGAGCATTCAACAGCAAAAAAATAAAATTATTGCCGCAAACTCAAAGCAGATAAATTTATGTATTCTATATTTCTAAATGAATATATGACCCATTACATCAAATACACTTACTTCCATTAATATGCCAATTGTTATTTTAGTCTTGTGCCAAGTAAGGGTACTGCTTAAGCACCAAATAAGACACTGTTATGAAACATCAGGAAAATAGCAGTACTGGGATAGAGTTAATAATCTTCATGCAAAGTGGGATCGGTCAAAAAAGACTCAAGCAGAATGGGGTGGGCTACATGACTGAACTACATAACTGTTGAATAAATTGTGATAGAAATGGTCAGAACTATTAAGAATATCAGTGTTCTCCATGGCATGATTCTGTGTGGATGATATTGCACTGATTTTTTTTCACTATTTAACCACCTCTTCCACTCACAGGGATTTGTCAGCTTGCAGGTATAAAATATATTTTAACTCTCAATCCATTGACAACCACTGTCTTTCTTTTTATGAGGCCTGAAAATCCCTATCCATGTTAGTTAACGTGTTAGACTACAACGATGAATTTTCATAACTGCACAAATGCTCCACTATTGAAAAATCCAAATACGAAAGTATACGTATGCAACTTAGATTTTAAAACCCCTTGGCTCTATAATTTGTGTCTTTAGGCACATTCTTTTTAACGTCAAGGGCATTCAATAAAATTTGTCAAATGCATATTTTTTGTGAGCTGCTTAAATCCCAAGAAAAATATTGAAAATAACTGCAGATTAACGGATGTTATGTCTGACTACGTATAAAAATTAAATGAAAAAAGGTATTTTTCATCATTAAATTGAGTTTAAAAACTTACAGCAAGAAAAAAACCCTCACATTTCACTTATTTCATAAAGATGCAATGTAATGAGTTTATAATATTATGACATTTCAAGGTCAGATCCTATATTGTGATTGATTTCTGGCCTTTAAAGTGACCATTGTCTTTACTTTAGACAACTTAAGTGTTTTTGCTCACAGAAATCAGCATGGTTTAAATATAATTTTCTGAGTGAGCTTGTGCTACCAGGTATCGCCTCACATTTCTGGGAGCCTCTCATTTTGTCTCAGCTACCCCTAAGCAAATAATTGTAAAAAAAAAGGAAATATGTCAAATTAAAATTTAAGGAATTAACCGGGAGTGTTTTGATTACTTGGTCGATTAAATGCTTGCTTCTTCTCTAAGATCCATTGAGATACAACACATTCCTCACTAAAATCAAATTAGTAATGGCTTGGTCTGGAAATTGAATTGTTGAAAGCTTTGTTGCTGAACCAATTAACAGTAAAGCCCCAGGTATGGAATTACTTTTTCTACACACACCCCTTCATCCCATTCCACCCCACCCCCACCCCCACCACTATCACCAAACCAACACCAAACAAACAAACCCTTGAATACAACAAAAATGTCAAATTAACATTCTATAAGTTTTTACTGTTGTAAACCAACACATATTTGCTAAAGCCACAGTAAAACTTTTCACTCCCACTGACAAAAACAACACTTTTTACCTTGTTGGCTGTCCTTCTTCCCCTGCAAGTCTAACATATTTTATTTCTCCAACTCCAGAAAAGAATGCCAACAGCTGTTCTGCACTGATCTGGAAAAGAAAGAACAATTTACCTGAAACACTCACTATATTTAACTACTATATGGAGTAAACAAAGAACAGTTTGTAGTTTAATCATATGTAGGCAAGTAGTGGTATTATCATCATTGTGAATATATTTTCTGCTGCATCACCTCTTAAATGCTTATATATCAATTAAAGTTGCTGCAGGTTGGGGTTAGTTTTATGGTAAAAAATAGTGAAATTGTTATTTAAGTCAGGTTACTGTTCAGGGTACTGCCAGGTATATTCACTGGCAGGGATTCTAACTGTACTTTCATACTTAAATTTAGTGTCCTTCCATTTTTTAAGCCTTTTTG
Source organism: Morbakka virulenta (assembly GCA_003991215.1). Lineage (NCBI taxonomy): Eukaryota > Metazoa > Cnidaria > Cubozoa > Carybdeida > Carukiidae > Morbakka > Morbakka virulenta. The sequence goes on from RDPX01000149.1 coordinate 232,426, forward strand.
AAGTGTAAAATAGCATTAATTATGTTTTTTCCTTTTTAAGATTATAACAGGTTCATTTTCAGCACAGTAAGTAACAATTTGCTCCGTTTCTTCATTTAGTACACTTTCAAAGTCATTTTACACCCCTATCTGCATAATAAAAAACTGTGTTATCAGCATAAGTAATCAACTCTGAAAGCAAAATATGATTTATCAGGTCCTTGAAATGGACAAGAAACAAGGCCCCAGAACTTACCTTTGGAGAACTCTGCAAAACCAAAAAAATAGGCTCTCTGTTTAAAAAAGCATTATCTACTTCAAAAACCTGATATCTACTAAACCAAGTACTTGTAAACCATGCTAATCCACTTCCTTTAAAGCCATGACAAGAAGGCCTAGTAAAACTTGGTGTGCTTCAGTGTCAAATGCTTTGCTAAAATCAATGAATACTTTTTCTGCAGGTCTTCAACATTTATTTCACATCAGATATCACCACAAAAAAGTGTCACTGCCAACTTTGTTGATCTGTACTTGCAGAAATCATAATAACAGTTGCTGAGGATTTTTTCCCCAAGTGACACAGTTGTTGATGGAGTGCTTTTCCAAGAAATTTCAAGTTGGGATAACAGATATCAGCAAAAAGTTTTTTGCTAGCCCAGGATTTTCACTCTTTGTATACTGTTATCTTTCCAAGTTTCCAAATATTGGGCACTGTATTAGTGTTTATGGGTTGGTTAGCAATGAACCTGAGTGGTACTGAAACATGAAGGGCAAATTTGGTAGCAGTTCATCAATGCCAGTGGATTTGTTTCCTTAAGTTAATTTGATACACCTACCAATTTCTATTTTTGAAATAAATTTGAACTGAAACCTTGTAGTAGTTCTTCAAAATGTCCAGGCAAAATTTGTGTTGGAAACATAATGCTTTTGAGATTTTTTACTGCTTCTTTAAAATCATAAACTGGAACTAAAACTTTAGCAATTCATAACTATTTGCTGATATTGGTTTTGTCTGTGCTTTTGTAGAAAAGAGCTTTTTGATAGTATCCCAGATTATTTTTGGGTTTCTGGTATTACCTTTAAGTAGATCTCAGTGATATTTTGCCTTTGCATATTTTACCAGGTTAGCACACTTGTTTTTCAAAATTGTGTAAGCAGTCCAGTCTTCCGTGTTGCTGGTAAGACATATGAGAATTTCATCACAGGTATGCTAATGCCATTTCTTGAAAGCAGTACAATCATATTAAATATGTGTTTATCTTTAAGATCTTTTAATTCTAAACACAATGATATAAGTTTTATCTATGTGGGTGATGCATGTGTTTAAAGTTATGACAATTTCAAATCACAATAGTTGGGGGTAAATACATTCAAATTTACAAACCCCCCAGAAGTCCACTTTTGAAGCACTGGTATGACTATATTTCTTATTCAATATGTCTGACTTCCACTGAGCCTATTTTTAACATGAAGAAATTTGTGCTCAATTCTTTTCAGCCAGGTCAATTGAACATGAAAGCCATAAGACTGGTTTAAAATTTGGCAAAACATCAATTCTGCTGTCACAATTTGTAAAATGGCATAACATCACTTCTAATTGTTATAAATTTCAAAGCTATATGTCAAAATGGTTGGAATGATTCTTAGTTAAATATTCTTACAGAACATTTAACTAAGAATAACATTTTCCACATATCTACATATTTATTGGATAAATCTGTTACTTGAGTTGGTTGCATCTTCTTTGGCTACAATCTGAAAACCTAAAGTAAGGGTTTTCCCAGAGTCCAGGGTGAACTACTGTCCCACATATTTCCTGTGGCCAAAGGATGTATTATCTGTGTGTAGCATAATATTGTGGGAGTAAACAAGATTTTGGCAGCCTGAATGTTGCTTGTCACCTGACCACCATCTGCTTTGTTGATAAATGTTTGGTGTATTGGCAGACACACACCTACTTCTTGTTTAAATTGACACTTGAAAACAATACAGATAACACTCTGAGTTGGATGCTAGTACAGTCTTCACTTTGCAAACATCATCATTGTATCTACTTGTCTCCAGGGTAACTTGAAGTAGCCAATGTGTCTCAAGGTCAGCCAGTTGGTGCCTGTTTTCATTGCATAGCCTTGCATTTTTGCTCACAAATGTGTCAGCCAGAAGTATCTGCTGAAAATTTTAAAAGACATACCCAAAAATGCAGTGATTTTTGAATTATGCACATCCCCTTTCTGCTTGGCCAGTTTCAGGTATGCAGCCATCACCTCTACTGCTGCTTGTCTTTGCTGTTTGTCTACAGCCAACTCACCAGTAAGCTTCCTCACCCACCTGCATATCATCACCAAGATAAGCCTCTCTTCAAACTGCAAGTTCTTAAGGTCAACAACCACCTCATTGGTGAGGGTCATATTTACTTCAGGGCTGCATTTTTCTCATGCAAATTACAGGTGCCATCACAATGGCAATGAAAAAAGTCAACTTGGACTTTATCTTGGAGAAAGGTAGCAATATCACCACCTTCAATGTGCAGCAACTGGGTCTTCCTTAAGAGCCAGTTGTTGTATTTCTAACACTGAAAGTAGGGAAGTTTACTTCAAAAGAACAGTCACTCAAACCACTTTGAAACCTGCTTGGAAAAAAGCCCTGCAAAACATTACTTACTGTAAAAAAACAAATATCAATGAATAGATAATACTTGTTATAACTGGACTCCACAACACTTGTGTGAAATGAGAAATTAATTCAAATTTGTCAAAATCCCCCTCACATTCACCAGAACAACATAGTTAAATAGTTTAAAGTATACTAAGAAAAGCCTAAATCAAACTGATATCCATAAATACTTGCAACTTACAAGCACAAATTCATACATGCAAACAAGTAGTTATTCAAACATAGCTACAAACTCACATACATACAGAAATAATGTACACATCTTGTACACACATGCATAACAAAATAATTTTCATATGTGGATGCTAAATCAAGTTTGTAATTATCAACATCAAACACATGCAGTATGAGGGTGAGGGAAAAGATACAACAATAACCAAAATCCAAACCCAAGTTTTTAACTTATTTTAACAGACGTTTGAAAATGCTCCTCTTTTCGACAGTCATGACACTGTTCCTTGCTAGCAGGACATTTCCTATGTGAATGAGTTATGAGCAATTGGTTATAAGCTATTGGCTATGAGCTATCTGCAGAAAGTGGAATGTCGCTAGAATGGGAGTCACTCTTGTTTGACAGCATCTCAAAACTTCCCTTGTCAGGAGTTGGTTTGTTAATTGCATCATTAAGCATATATGGAGAAGGGTGGTAAAGTGCATTTTGCCACTGAGTACTTTCAGGTGCTCTGGATTGATCAAAGGCAGTTGTATTCTCCAAGTCTTTGGTTGATGAAAACAAACTGTGGCCTATTAAATGCATCGCAAATACAGAATAATAATTTTTACTTTGTTTAGCAAGGCTCCAACAAAGTTTTCAAACATTCTCTGGAAATGATTTTGTCTCAAACATTAACAGACAGAGGTTTTTAACTTGGGGGATTATATTAAAGTGGATGATAAAAATGCTTGGCCTAGATTTGGGCTTTAACCTTTAAAAATCTAATCCTAACATCTGCAAATACAAAAAATCTTACTAAGACTAATACATTAGCTTAATATATACTAATAATTTAAGGCATTTACAGCAATATATTTGGTATACGTTCATTACACACTCCATTACTGAAAAACTATAAAACTCCAGCAAAAGCAACTGCAACTGTTAGATCAGCTATACAATTAAAAGGCACAATAATAATAAATCTCATATAATTTATTATATAATTATGTAATATATTTTATGTTAAAGGATATTAAAAATGAAGAACAATTTATCATTGGTTTCACTTTCCAACCTTACAACCTTAAAGATGAAAGCTTTAGACAAAAATTAAAAGTGCACATCAAGTTATTTTATAACCATTCACCCAATTGTTTTTAGAGGGCTGCACCACAAAGAACTTTTATGAAAGATACGCCAACTGGTAATCTGAAAATGACACCAAACTGTGAAACAACATAAAATAACACAAGCAGGTACTAAACGCTGACAGTGACTGCTCTCTGTTTTGGATAAAGTTCATTTGTTTGCTTTGGTGATGCAGGGGTAATAAGGCTAGCTAACTTGCGCCAGCATAATATCTTGTCTTAATCATCTGATGAAGAGTTGAACAAAAGGCTATAGATTACATTATACTATATGTACCTTTAGTATTACTTACATAAATTACACTAAATATTGTTTGGAATTAATTTAACTGGTCAATTTGTCTAAATTTCAATAATGAAGTGGTTCCATTACAAACTAACCGTTGAATCAAGATTCCCCACATAAATTGTTCTTCGAATCTCCTCTACTTTGTTCGGGTCAACATTTGCACCAAGTTGAGGTGGTGTTGTTGCTACATTTTGTACTCCCAATGCATTCAGTCCAACAAGCTAAATAAAAAAAATATATATGTATATCACATCATGCTTAATTTCAAAACGTATATGTGTATCATGGCATGGCAAGTTAAGATAGTGTTTGAAAATTAGATTTGAAAGCAATAGTTTATACACATATTCAACAAAAAATAGAAAATCATATATACTTGTAAAATACTGCAAAAGAAATTAAAAGGTAAATATTAAAACATTTTTGACACATTCAAACTGCACACCTGCTAAATGGTCTGGCTGTGGTTAACAAAAACGGCTTTTGCATATAAAATAAAAACGGCTTTTGCATATAAAATAAAAACAGAGAGCCATTCAGCTGTAGATTGGCATAAACTTAAATTTGATTACAACCTCTATGATTGTACCTTATTTCTTGCTGCCTAATAGAATGACTTAACCAAATGTGCCTTAATATGCTACTGAGTTTAAGAAAAATACAATTTTAATTTCCCCTTTATTCATTATGGGTTTCAAAATAGAAGCACGGGGTCACTTATCTGTAACTTGTGCAGCTGAATGACCCTCTGTGGTCTACACAAATGTGCCTTAATATACTACTGAATGTAAGTTTTCCTTTTTTTCATTCTGCTTTGTAAAAAGTATCTGTTTAGAGCATACAGGGGGTGTTTTCCTTTAAAACTCCATGCAACACAAAAGGATGAACAGCAACTTAATAACAACAACTGTGCAAATAATAGGATTACAACTCTGCTATAAGCAACTGTGGGACATCTTCAATTTACAGACCATGGGGTAAAAAGGCTTTCATTGTTTTCAATGTAACTGAAGAAAAAAAACATGTGAACTGTGACCTGTTTTTTTGTTTCTTTCATTAAACTTGACCTAAAGCTGAATAAAACCCAGATTTTTTCTACCTGTTTGTACAAAATGAAATGAAACACCCTAGACTTTCACCCTCAATGAAATAGAAATCAAGTAAGGCCCAAAATATAAAAGAACAGAAAGTAATATCTGCCTACAAAAAAAGTTAATCAGTTGGCAAACTGGAATTCAAAAAAGGCCTGTTTTAATCAACATGACCTGTTAAGCAAGTGTAAGCACATACCCCAGGTGTAATACCAGGAAGCACAACACCAGGTACTACTGGAATCTAAAAAAAAAGAAACTTGATCTTGATGCAAAAAATCAAAACAGAAACTGAGACATCACTGTTAAGATCAACACACCCACTACTACAGCTAATCTTAAACAGACCCCAAAAGGTTCTGTCATACATATTGATCTTTAAGTAAGTTAAAGAGGTATAAAGTGATTCTGCTCTTTGATCCTCAACATTTAAAAATAATGTTCAAACAATGCAAACACACAAAAAAATACATTAATACACACATAACTCTGCTAAATAATAAAAGTTTACTGATACAGTAGACTGATATATAAGAGTTATCAAAAGCTCAATATTGAAAGGAAATGTTGTTGTAATAAATTTCTTTTCAATTTTCTTTTAAAAAAAGTAATACTTAAACCTGGTGTCTCTTAATCCATATAACATAAAGTTAAATAAAATCAAATAGAAATAGGCCTGTGGGCAGTTTGGGGTATATTTTGAAAGCCCAAAGGATGACCACCTTGTTAATTATGTCAATCTACTTGTATATGATTATGCATGCATCACAAATTAGCTCATTTTAAAAAAAACTTCTAATTACAAAACATGTGAATATGGATTCTAGTTTCATTTCTCATTTCTTATTTTAATACAGAATCTTTGTAACGGAATAAAAGTGACCTTGGGTTAATTTTCTATGTATTGTCAAAAAGCCTTTTATAAAACTGTTTGATAACACAATCTTTTTATGCAACAATTAGGAGGTTTGGTTTGACCTTTTATAATGTTGCACTTAAAGATATACAAAGCTAAATATTTAACAGTGTCTGGTATACCTATAAATTAATAAATTGTAACACACGGGCATTTTTCATAATCCATGTGTTACCAACTAATCTACAATCTGGCTATAATGCATTGTAATAACACTTGATTTGTCCTTGCCACAGTATTTATCTACTATTCATTTAAAACCTATAAAAGCATAATGAACATTTTAAGTGATATGGATAACTGTGGTTGACAAACATATGCACATAAAAAACTGTCAGATAATTACCCAATATGAAAAGTGGCTTTTTTTAATTTTTGTTTCTAAAATTTGGTCTCTGGGTATTTTTTGTATTCACAATTTGGATGTGCAAAAAGTAGACAACACAATCTAAATTCCCAACCCAAGGCTTCATCTTATAGGGTCTAAATAATAAACAATTCCAAGAGTGGATGTGTTTTCAAAATGAAATTGATTAGATTTGAATCACCATATTTATGGTTATGTTGTAAACATAATATTTATCTATAAATTAAATTAAACAAAATATATAAAACAAAAAATAAAGATCAAAAAGATATTTACAAATGTTTGGTGGGCTGACTTGTCATTTTAACCAGTGTTAATTGCAAACACTAGGCTACATCACTGCATATATAAATAAATGCATTGGTTAATGTAGGTATGACCTTTTTGAAGATGGCATCAGCTGACTTTTGGAGTTGTATAAAAAACCCTTTAGCATAATACCTGTGGCATCTGTGGTGTTGGTAAGAGACCTGCACTGCTACCTGGTACTCTTCCAGCCACAGCATTTGCTGGTGCAATGAGTTGCAAGGCTCTTGCCTCATCTGGAATAATATCTGTTAAAAAGGCAGTTTGAAGTTGAAATTATCAAAATTAATTTAGAAATAGTGTTAATTACATGAATCTCAAATGGCAAAAAAATAATGACAAAATCAACATCAAAAGTTTTTTGAAAGAGCAGCTGTATGCAGAATAGGAGGCTTCGTTGGTTTGGTCATCTGGAGAGAATGGACAAGAATGCTTGGGCAAGTAGATGCAGAACAATCAAGGTGACAGGAACCACTGGCAGAGGAAGACCAAAGAAAACATGAGAGGAAGTGATAAGGATGGATCTGAAAGAAAAAGGTGTCAGCAGAGACCTGGTGAAGGATAGGATAACTTGGAAGTCAATTTCAAGAAATCGTCCAACACATGCCAGCATGCAAAACGGACGTCAAACCGAATATGATGATGAGTTTATCAAGATACATCATAATTTGTAAAAACGTAACATGTATCAGAAATACTCATACATGAAGTAATAAAATGAAATTATACTTCCTGGCTGTAGACTACTTCAATGACACCCACAAGAGCATCTGTTTACAGCATACTTGTATTTACAACAATTGTCACAATTTCTTGATAAGATAATTAATAAACAACAGTCTCACTCATTTTTCTGAATGGGACACATAAATGTAAATTAACAATTCTTATCTGAGTCAACTTCCTGCTATTGTCAAACCAATAAAGACTATATAATGCATAACCTTTATTTTTAAGGCTTCTGGTTCAGCTATGATTTCCATAGTGATATCCCCCTCCCTACCTTCTCATTGACTTTTCTTGAAACCTTTTCTAACTCAAAATGTGTCCTACAATATGCCTACCAACCAAGTGATGTCTTTGACATTGGATTATTGGGCAGCAGTAATAGCAGTCCCAATGGTGTAGTCAGTACTGGAGTTTGATTCTGAGTCCAAAAGTTTTTTGACTTTCTTCCAACCTCCCTGAATCAATATCATGTAAGCTTGTTAATTCATCCATCAATCCATTGTTTATAGTTATTCTTATTTTTATTTATTGCTAATTCAGCTGCAGTCATGCCCATATATTTGTTCTGATAGATTGGCACATTGCAAGAAGTCTCAATTGGATTCCAATGATGGAATGGCTCTTTATCCAAATAACTAGGCCAACTCTATACCTTAATGGATGGGAGGTATTTTATACAGCATGTGCTTGATCTTTTATCTGTGTCACATCATTAAAATCCAGGACTCAAGATAAAACATCATAAGTTACAGTTTAGCAGGCTTTCAACAAGAAAAAGTCAATTTAGAGATCAGCCTTCCTAAATGATAAAAAGCTCGAAGTCATTACTGTTCCAATATTATTAAATAGTGCCAAAACTTTTACATTCAAAGTAAGATCTCATCATTTACAAGACAATTAACAGAAAAATCTACTGTAAACAATACACCTCAAATCACCACAACTAAAAATATTTTATGCAAACAATCCAAAGCAAGTGCATTCCTGACCAATGACTGCACTTATTTCCAGGGCACTGCTACACGTCCTTGACATGTACGAGTGGCCTGTTCGTTACTCATAAAGGTTTTATTGAAACCAGAAATCATATATAAATAAAAGTTATAATCAAACTATTCTGATATTCCAAATGACACTGCCAAGTGGATTTCACCTCATTTGCAAACATGTAGGTATAATCTTGTAAGTGGCAATATTTATAGTAAGGAAAGCCAGTTATTTAGTTAAGGTAGCTTTTAACAGGGAGTGAAAACTGAAAACCCACCTGTCTGCAAAGGGACAACAATCAGAGCTCTATCTATAAAAATTGTATTTGTCAGGTGTTGAGCAACTCCACAACAGCTAGACTCCATGTACTTCACATAACAAACTTTAGATCCAACTTGCATGCTCTCACTGCAAGGGAATAAAAGTAATGAAAATAATCACCCTGAGCCATTTCTTAGCAAGTAAGGTGGAGAAATTCAGTTATTTTTTGTTCTTTCAATACAGATTTTGTACTTTATAATTATTCAGTCTGATAATAAAATATAATTTAATTGTGGCATTTACACACTACCATGCTCAAAATGACCTCACAGAAATAAGTATCGCCAACTTACGGAGACATAACATGGTTAAAAAGTAATTAAAAAAACAAACAAAAAAAAACGTCTTTTTTTTTATCCCAAAAACTTTTTAGTTTTATTAGCCAAAATATACAAACTGGTGTCCCCTGTTAAACTTAATGCACACCTGAAATATTTCTGCTCCTCATACTGAGCAAAATTCAGACTGCTCCTAACCCTCACACTTCAAACATGTTCTTTTTTAAGTAAATCAACAGTTTTGTACTACAGTCTGCTAAACGGAAGAACATGGCAATGAAAAAATTAAGATAAAATGGGGCTCATTGCGTATTTTTCAACAAGGACAACTGCTTGAATTGTCTTTTTTTTAAAAATTCCCCCTATGCCATGGCCAGAAGCCTTGATACACTGGGTAATAATACAAGGGGTTCCAGGTTTTTATCTAAAATTTCATTAATTATTGAGGAAAAAATTTATTCCTTTCAAAGGTATGTTTAAGGAAGCAGATTAACATGACATTCTGCCACTCCTAATGGAATAACAAGTGACAAAGTAATTATAGGGTTGAACAAGACACCTTTGTATGGTTAACCTGATCTTTTACAATCCAGCCAACAGTTTCATTGTTTTTTCCTGACAAACCGCCTGCATTGTGCAGGTGAATACAAAAAATTATTGCTTTTCTTTATTCAGTGTACACTTGACAAGTCAGTAACAGTCAGTTTATCCTCAGGTTAGCTTTCCATATACATACAGCAAACTACTATTACCCGTTTTGAAATGTAAGATAACAAAAAACTCTTGCAATTAAAACTGGCATATTTGTTGGGAGAATAAAATATATAAAAGCATGACTGCCAGTGAATGCCTGGCAATAATAATAGTAACAAGTCTGGGACAATAAAATGGAATACTTTTTTGTACCCTTGTACCGACACATCAAAACAGCAACTTAAAAAGTGTATATAATTAATACAAATGATAGCAACAGCATGGCCACAGGCTTATCGAAATTTCCCTGCAACTTTTGGAACGATAGACCTTAAACCGAAGCTTGAAGTCATTCTGGGTTGACACACAAACACAAGTTAAGAACTCAGCTTCATTGTTTTACGTGGGGCAAAACCAGCATATCTGAAAATCAAGGTTCGACATTTTTGCAGAGACCACATTACTTACTCAGTAGGGTACATTTTTATGTCTGCTACTGTACCAAGATATCCAAAAAGAATATCCATTTGCTGCAAGGTAGCTCCTGGAGAGATGTTTGTCACTTGAATAACAGTTCCTCCTCGGGAATCTTGGTTATTGACAACGGCTTCTGCTTCCTTCTCTTCATTTTCTTGAATCTCAGGATATAGTTCTCTTTCTTCTTGCATTTCTTGACTTGGTACTAAATCAAGTGGCATAGCCATGTTTATCTCTCCATCCATAATCACCCCTGGATCTATCGAAGTGTCCATATCGATTTGCATCATAGTCTCCATTGCGGTTCAACTTCAAACATGCCGTCTGTGCAGAGAACCAAGTTTTTCAGCCAGGTGGTTCTTACGAACGGCTGTGCCTCGTTACCAATTGAAGGCAAAATCAAAATAACCCTCTCACCGTTTCAGACCCTCGGAGAAAGCTGGAACCAAATGTTTACCGACTTGAAAACTGATCCAAAGATCTTGCAAATAATTTCGACCTGTTGCGATTTGCTTTGGATTTTGTCATGGACTCCTAAATAATAACATCTGGACTGGAAACTGGATTCCAGGGTGTACAAGATGAGGCCAGTTTTTCTCAGAAGCAAAAGTACATTCTTACACTATCAGCAGCTCTCCTTACATCTATCTAATCATATGATGAAACTCCAATTCCCCAAAATAGTGACCAGTCATACAGTAACTGATAAGGGGGAAGTCTATGAAAGCTATGTCTGTGGAGGGGGGGTTGGGGTTACAATAAATGGTCAAAATCAGTGATAAACACAAAAAAGTACACAAATTGCATTTAACTTAGTGATTTTTATGTTGTAAAAACTGTATAACCTATTTACATAATATTGAGGATGGCAGAACCATGGGAAACAAAACCTAAGTAACATGTAAAACTACAACTGTCTTTAAAACATGAAATATAAAGAACCCAACAGACTACTGAGTATTTCCACACAGTTTGCTTATCTTTCTTTTTTTC
>RDPX01000149.1:244747-256100 GCA_003991215.1 Morbakka virulenta
AAACGAATCCACGGTAAAATAAAGAGAGCTTAACCTAGAATGTTCCTTTGCAACAAGTCTTTTCGTGAACTTTTTCTCATCCAGTGTTGAAGTAACTCATCGTCATTTAAAGGAAACATATGAAATGTCAAGCCAGCGCGATTTTCTACTGTCTTTTAGGCACTAATGCAGCCAACAGAAGCACATTCCTTAACCGTACCTGTATTCTTCACAGTAAAAAATTTGCACTTTATCTGATGGCGACAGCGTTTGTTGCTGAGGGTCTGGGAACTACAGTTTGTATCGGCCTCATCTTGTACACCCAACACCAGATTTCTGAAAGGTTTCCAGTCCAGATGTTATTATTTAGGAGTCCATGGATTTTGTCTTCCTCCTCCTTTCCTTTCCTTCATTGCAACAACAGTCACTATGAAGGAGATTGCCTGAGTCCAGTTGAAAAATGGCGTTATATCTGGAAAAAACCCCCTATCTTTCTTGGGTGCAAAATGAATGGGAGTCAGGAAAAGGGAATTGGGTAGAAAATCTAGAGTAATATACAAAACTCATTTTTGTTAGCAAAAGACAATTTCCTCATCTTCTTCAACTTAACTTTTGCCTTTACAATAGGTCACTATTTATAATGAGTCTCAACCACATTGATCTAATGTGAATGTTTTCTACGTCTATATGCTTCTCCTGCAAATATTTGTTTTTCTAATCTCTCGATCGAATTTTAGGTCTTCCTCTCAGTCGATTTCCAGCAATATTCATCTCCATTTTTTTTTGCCTGGATGGTGTTCTTTATTTCTCTTTGAGATGTGTCCATACCATCGTAATCTTATTTCTTTTATCTTCTTTGACATTTTTATCACCTTTTTCCCTCTTCTGATGTGTTCATTTTGATTTTATCCAGCTTTGTAACCCCTAACATCCATCTGAGCATCCTCCTCTTTGTTACGTCAATCTTCTCTCTTCTGTTTTCTTTAATTATGCAGTTTCTAAACCATACGTTAAAACAGTTTGAACTGATTTATGCACTTTTCCTTTAAACATCATAGAAACTCTTCTGTCACAAATTACACCTTATAGTTTCCTCCAATTATTTAAACCACATTGAATTCAAAAATTTATTTCACTATTCATTTCTCCGTTTGCTTAACACAATACTAAAACACCTTAACACAAAAACACATTAACACAATTACAGCACACAGTATATATTATTACTAACACAGTATACAATACAGCACACAGTATTTATTTACACTAACCCTTAAACTCTTCTCAAACTTGTAAAATATGCGTCCCTTTCCAATCGGCACGTCAGTTAACTCCATGACCATTCACTCTAAATATTCCGCACAAAGTTCAGATTTCCCTTCATTGAAGTAATGCAAGTTTCTCTCATACCGGTTGGCAGGAAGAAGCATGCCATTAGTGATTATCTTGGGCCACAGGCCAACATTGTGCCCGGACCACTGCAAACTTTCCAGTATTCATCAACACATGAAAGACGCTTCATAAAATTAGGAGGCTCATTATTATCAATTACATCATCACTTGGTTCTGAAACCAGGGTATGGGCATTTTCTTGTGCTGAGGGAACCTTCCCTTTCCCATGCAAGTTGTTTCCACCTATGCAGACATCATTAGACCCTCTCTGGTTCTTGTCCAAGCCAGTGACAATAGTTGAATGGATCGCTTTGGTTTCCACACATCTTTTTAAATTTCGGCTTGAATGGTGATACGTTGCTTTAAACTGCGACATCAATGAAGTGAAAAGCTCGAAGGTCTTCTGAAAAGTGATCATCTCATTAAAGATATCACCCTAAATGTCATGTTGTTTGATATCTGGACCATTTGAAACAAGAACCAAGCTCGCCGTCGTCGATACAGTGACATTTTCTACTGGAAAATCTTTGGTCCTGATGCTTTATCCATTCATCATACAACTTTTGAACTTTTGCCATTGCAATTCAATTTTAATAGTTCTCCAGGATGACAGCCCTTTAGNGGTGATACGTTGCTTTAAACTGCGACATCAATGAAGTGAAAAGCTCGAAGGTCTTCTGAAAAGTGATCATCTCATTAAAGATATCACCCTAAATGTCATGTTGTTTGATATCTGGACCATTTGAAACAAGAACCAAGCTCGCCGTCGTCGATACAGTGACATTTTCTACTGGAAAATCTTTGGTCCTGATGCTTTATCCATTCATCATACAACTTTTGAACTTTTGCCATTGCAATTCAATTTTAATAGTTCTCCAGGATGACAGCCCTTTAGTGTAACTCTGATGTCTACGAATCTACGAGAGAGAGAGAGAGAGAGAGAGAGAGAGAGAGAGAGAGAGGGGGGGGGCTTGTCTAACTTTATAGGCTTTTATTTTCTGAACAAGGTTTTTTTCGATGGTTGCACATTGCCAGCATCAAATCCAAAACTGTGCATCAGATAGTGGTCATAACATCGTTTTGCTAATTATAGGACTTTCTCAAGATTAGGCTTATTTTGCTTTACACCTTTCAGATTTATTTAAAAGACCGGACAGTCTTTTCAAAATAGCACTGACTGGCAATCAGAGCAACATGTTTTTTGCACTCTGCATCATAATGTTTACTGCCTTTCAAGTTATTCAATTCAATGTTACAATTGATGTTGCATTTGTTCACCAATTTCCCAAGACCCATTTTTGTTTCAATGAATATAATTCCTTTTCTAAGATACAGTACATCTTTTCTTATAAATGAAACTTGGATATTCAAGTATGCAACACAATCACAATAAAGTTCCTGCTGGGAGTGATGTATGTTGGAATTCATTCATTCGGGATACAAAACGGCGCCAGCTCAACCCGTTAGTTGGTAACCCTATATCGGCTGATGTTGGAATGAGGCAACAAAATAAAAAATAATTGCCTACATACATGCCTCTCTTACAGAAAACTGATCCATATGATCTGATAGCATAAAGCCGTGTGGGTGAAGATGGCACAGAGATTAACCCACTTCTTCAATAGGGTTTTTTCTGCTTTCGATTTCTTATTTTGCTCTTTGTTTACGCTATCTTCCTATTGTTTGATTGTGCAATCCTTGCCAAAAATCAACCTTGGCCAACTGGGCTACACGTTCCTTTGCTTAATCGTTGCCGTGTGGCAGCATTGGTCGATTTGACTGTAAAAGTCTACACATGCTTTTTAGAAATTTGGTCCAGGAAAGGAAATTTTTTAGAGAATATGATCAATTGCTTACCGATATTTCTAACAAAATGTAATTCTTAATTTCCTGTTTCACCATCTGATTTTAGGTAGTGGATTTGTAAGTGATGAGAGAATGGAGAATTTGTATTTAAAAAATTGTTCTGATCAACCTTAATAGGTCATGGAATGGGGGAGATTTTAAGTAATTAATAAGCGGAGGTTAATAGGGAGCTAACAGTAAAAAAGCAAACAGAATTATGCAGCAGAATCCGACATACAGAAGCCGACCTTATCTCCACAAATAAAAAGGAGACAAATAAGTGCAAATGGAGCAAACGTGTGAAGATCCAATGAAAAGGTAATGCCATTTTTTGTTGATTAATAAAGCAAATATTCCTCTCTTTGTAGTCGGAATAGTCAATCATTTACATTAGTTTATAGGTTTAAAACGAAATCAAATACTGCTCAAAATATAGCTAATAATAATGTCCTCTTTTCAGAAACCCCAAGCATCTCTTGTTTCTGAATCTCATAGACATTCACAGATGCCGATAAAAAACAAGTTTGTTTCGAAATTAATTAACTTCAGGTTTTTCCTCTGTGAAACCTTTACCACCTGATTAAGTTTCGAATTCCTCGTGGGCTACGTGAAACACATGGGCTCTTCCATTTTAGGCTAGCTGGCTACGCATTTATTGTTATTAAAAAGATTTTAAAAAGTCACAGGATAAACAGAAAATCATACCAACCAACATTTTTAATTAAAACTTTCTTTACATGAGTCCGTCTCCGCTCAGTCACAGAATTGTGCATCAGTGCTTAAATATAACAATCAAAAGAAAAATATCGAAAGTATTGCTCTTTTTTCCTAAGGCTATTATTCAATCAAGAGCATAACATTTTTAAACAAAACACCGTGTGGCAGCAAATAATAGGAAACCCTAACATTTATATCTGGAATTTCAATATATCTTATGTCTTGTTAATCATCGAGATTAGCTTTAGTAAGGGCTTAATGACGTCACTTTGTTTTGATTTAAGGATACAAGGATTGTATTTCTTTACAGCCACAAAGTGCTAAATTCTACTGAAAAGCTAACGAACAACCCCAAAAGTGGGATTTTGTATAAAAAAAGAATTATTATTTTATGGAAGAAAATGCAAATGATGCGCTGTCCCATTATTAAGGGCTGGCCTGAACACCCATTAAAATGACATTTGAAAGCATATTGCTAATGGCAAGCATCAAAGCAAAGTGACAGGAAATGAATACTGTCTAATAATCAGTCAACCGCACAATCAGTTAGACCAGTAATTACAGAACCACAGAACATGGTAGAAGTTCGTGCAGCTTTTTTCGTAGCAGAATATGCAGTACTAAGTTCTCTTGATCATTAATGCTTCTTTTTAGTGTAGTTTTCGGCTGCAATCAAAATAGTTTTCACATCACAAAAATGCTTTCTTCGTCTTAAAGGGATGTCTTGGGCACCACAAAGGGTGGTTGTTTAGAAGTCTAAGTGGCAGTATAATTCCAGTTAGGTAGGTCTAATGTCTTTAAGATTGATCGATAGAATAAAACAATACGTGACTGGTGTTTAAATGGAATAACCTCGTGCTAACCAAATCAGCTAAAAATACAACGCAAGAGTGTACCCAATATTCTTAATTCTGATTCAGTTTTATCGCAGCATCTACTGCTAAAACACCAATGGACTTTGGAGATAAAACAATTCAAAGTTTGGGACCATTGGAGACAATTGAAATTCAACTTTTATTGCCCTGTCTTAGTAGATGAAAAAAAGAATTTGTGTATAGCTTGCCATCGTTTGAGACAACCAGCCACAAAAATTGGCTGCTTCTCACCAATCATTTTTCTTCAGCCAATCAATAAAAGTGATGGGATTCCTCGAACCTCTCTTTTTCTTCGGTATTGATAAAACCCATTTGACTTGTGTTTTCTAATTTTGGCATCTTAATTCAGTCAGGTGCCAGAGGAAAACCTTCCGACTGAAGTAAACGTAATTTGATTTGCAATAGGTAGGTACCACACTTCCTCTTTTGACAAAAGTACAAATATTTTGGCATACTTTTCTGAAGGATAAGTTTTGGACCTGCTCCGATGGACATCTTCTTCCTACTTAGTTTAAACACAACTTACAGTTTTAGTTTACCAGTGGTGTGAAAATGAAAAATTTTGATCGACGTTCCTTCAAATGTGTGCTTAATGGAAGTTTGAAGAATGGAAAAATTCAAGAATGCCAGCTTTACAATCAAATCCACCACACCATGATACTTTGCATTGTAATCTTTGCAAGGATTGTTTTGTTGAAGTTTTTGCGCTGCAGCTATAGTAATCAATTGTGTTCCTTTAATTTCAAAACAAAAACTAAAGGAATGTTTTATACCCAAACAAAAAATCTTTGCCAAATTTTCAATTTAGAAAACTATTTTTGTAAAATAGTTTAATGTAACTGTCTTCTTAGGGAAAAATTGATTTATCAACAAGATATTATGCATTTACATGATAAACTTTAAATGCAAAATGACATTTTGGGTAAGAGGAGGTTACATAATTTTGCATTCTACGCGCTGCTGATGGTACTGACAGCTTTCCAACGAGTGTATCCTAAATAGCTCTTTCGGACCTATTTCAACTTTGGCCCATCGTTTTCAAGTCACAACTGAATCATGATATCTAACGAAATTTTGTTTTTCTTTTGAGTATTATTTGATTTTGGACATTTAACCTACTTTTTTAATGGATAACGATGATTATAGTGATGACGACAACGACTAGAAGACTGTGCTCAGTCCGCTATATTCATACATCACCATAACCTTTCAGTACACAGACATTTTATTTTACTATTTTTGCCCTTTATTGAGGAATTAAGAGCGCACTTTAAATCACACAGCTTTCTAAAGATAACAAAAGTAGTAAAGTTGAGCTAAGAAGAACTTTGCTTTCTATCTTCCTTATTTTTAATAGACGATGGTTGGTGTGCTGCACTCAAACACAATTGTGACCTAATTGGACAGTTATAGCTAACATTACGTAGATTTTAGGGTCACACACCTCCAGCCAATAAAATTGTGGGATATTAAAAATAGAAATTTCATTCATTTCAATATTTAGCAGTCAAATATTAAGACTGAAAGTGTAACTATTAATGGTGTAGAGTAACCTAGGGAAGAGTGAAAGCTACAAAATAAAAATTTGGAGATTGATTATTTCAATGCGCAAGTGAAATTAGGTTTTGAATGACTTACAGACAATCCACTGGTAGAATTTTACAGAACTTAGATCTTTTTGTAAGTGCTCGGTAAATATTTCGAGGATCTCGCTGCACCGATGACCTTTTGACTGTAATCACGAAACGCATCAATACGCTTATGATTACACCTGGTGAAAGATGTGCAAAAGCTCTCGGTATTTCCCAAGTATTTGATAAGTTGTTACACACTAACTTGTTTTAAAAGCTGAATGTTTGTTGTATTTGTGTTAGGGTCCTTGATATCATACAGCCCTTTCCTCAGATAGTAAAATGCGTGTCACACTAGTTGCAGTTACATCTGAAGAGCATTTCATTAAGCCTGGAATTCCCCAAGCTTCTATTCTTGATCCACATTTTTTCATTTATTCTGTAGATCAATTATCTTCCTTGTAACATTCTTCAGTTCATCAACATCTATGAAGATGACGCTGCCTTGTATTCTGGCGTTGGCTACAAGTCAACTCGTCAGAAACAACTCAGACTTGCTAAAGATCTGAATCTGACCATCTCCTTTCTCTCAGTTGAGAAAAACCCCACAACTAATGTCACTTTAATAGAACGCAGACTTCTTATCTACCTCAAATATTCATGGCTAATGATTGTGATTCAAACTTTGACTTGCTTTAGTGACAAGATACATCAAAGATAATAAATCGTACTATCCAGGTGTTCAAATACTAGAAGGGTGGGAATACAATTATCATCAGGTTCTATGAGCTAAACCTACTATATAAAACTGTTAGTCTCCTTGAAACTAACAAAAAAATTTGAAGTCTAGTTATTTTACCTGACTCTAAGAAAATATCTTCTATCAGACTGTACAAGAAAAATTTTTGAAGAATATTTTCAGAAAAACTAAAATAATTACAAGTAGGCTTTTAAATGTAAAAAATTATCCGGAAGTTTATAAAAATGAATAGCTTTACGAAAGTGTTAAGTATTTTTGCCCTACTTTGATACAGGGCACAAAAGGCTTTAACCTCTGAATAAGAGAGAAATTAGCAAGGCTTGGTGAAACGTGTCGATATGAAAAGGAATGTTGTCAAACAAAATTTAGAACTATTTACAGCTCAGCAAGCTTCCACTTTAGGATTATTTAGCCATTGGTAAATACTTACATCTTTAATTTTCTCCAAAAGTAAAAAATTGAAGTACTTTTATTTTGTTAGAGCTTAACCAAATCAGTATTTCATGGTCTGTGTATTGTGCAAAGAAACCAATTTAGAATCTAGTAAGTTACACTGCAGTGTTTGATTAATCATACAATACAATATAATAAAAAACAGTTGGTATAGTAGCCATCATCGAGAAGTAGTTTACAGAGGTATTAGAGTAATTAAAGTACTTAACTAATTTAGTACACACATTACCATCAAACTGGCTCCATCCTGCAACTTTTGTCGAAGTACGAAATTGATGCCAAGGATAGGATTTAGAACCAAAGTGTTAATACCATAGAAATAGGAGTCCTTGTTGAAAATGTAATTTAAACAGATGGTTTGTCCAAAGTTGTAAATAGACACTATCTCTATCACTATCTCTTCGCTATTGAGTTACATAACAAAGAAAGTATAAGTTACAAAACTCACATGAAATATGTCGCTAAAAGTGGATGAACTATACATTTAAGTCGATCATTCAGCCTTTAAAAACCAGACCTTTGAGTTCACTCGCTTTGTGAGACATAATATTTTTTATTACCTCATTTCCACCTGTTGTTGAGCAGTAAATTTGTAGCTGATACTAGAAAGCAGTATTTGTTAATAAACAATTGTTTTTCTGAACAGCCTCTGATAAGCGGGGTTCCTAATAAGACAAGAACTGAATTTCTTTTCATCAATAGGTGGGATACCCTTTATTCACCACCTAAGAGTAGATTTTCTAAAGGCTTTAATGAAAACACAATTTTAATGGCTCTTCATGAGAGCTTCTTAATAATAGTTTTCCTTGTGTTGTGTTTGAAAAAATTTAGGGATGCTCGATTTGACTACCCTCAAAGTCATTATCAAATTTGCTACCTTTGTATCATCTGTATGTGATGTAACAAAACGTTGAAAAAAGTCACAGACCCAAAACACTATTTAAATTAAACAGCAATTGTTCTACAAGTATCATCGGAACATATTACTTTAAGTGTTTTTCTCAAGCACCTTTTTTATAATAGAAAGCAAAAAAAGGTACAACAGTAGAAGTACATTTTTAGAAACGTCCATTAAAATGTTTTCTATTATTTCCTTAAAAAGAAACCCTTTTGATTAGAAAACATTAGAACTGGGACATCATTCTTTCTGACAAAGGCTACAACTGGAAAATGCAAAATGACACCACAAGAAACTTGACATAATTAAGTGCATATATGATTTGCAAGTTACAAGAGGCACATTCTCTGCTTTAGTTATCTTATTACTGGAACTCTAAATATATGAAAGCTTTAGCTTAAAGGTCCTCGGCGGCTGCCTTTTGAACTGCGTTTCTTTATCTTTGATACGATCATTGCTTCTCCTGATTCCTTTCTCTTCTCCTTTCTTTTTTTTCTCGGTATGTTGTAACCATTTTTTTTATCTATTCGACCTAGTCGAGAAAACCGAACACAAGTCTTGTCTTTTTCAAAGATTTGGCTGACCAAGACTATAAGCAATTCTGAGATTAACATCTAAGGGTATTTTGAGTCGATCGAATATGACAAAGCATTCTTTAAAAACCCTGGTGGAGGATTAGCTGTTTACCATGAAAACTCAGTTCCTTACAAGGAAATATGTGCAATCAGCTGCGTCAACTTGGAAACAACTGCACTTAAAGTATCCCTTCCAATAGTTCATCATTTATCCTAATAGTGATGCACCATTGCACCCCCTTATCTGCTATTGATGCGTATTTGTCTGAGTAAGTGGACAGTATTTTTTATAAGACTAATGGTGTTGGTGATTTAATAATGATGGTTGACATCAACTTGGACCAGCTACAATCTGGTTATATGACAAAGTCGATGGCGAACATTTGTCAAATATTTAACTTACACCAGTTAATAGATCTACGAACTAGAAATACAGATATTACTTTTACTCTTATAAGCTTGTTCATGTTTTAGTTCCAGACTTCATCATAGAAGCTGGTGCAATTTAAATGGGAATTATTGACTATATAATTATTTACATCAAGACCCACCAACATACCTAATGCAAGGATCAGGCTCATGTCTAAATTGAGTTTCGAGACTATAAACACTTTGATTAAACTACGTTTTTAGAAGATGTAAATTCTACTCCATGGGAATTGTTAGATATTTTTGACAAAATGAACGATAAAGAAGGCACCCTCTATCAACTACTGATACAGATTATTGATAGACCTGCTCCTGAAAGGTATAAGAGAGCTAGAAAAGAGTTAAATCCATAGATTCAAAGGATAGTGATTGTCCTAATTTGATAAAAATCATATGCTTTGCATACTCAATCATGGTTAAAGATCAGACTTCGCGAGAGATATTTACAAGAAAGGACCCAAACGCGAATGTGAAGCTATACGTGAATCTAAGTCTGAATACTTCAAATCAACCACCAATGAAAAATTTGACAGCTCTAAAGAGATCTGGAATTAAAAAAACTTCTCCCGCCCAAAAGTTCATAAATATTTGATGTCATTTGCTCTGAAGGCAAGAGATATCACTTTCGTTTTGAAATAGCAAACTGTTTCAATAAGTTCTTTAGTTTAACAGCACATAAGCTGACAGCAAGCTTGCCAACTGCCGTAGCCACTAAATTTGGTAAGGTAACACAACGAACTATAACACTAATTGAAATTTCTCCTGATTTGGAAGCAAATGCAATGAAAATGTTAGGCACAAAAGTTTTAGATAGCATTCTCATGAAGATGATGAAAAAAATTCTAGGAAAATCCAAAAGTTTCATGTTGACCCTTCAAAGATTACTGCGTTGTCATTCAGATCGGGCATCCTCCATTTCCTATGGAAATGTGACAAAGTTGTTCCTGTATTCAAGCTTGATAACATTGAAAATGTTGACAACTATCAACCTATCTATGTTTTGAAATGTCTGAATAAGATAGTTGAGAGAATTGCTTTGAACCACACTTTTGCACTTCTGACAAATAAAAGCTAACTACTTCCACTTCAATCTGGATCTCATTAAAAATATGCAACCATTAAAGGACTAACACATCTCATTGACACATCTAAAATGACGTGGATTAATTTGTACTAACTGGAGCAGTTTTCGGGATCTGCTCAAGGCGTTAAACACCGTAGACCACACTTTCTTGTGAGCCAAAGTCTAAATGTACAACCTGGATAAATACATGCACAGATGGATCTTGTCTTTTTTATCTTATAGAAAGCTATTTGTTTCCTCAAAGAGAGTTTTATCCAAGGAAGCTTTTATATCTGTTGGTGTTATCCAAGCGTCAAATCTGGGACCTTTGCTTTTTCTAATTTATGTTAACGATTTGCCTTTACACATTTCTGTTGAAGTTTCTTTGTCTGCAGATGATATCACAGTATTACCGCATACAGCGAAAAATGGACTGAGCTCACCGAGAAAATTCGAGAAACGGCCAAGGCAGTTCTGGGAGCAACATCAAGCTGTAGGAGTCCAGACAAGGGAACATGGTGGTGGAATGATGCAGTACAAGATAGTATCCAGAACAAGAGGAAAGCAAAGAAAGTGTTTGACAGGACAGGCCAAGAGGAAGACAAAAGGGAATACGAGACTAGACGAAGAGAAGCGAAGCAGGAAGTAGCCAAGGCAAAGGAGGAAGCATACAATGATCTCTACGATAGGCTGAACACAAGGGAAGGAGAAAAGGATTTATTTCGGATTGCGAAGCAAAAGGACAAGGCTTCAAAGGATATTCAACAGGTTAGAGTCATCAAAGATGCAGATGGAA
>RDPX01000149.1:256752-274283 GCA_003991215.1 Morbakka virulenta
AAAAGTGTACAAAACGGTAGTGCGGCCAGCTTTGCTATATGGGCTTGAGACGGTAGCGACAACAAAGAAGCAGGAAGCTGAGTTGGAAGTGGCTGAGTTGAGAATGCTGAGGTGGTCACTTGGGGTCACACAGCTAGATAAAATCAGAAATGAAAACATCAGAGGAACAGCACACGTTAGAAGATTAGGAGAGAAGCAAAGGGAAGGAAGACTGAGATGGTACGGACACGTGGTCAGAAGAGAAGATAGCTACATCGGGAGGAGAATGTTGAGGATGCAACTGCCAGGGAAGAGGAAGAGAGGAAGACCAAAGAGAAGATATATGGACGGAATTGAAGGGGATATGAGGACATTAGGAGTGAGGACGCTGACGGCCGCGCCAAATGGAGGCGATTGATCCGCTGTGGCGACCCCTGACGGGAGCAGTCGAAAGATGAAGAAGAAGAAGACCGCATACAGCGTCCAGTTTCCTAGAAACTTTAGTTATGCAAACTAGCCTGAATAAAATTTACTGGTATTTATTCAAAAACCACTTAGTGGCACATCCTTGGCAAACCAAAGCGTTGAAATCACAATGTAACAAAATTTCAAAAAAGTTGTGCTTGACTCATTTTTATTGACGTTTCTGAATTAGTTTTTTGCTCTGATTCCAAATATGCTATTTGTTTTTCTGTAGCATCGTTCATTTTTTCACCTATGTCAACTTTGCATTTCTGGTACCTGGCATTTTTATGATACCTTCATTTTTGTCAGGAGAAGTGATTACGCAACAAGAACAACAGATTTGCAACCATTAACATTTATAAAGTTCAACTTCAAAGGAGCGCTGCATGCTCATGTTAACTGATTAAACATAAACTTATATTGAGCTGACTAGATGTCTAAGCCTCCCGTCTAGGCTGCTACCATTTTGCTAATTCAGCGCAGTTTGTTTGTTTGTTTGTTTATTTAGCAAGCACCAAATAAGAGCGATGTGAACAAAGTAATTGATGTGCAATGATCTTTAGTGCAGAGTTTTGTGCAGCCTAATAAGTATGATTACAATCACGAGAAAGGTGATCAGAAGTCAAGCACTACCCTTCGCTTCATAACTGCTTTATATTTTGTGAATAGTTTCCTCCGCATTACACAGGATTCATTTTGGGATATTAATATTGATTTGTCCTTAATTTTACGATGTCTAGCGCAAATATTTATTGAAAATTAAATATGCTTTTATGTGGAGTTTTATTAATGAATCTTAATCAACACAAAAGTGAACAAACTGAGTGTAAAACTTCAGAAAGAACGATTTGCCAGTGTTTGGTTTCAAGACCACGTGGGTTACAAGCAAATATTATTGTCCTTCAAATGGCTCCATTGTAGCCTTCAGACTGGCCGTTGCTACGAGGGCTATTTGAGGTGGTTCTGCCTATCACAAGATTATTTGAGTGAAGCCAGTGCTTGAGTTTGTTCGAGATAAATGCGCTAACTGCATCGTAATGAATAACAATAGAAGTTCCGAAAACTGCTCATATCGAAGACAAGTACTTTTATTACGGAAAAAGTAGATACGTCTATACAGGTTATGGTAAATGGGAATCGTGAGTACTCATCTACCACAGCCAGCTGGAATATTGTCTGCTCCTAGTCGATAATGACATTCAAAATTATAACATGCTAATGCTAGCCGCCATCGTTGAATTTTGTCATTTTTCGTTGTTTTTTTCCCTTTATGGATCAACCATAAAACTGACAGATTTCTGATCAGTGACAAATGTTGACCGTTTTCTCATTAAGAAGAGTTTTAAAAAAGGCCTGAAAAGGACACTCTTTGACTTTGAAAAAGTCAACTGTTTGCTTTAAATGTTGTATATGGTCTGTCCTCTGCATAAATCGTTATCTGATGGTAAGCATCACCATCCTCTTTTTATGAAGTTTATTGGTTGTGACAATAACCTTATGCGACCACAGAGACAGTTTGTGCTCCTTCAGAAGACGCTGTATTTCATCATCATCAGGGCCTTAGCCGGTTAGGCCGTTGCTGCATCCATGATTTGACATTATTTCTCCACAATCTTATATCGTAAGTCGGATGACAGGCGTCTTGCAAGCTAAGACCCGTCAAGTCTCTTTGCCAAGTTCTTTTCGGCCTCCCTCGAGTTCTCAAACCTTCACAGCTATCCTGTATGAGGTCTTTTGTGATTTTCCTTCTACGAATTTGATGCCCAAAGGAAGTCAGTTTCCTTTTCGTCACTGTTTGCATGAAGATTTCCGGCTCTTGATGGTCCCCTTGAAAATTTTCCATGATCTTGGTCCATACATAATCGTTACTTTTTCTCTCTCCCAAGATATTCCCAACAACCTTCTCTAACATTTCATTTCAAAAGCTTCTATCTTTCTTCGTACCTTCTCTATTATTGTCCAACTTTTGCTGCCATACATAATAATGCTTTTCACCATTGAGTTCAACAGTCTGATTTTCGTCTTCATTTTCAGCTTTCTCATCTTCAAAATTCTTTCTAGTCTTGCAAGCGCGCTTGTAGACATACCTATGCGACGGTTTGTTTCAGTTTCACTCGTTCCGTTCTCTGTGAGTGTTGCACCAAGGTATTTGAATTCTTTGACTTGTTCCAGTTGTACACATTCACATTTACTACAACGTTATCGTCTACGTTTTTTCCAGTGATCATCACTTTGCTTTTCTCAGAGCTGATCTCCACTCCGTATTTCTGAGAGGTTTCATCCAATTTTCGATTGATTTCGGCTATTCTTTATTACTATTTGCCAAGAGGTCTATATCATCTGCAAATCTCAAATTATTGATCGTAAGTCCTGGACATTTAACACCAGCTGTAGTATTTTCAAGTCTGCCATGCATAATGTGTTATAAGAACAGATTAAATAGTGTTGGAGACAGAATACATCCTTGTCTGACACTCACAGTGCTTTTAAAACATTTGCTATACGTATTACCGACCATCACTGTTGTCTTCGCGGTTTCGTTTAGCTCTTGAATCAGTATCATCATTCCTTGGCCAAGGTTATGTCTCTTCATTGTGTGCCACAATGCTTCGTGACAAACTCTATCGAAAGCCTTTTTGAAATCGACAAAGCTACGAAAGCCTTTTTTCTGATGGTCTCGATGATTTTTACAAATTAGTCTCAGATTTAAAATCTGTTCGATGGTGCTACGATATCTCCTGAAATCGGCCTGTGACTCATCTAGAATTTCCTCAACTTTGGGTCTTATGTGGTTTAGGATAATGTGACCTTACTTGGGTGACTAATGAGGATTATTGTTCGCTGATTGTTACATTTCTTGCTGATTTTCTTTTTCTGAATTGGAATTAGTATTAAGTGAACCCATTGTTTTGGCCACTTTCCAGTTTCAAGCATGCGGTTACATAGTAAGTGTAAGGTCTTTACAACCGATTCACCGCCATATTTAATTAGTTCGGCTAGTTTATCCTGGTGGCTTGTTCACTTTCAGCTTGCTTAATGCGTCTCTTACTTCAGATTCCGGAATTTTAGGGTCACAACTTTCCTCTGACGTAGCCTCCTTTAAAATTGATTTATCAACGTTAGCTTGGTGCTGATACAATTCACAACAGTATTCTTTCCACTGTGCGGCAACTTCGTTGCTGTTACTTAGCAAATCTCCATTCTTATCTTCAATGGTATCTGTTCTTGCATTTTTCTCTTTGAGTGAGGTTTCTTATGACATTGTGGGCTTTACGGGTGTCATTCAAAGCAATTATTTGCTCAATGTCTTCGGCTTGCTTCTCTGACCAATCGTTCTTTGCTGATGTGGTTGCTTTCTTCACTTCTTTATTTGCGTCCAAGTATACGGAAGCCTTAAGACATGAACGATCCTGCCCTATAATGCATAGTTTTAGGTCACCCTTGGGCAAGGTGTAGCACCTGTTAGCCTCCATACCAGAGTAACGGCGAAGACGTCGGCAGCATGGCGTTGGATGTCTTCTCTGGAGCGGATTAACCCTCAATTTAGAGTCAACGACCCGAGATCACCAGTGGCTAGGCGGATGACCCTTCCCAATTGGACAACCTAGCACCCGGGCTAGGCACCCTGACCATTTTTAAACAAGGTACTGCGCGAATGGAGAGGAGATGGTCACCACCATTCCGACTTTCTGCCTTTCAAGCACACATGATATGACAACAAATCAGAACTCCGTCCTGGATCGTTCGGGGCCCAGTGTAAAAACGACCGCATTGTTTCTTGATATCCACATGAAAAACAGCGGAAAATTGGCTGCTAGTGAACAACCTAAAAAGAAATTCAATATAGCTAAGAAAAATGTTTGTATTGCTACATGGAACGTAGGTTCACTGAAGGACAAAGAAAAGTTGGATATCTTGGTTAATGAAATCTCCACAATCAAATGTCTTAGGTATATCAGAAATGCAATGGACCTAAATAGGCCAGACAACCACTTCAGATAGTCACAGAATATGGTACAGTGGCGATGAAAAGAAGCATGTTCAAGGCGTCGGCTTTTTAGCAGACAAAGAAACGGCAAAGTCTGTAATCGAGTGCACACCTGTGGCAAGCAGATTAATCATGATCAGACTAAATGGCAAACCTAGAAACATGACGATCATTCAGGATTATGCACCAACAACAGATAGTGATAAAGGCAAAATTGACGAATTCTACCAAGATCTCGAAAAACTAATCAGGCACAAGCCAGAAAAAGATATACTCATTGTTCAGGGAGACTGGAACGCAAAAATTGGATACATGGAGGAAGAAAATTGGCCAGAAGTTACTGACAACTATGGGGTAGGTGTTACAAATGCCAGAGGCATTCGATTTCTTAAATTTGCGAAACGACATTATCTGTTCGCTGCAAACACACTACATAACACACAAACTTTCCAGAAGAACAACATGGAACTCACCAAATGGTGTAACTCACAATCAGATTGACTACATCCTGGTTGACAGAAGAGTTCAATCTGGAATAAAGAGACCAAAATCGCGGGTTTTTAAAAAACCAGACATTGGCACAATCATGACCTGGTAGCGATGACATTTCGAATCAGGCTTACGAAGGCAAAAGGCGAACATCAAAGACGTGCAAAATTTAACTTGGAAAAACTGAAAGACGAAGAAGTGCTAAAGAAGTACAAAGCAGAACTTGTAGGAAGATTACCACCTCTTCTACTACTATGCAATGAAGATCGACAACAATTATGTGTTGAATTTACAAGTATCACATTCAACACTGCCAAAGAAGTCCTAAGGAGAAAAAAGAAACTAAAAGACCTTGGATGACACATGAGATTTTACAACGGTGTGACCGCAGAAGAGAATTAAAGAAAATCAGGTTTTAAAGCAACGACAACCTGCCAAAATATAGGAACGCTGTATTTAGGAGTCAATAAATCTTTGATTCTCACTGCTGTATCATTGTGACTTAGTTGCGACAGGAAAGCAATCAAAAGTTGAATTCCGGAACAAGGGAGGTGGTTCACCAGATAAAGTGGTCAATTCACAGATTAAGGTGTCAAAGAAATTGTTTTTGACTTTTAATTTAATCATAGCTTTAGAAAGAATGTCGGGGGAGTACGTATTACTGGAAGCAAGGGTAGGGTACATTTATGCTGCAACCGATTAGTTATTTGTTTGTCGTTCCGGAGGAATTGAATGCTGAGCTCTAGAACAGTAGTGTAATTCTGATCGACAATGACAGGTAACATTCTTAGGAGAGCATCTCTTTCGATTGTAGCTTAGACCACAACAGAAAAAGCATTCAGGTGACTTATTTTGGACTGTCGTTGGACAGAAAACCTCTTGGTGCGTTACGTGGGTTGGGTACTGTTGGGTCGTGATATGCGTATATTATTTAGTTGAATATTGCTAGCGTATACTTTGGAGTTGTTTCAACCAAGTTCTAATGATCTTGCTTGAGTCGAGACTGCATTGAGTGTTAATGAACAGTTCTCAAGTAACCCCTGACGAATATTTGCATCATTAAGCCCCTTTATATAAGTGCCACGAATCATTTCGTATTTGTATGCATCGGCTGAAACGGCTTGGCACTGAAAATACTAATAGGCTAAGGTAGCTCAAGTAAGTCTAGAAGCTTTCCCGGCTGTTGTTTATTGATAGAAAGCAGGTGATCTGCAAAAATTTCATTTTTCAGAACGATAACAGTAGTCTCCGATGTACTGAGAGGGTCACCGTAAGTAGTGCATTCGGAAAAGAACTAGAAAACTGAAAGTGAAACATAGTTTACTGACTGTCAAATTTTTCAGAAGTAGGGTGTGTTTCTGCAAATATATTAAGAAATTTAGTAACTGTTGTTTTCCAGTGTAACCTTGTTTTCTCAGCGCTATTCGTATCAGGAACTACAACGAATTACTCTGGTCTTACGTACTCGTTCATGTCGATTTAATTTTGAAAATTGTTGCACACTAATAAGACCAAATACGACAATTTTTATCTCAAGAAGTTTCTGAAAAAGTACATATTTCACACTGGGATTAATATGTCCAAATTATGAGGTAAATTCAAGGAGGTTCAAAATCAAAGGACACAAGTTCGGGGTATTCAATGCCAAATCATCCAACACATTTTCAAATCTAAATCAGTCCTTAGAACTTCTTAATTTTTTTACCATACTGGGATAAACAAAAAGTGAGAAAACCTTGAAAGTATGAGCTTCAGACTCCTATGGGAGCTTCGTTTTTCTATCATTTAAAAATACGATCTACATGACGTTGAGACTGCATTGGGAGGCCATTGCCCCATTTCTAAGAAGTTGAGTAACTTTAAATGTAATGATCTCAAATTTGATGAGGAACACACTGGGTCCAGGTTTTTTGAAGTGGGGAAATAAATACCTGGTATATTCGAGGCAAAGTTGTTTTGATTGCTTTACATCTATTGTGATGTAAAGCAATCAAAACAACTTTCATTTGGAGAACTTCACAGTTAAAACTTTAATAAAATGTTACAATACCAATTTGCTTCTTTTATCAACATGACCAAATTCTTTCGTAAAATATGTGAAATTTCAACAAACCCACCACAAAAGGCCCTTTACGGCATTTTTACTTATCTATAAAATCAGTATGTGCATTTTAAACAAGTCTTCAAAGAAAATGATGGAGAGGTACTTATTGACCTAACAAACTGTTCTATATCAATACATGATGGATGCGAAAATGATTAACACGAAAGATAATTGTCCAGAAGCATTGGATTTCGACAAACATGCTGTCTGTGTTTACGGAAAAGATGTGTTAGTACGTGGTGTTCTGATAGAGATTTCACGAACTATTTCATACTGTCTTCAAGCGAGCAAAACAAACGAGTTATCGGAAAAAGAAGACAGAAAAATCAATCTGACTGTCCCTGGGAAACATTATGCAAAAACAGAGACGAAACACACGGCAAAAATACTTGAGAAGCAGTTGTAAATTATAAGGAAAAAGTATTAAAAGGTTTGAAAAGCTTGTGGTTTGTCTTTATTTATTATATATTAAGAAGAGGCCGATAAAAGTTGGATGAGGGGGGGGGGCGTTTATTCGAGAGGGTTATTTATTGAGCTTTCTACTTTTTGGAGGGGAGTTTTTTCTTAAGAGATGAACTTGTTTTCATAGACGCAGATTGGAACGGTCATGTAAGAGAGGGTAACATGGGAAATGAAAGGAACTTGGGAAAACATGGGCTTGAAACAAGAAATGAAAAGAATAGTTTGCTTTTATGGAAGGCTTTGACCTATCTATTGTATACACATTCTTCATGAAGTCAGTGGAACAGAAAGTGACTTACAAAAGTGGTCAACACAGTACACAAGTCGACTGTGTACTTTGCAGAAGAAAACTGCTGAAGGAAACTACAGATTGCAAATTACTGTCAAGTCAATATGTCACACCCCAGCATTAGCCGATGCAAAGTGACATTGCGAACGCCATTACAAAGGACTGAAAACGAGGAGACAAGAATCAAATGGTGGAGGCTTGAAGAGCAAGACTTTGGGGAAAGATTCAAGAATGAGGTCAGTAAAAGACTTGAAAAGGGCTTGCGAGTAAACTGGAAAACAACAGCAGATGGAATTCGTACAGTGGCTAGCGAACCGCTAAGACCATTCGTTGGCTAAAGAAGGACAAAGACACGGTGATTGAATGAGAACGTGCAGGAAAGTATCAAGAAAAAGGAGCAAACATCCATAAGTGGTGAACATATGGAGGAGAACGAGCTGGAACAGCGTATAGGGGGATAAAGAAGGAGGGAAAGCGAGTAGTGGCAAAAGCGAAAGCAGAGACATTCGATGAGATGTACAACAATTTGGAGATGTGCGAGACAATGAAATTTGTCTATAGACTGGCTAAGCAAAGAAACAAGGACACACAAGATATACAGCATGTTAAGATAAGGAAAAATGAAAACGCTGTTGTAGTGAAGTTAGAACCAGAAGTCCTGGAGAGGAGGAAGTGGTAGTTTGGAGACCTGATGAATGTTATGAAACCCAGGCAGGACCGAGAAAACAGTAGACCAGTCCAAGACCGAGATATTAGACCAATTAGAGAAAGCAGAAAGGGCACTTAACAAATTGAAGAATGGTAAAGCAGTTGGTCCAGATGAAATACAAGTAGAAGCCTGGAAACACCTAGGAGATTGCGGAATTGAGTTCCTGACAGACCTATTCAATGATATCCTTGAAATAGTGCAGATACCTGCTGAGTGGAACAAAAGCACACTATTTCCAATATACAACAGCAAAAGAGATGTACAAGGCTGCTCCAACTATAGAGGAATATGGTTGAGTCACACCATGAAGGTTTGGGAGAGGGTGATGGGTCAGAGAATCCGGAAGGAAATTGAAATCGGCCGAGAACAGTTCG
Source organism: Morbakka virulenta (assembly GCA_003991215.1). Classification (NCBI taxonomy): domain Eukaryota; kingdom Metazoa; phylum Cnidaria; class Cubozoa; order Carybdeida; family Carukiidae; genus Morbakka; species Morbakka virulenta. Next base: position 265,612 of record RDPX01000149.1, read on the forward strand.
ACTTTGTGTCCAAGAAAAGCACAACACGTGCCATCTTTGCGCTGCGAATGACAACAAAGAAGTATCGAGAAGGTCTACAGGAGCTTCATTATGTATTCATCGACCTCAAAAAGGCATATGACAGGTACCAAGAGATGAGATCGGATATTGCATGGGAATGAAAGGAGTGTCAGCAAAGTATGTCCGCTTTGTTCAAGAAATGTACAAGGGGTATAGGACGGAGATCAGATGTGCTGCAGGAAGGACAGAAGCATTCAATGTAAAGTAGGATTGTATCATGGGTCAGCTCTGAGTCCATTACTCTTTGATGTAGTGATGGATGTGATGAAAGATGATGTAAGGAGGGAGATGCCATGGAAAATGATGTTTTTAAATGACATTGTGCTCTTAAATAAGGAGAAAGGACAAACCGAGGAAGAATTAGAAGGATGGTGCAATATACTGGAGAAACCTGGATTGAAAGTAAGCTAAACAAAGACGGAGAACCTTTGCATAAACAAGAAAAGACACTTACTACCATTTAAAATCGCTAACGAGGACCTTCCAGAAGTAGAGGATTTTAAGTACCTTGGATTCACCTTAAACAAATTAGAGATTGTGCTAAAAAGGTGAAGAAAAGAATCCAGGAGTGTTGGTGGAACACGACTTGAACTTTTGGTGACAAAGGAGTACCAGTCAAAGTCAAAGGGAAGCTGGAAAGGCCTCCAATGTTGTACGGACTCGAGACAGCCCCTCTAATCAAGGGTCTTGAGAAAGAGATGGACGGCAGAAATGCGTATGCTTAGGTGGTCGCTTGTAGGTACAAGAAAGGACATAATCAGAAATGAAAGGATCATGGGTACCATCGGAGTCTATAACCTCGCAGGAAAGTTGAGAGAGAGAAAGTTTAGGTGGTGTGGAGATCTTCAAAGGAAAGAGAAGGATCACATTGCTAAACGGATGCTGGACATAGAGTTACCTGGCAGGAGAAAACAAGGAAGGCCATTGAGAAGATGGAGAGACAGACTGTATGAGAGATGACATGACGAAGATGCAGTTGATCGATGAAGATGAACAGGAGCAACGCAAATGGAATAAGTCAATTTGCTCTGGTTACCCCTGATGGGAAACGCCGAAAAAAGAACAAGAGGAAGAAGGTCGTTTATTCACGTTGGGAGTTTTTTCGAAAAAATACGGTACTCCTGTTATTTACAATAAAGATATTCACAGGTACATACATACATAAATGGTGGTTACTCCATCTTGACCGATAATTGCCGTTTATGACTCCAGCTGTTTTCAGTAAATTTCTGTCTTTCCTTGCGTGACCTCGTAGCTGACTTTGAAGACCAGTTTCTGACATGCAATGCTTAAAACATAGGTGACAGATGAAAGAAGTAGCTTCCAATGGGTTGATGGTATCACTTTGTGAAACTTGGTATCTGTGTACAGCCATGTGTCTTTTGAGACCTGGCGCTGATTTGCAAACCTTGCCACACATCACACATTACAGATTGTGTGGCCTTGGAGGGAGATTAGAAAGTGGCCTTGATTTGACATGGGACTTCAAATGATTAACAAAGCCAGCTTTTGATAGAAGAATACAATCACATTTGTCACACTTCAAGCTCTTTGTGCCTTCATAGAGGTTGTTCTCCCAGCCTTTGCGCAATCTACCTTTTAACCGTTCATGCTCTAGGCAACAATTTTCAAACAATGCACAATCTGTCTTCACGTGCCTTCTCCAAGTCGCCCTTTCCAAGACTAGCCTTTCCCAGTTTTTAAGGTCTATTCCTAGTTTTTTTTAGGTTTTCTTTGATATAGTCTTTGTGCCTTCTTCTGCTTTTGTGCCCTGGTCGCTTCCCAGTTTGAAGTTTCCCATAAAACAGTTGCTTTGGGGATCTATCGTCCTCCATACGAACCATATGGTCTGCCCAGCGCATGTGATTGGCGAGGATCATTGAGTCGACACTTGTGTATCCTGCTCTGACAAGGACTTCACTATCAGGTGTTTGGCTTTGCCACTTGATATTGAGTAAACGTCTCAAACATTTCTGATGAAAGTGTTCAAGTAGTTTGATATGTTTTTGATGTACGACCCATGTCTCACAAGAATACAAAAGAGCTGTAAAGTCACAAGACTTGTACACGCAGAGATTGGTTTTGAAAGTGATGCCGCGATCTGTGCAAACTCATTTTTCTAGCATTCCAAAGGCAACAGAGACTTTCTGTTTCCTCTGGTGCATTTCTGCATCAAGGGAACCATGTCTTGACAAGGTGCTACCAAAATACAGAGAGGTGTCTACCACACATAATGAACTGCCATAGACTCGAATACCTGGTACAATGTATGGATAACCAGATGTTGGTGTTTACATGACTTTTGTCTTCTTCAGACTAATTTTAAGACCAAACACAGTACACGAGGCAGAAAAACGATCCATAATGAGCTGAATGTTTTCAGCAGAACAAGCAAGGAATTCAACGTCATCAGCATATAGAAGTTTTCTGATTAGACTATGACAGACTTTTCACTTAAAGTTAAACTTCAATTTGAAAACACTTCCAATAATTCGAAATTGCAAAAGAACACCTATATCAAATCATGGAATGCATGTGAAAGCATTACAGCAAAGAATATGCAAAAAAATGTTGGTGCTGAAATGTCCCCCTGTTTAACACCGTTATCAATCGGAATCCCCCTGACAGTTCTCCATTGAAAAGAACACGAGATCTCATGTCCTCATGAAACTGCTTGAACATGCTTACAAAGAGTGGTGGACACCCTACTTTCCCAAATATTACCCATAAAGCATGGTGGTTCACAGTATCGAAAGCCGTCGTTAAATCAACAAAGGTTTGATACAGCGGCATCTGCTGCTCAATGCATTTCTCTTGGAGCTGACGGGCAGTAAATATCATGTCAATGGTACCTCTACCATGTCTAAAGCCACTCTGCGATTCAGGAATGGTAGTCGGACAGTTATCTTCCATTACTCTGTTTAGCAGCAGTCTTGAGAAAACTTTCCCCACAGCTTCTAGGAGTGTAATTCCCCGACAGTGATCACACATAACTTTCTCTCCATTCCCTTTAAACAGAGACACTAAGATACCATCTATCCAACATCTAGGTACCTTGGTACCATGCTAGGTCTTAGTAATAAGATTGAAGATTGCATTGGTCACATTTTCACTTTTAATCTTGAGAAGTTCAACTGGAATCTCCACCCTGTCACAGTAAGACACAACAACGATGTTAAGAAAAGATTCCTGTAGCCCATATGCAGATTTGTGGCTGTGAGCTTCCAATTGGTTAGATCTGCACACCTCACCACTCCTCCATCCCCATAACACTTTCAGTAAATAGAATGACAATCTCAATAGCAAGTCAGGAGACATCTGTACATCAAGGGATTCAAGTGACATAGGCTTGTACAACACCTATATCACTCTTTAAAACTCAGCAGCCATATAGCGGGCGACAGTCAAACGCAAGATAATCAACAAACTGCTTTGTCTGCAGGTTTTAGTACCATGGAGTTTGTACCTCTCTCGGCCACAATAAAAAAGGCAAAATGACATCCACTTGCTAGAACAGTACATACCTATGATAAGTACTGTCTGAAATTGTTACGTTTCACCTTCCATGCCTCTGATACCAGAGGTGGCGTCTCCTAGAATGGCTACATTCACCACTGTTTACAGGAGCCCATTCTACCCCCTATACCATTTGACCCATGGTTGGGGCTTAGGTTGGTGGGCACCAGAGCAAATTCCACACGACGGTGGGTCATGTGTGCCTCAGCTGACAGGGCCTAATTTCATCTGGAGGTTTCTTTCAGGGTTACCTCACTCTTAGCCTTTGGTTAAAGAACGTAGTCCACAAGGCAGTGGAGGTTCAGATATACGGCGCTGAACACTCGCCGACCTTCAGGGCTCCGTTAGTGAAGCAGAGCTCACGACGTGCACGTTGGGTTGATTTGACTTGGAGAAGCTCTGTATTCCGCTAAGACATTTATGTGCTTTCAACACATGCCCACACCAGACCTTGAGCACCACATACATACATACATACACACACACATACATACATACATACACACATACATACATACATACATACATACATACATACATACATACATACATACATACATATACCCATAAATACAAGCATGCGCCTCAAATTAGGACACTTGATTAGTTGATCTTACCAAGATGCCTTTTTGGCATCAAACTTTCAAATCAATTATTTTGGTGCTTCAAAGTGAGTTGAAAAACGAAAAAGAGGCCACCGTTTGTTGTCCAGAGAGTTTGTAGCAAGCATGCTTGTTGTGAGAGATGCCGTTGTGGTATTATAACAGTTTGGCATCTTTGACCTTGGTTTTAAGGGGAAACTTGAGCAACCAATTAAAAAGAGTGAAATACTTCGACAGCTGGAAAAACCTACAACAAAGTTTTAACAGCTACCAAAGGAGAAATCTTAAATTACCATCAGGTCAGTGTATTGAGAGAATTGAATTACTTGTTTATGTAATGGTTGTTTTACTAGGTTACAGGGATATGGTGCTTCACTAAATGATTTCACTTATAGTGCCACATATTGAAACGCATTGATTTCGCACCTTAGACCAAAATTCCTTTCCAAAAGCTCTATACCTTATAAAAGCATCAGATTTGTGTGATGTCAAAACCAGCAGTTGCGATTCAAAACGTAGGTCTTCTAAAGTAAGCAGTTGTCAGCCCAACAGTGAGGCTGATTTTTCTGATTAAATAACATGCTTCAAATTGTCGTTGGTGTTGTGTCATAATTGGGTCACTTGATCCAGTAATTCAGATTTCAGTTCCTGTTCCTTCACACCCACCATTCGTGCGGGTATAGTGGTGAATTTCGTGGTTGGACGGGGACGGGTTATTTTAATTGATAAAACAAGAGATTTTGAAATCAAAGATTTTTGTGATGAGCAACTCTAAAATTCCTGATGACATAGAATCACCCATTTTAAAAGGGATTCAGACAATTTCTCCAACTGGCAATGGTCATTTTGGTGATGCAAGGTAATACAATAATACAATACACTAATATAATACAAATGTATAATACAAAAATAATAATATATAATAATTCTACTAGGAATTCATGTTTGTGGATGGATTGTTGAGTGGTGCTCTAGACAGGGTGTCAGTGCCGTGGTGTACAGTTGTGTGGTTTCTTAACAATCTGTAGTGGTGTGGTTACTATGAACTTCAATATCTTGGTGCCATATAGCCAATGATGAAACTTTCAAAATGCATTACATATAGTAAGGCATTCTTTCTATCTGCAAGTACCTCCTTTCAGTTAGTGTGCATATTGAGTATAGTACTAGTCTTTTTGAGATTAGCTTTGATGCCATTCTACAGTTCAGGTTCAGTTGGTTTTGCAGAGAATAAATGTAATCAGCATTAATGGTCATGATTCCCATTTTTACATAGTCCTTACCTGATAGGAGAGCTGGCCTTTAGTCATGTCTTTTGGGTGTGAGATTAAGTAAACTAGATTGTGGTTTTTCTCATAATTTACAAAGCAAGATGATTTGCCCCCTGGGCTTGATTGGTTGGTATTTCCCTATGGCAATAGTAGATGGTGTAACAGGGAAATACTTTTGGATGGTATCATATGACATTGCATTGGATGTTGCTGCTGAGTCAATCTGGAATTTTTGATTGTGAAAATTCTCCCTGTTGAAGAACATGATAATGTTGAAAAGAATTTGTCACCTGTTGTTTGTTTGTTGATATTTGGTTGGTCCACCTCATATAACATGCTGTAGTATGGTTGGTTATTGTGGGTGGCTGGTTATTTTGTCCAGGGTCATGATGGGGTGGCTGTCCAGTGTTGTTTCTGTTGTTGCCTGGACTCTTGCTGCCTCTTCCATAATGGTTGCAGTCTGGGGTCAGTTGTTCAAGACATGCTTGTCCAAAATGCTCATATCCACCACATCTTGAGCAAATGCAGCCATAGGCAGACTGCCCTGCAATTGGCAGGGCCGTCTGCCTATGAGTGTGAACCTTTTGGATCCCTGCACCAACAGCGAGTGTTTGCCTCATGCTTGAGTTTCATCTGCCCATATTTCTTTTTAGCTTGATTGGCTTTTCTTATCCAATTAACAGTTTCCTCAATTCATTTTCAAGTAGCACTTTGTTTGTCACTTGTGCAGACTCCATTAACTTGGCTTCTGCAACAACATCTGCCATTCCTGTTGGTGTACCATCAGATCTTAGGTGGGTTTTTGATTATTCTGTTTGAATTGTATTGTCACAACGACCAAAATTAAATTTGCTGTAGCACATAATGTCAATATTTTCTCCATTTTCACATAGGCTGCCTGCTTGCCTCAGTCTGACTTTCCAATCTTGGACAGTTTCATACTGAATTTGGGAGGTATGCCAGAATTTAGGCCAGTCAGTTATGAGTGTGGATCATGTACTTCCTGTGTAATGTGTGTGAATTTTTTCAGGGCTTCTTCTTGTCAGCCTGTGGGATTGATGGCTCAATAGCATATGGTGTGACCATGAAAAGTTTCATAAGGCATTAAAGATTATGGTGCAGAAATTTCTAGAAGAGGTTTTTAGTGGTGTTCCTCCTTTTCAGTTTATGGATCTTTCTCTAAGTCTCTTCAGTCGGATTGGACACAGTAGTCATTGAACCTCAGTTTGGAGTTCTTGAAGTTTTCAGATACATTTCCAGCAAGCGTCAGTTCTGGTCTTTTGTGTGAACTTATTTCAATAGTTGCTGATAAAACTAACAATGAGATGAAAAGATCAGTTTACTTCTGACACCAAGCTAAATAAAGAAAATAAGAGACACCATTTTGTGTAGCATTCTAAGTATTTAAGCACCACGAGGAGGAAAATTGGCCACATCAATTAACTGAACTTCCAATAACTTTACACAAAGAAATAAATACAGCACTGAAGTACTATCATGACTGGTTATTACACCAAACTAACTGGCTCAAGACCAAACACACGACAACTTAAAAAATGAGTATCTACTTCTCAGAAACTTTTTTAATGCGGCCTCTCTGCATATACACTTACTTAAAATCTGTTCACAACAAAAAATCTATATACACTACAAGTGCTATTATTGTATATTGAGATTATGGTTTTGAAATATAATCCTGTTACAGTTAATTACCATTCTCCATTGAGTATGCTTAACAATATTGCCCTGTTTAAAATGTGGATGAAGGAATGATTCACTGAAGCAAGGTGAATATTAAAATACAATGAAGAATATGTCCTGAATAATAAATAAAGGCTATCTATAAACATATCAGCAGGTAATTTTTGTGATAATTGATGAGCTCAAGTGGTAGAAGTTGGAATATACACAGAAATGACAAAAATTAATACATTTAAAACAAAGAAATTCAGTAAAAAAGGCCTGTATCACATCAACAGAGCTCTCTTTTTTATGGTTTTAGTGATCTTATAAGCCAAGTGTGGTTGAAGAAATGTCTAAATTATTACTTAAATATGTGAATTGCCATTACCAACCATGTATACAGACATAGACACTAATCTTCATCTCTTTTTTTGTCAAAAAGAAACACAGATTATTTCTGATTAACTTTTAGTAAAGTTGTCAGTACAGAAACAAGGACATCAGTTTCTAAATATTTATATATAAATGTATTGCTATTGGCTTTCAAGTTATTCCTTGTAATTTGCACTTAAAAGGCACACAAGTCATTGTATTTGGTATGTATATTTGACTTATTTACCATTAAGAATTTTGATGTTCACAGGTTTAAAGTGCAAGCACACATTTTTTAGCAAATAAATGACAAAATTAACTTAATGGGGAAACAGCAGTTGTTTATATACATGTATAGATATATCTATGATATATATATAATATATATAATGAACTATATGTTATGAACTATAATTTATTATTATGAACTATTGTTATGAACTATGATTTATTATGAACTATGATTTGCCAAGAACTCTGAACTTCTAATTTGGTCTGTTGGACTTCCTGTTGTGATTTGTATTTAGGTCAGCGGTTTCACTGTATCAACCGCATTTTGTAAACTCATGATGTAGCATCCATTGATAGCTCAGTAAAGCCTAGTTTTTACGGCAATCTTTGTGTCTTTATTCATTGCAATTTACTGAGCTATCATTATTATATATCACATATCATATATTATGGATAAAGTCTTACGGCCAGAGCGTTTAGAGACGAAACCTGACAGTGTTTCAGCGAACAAAGAATGGCTCCATTGGCGCCGAACTTTCGACAATTTTATTTCACTTTTACACGTCGAGGGCCTCGATAATAAGTTTTAACGAACTTTGTATCACCGGAAATCTTTCAACACATTGAGGAATCAGCTTCATATGACCAAGCCATGGAAATACTTAATAATTTGTTTATAAAGCCGACGAACGAAATCTACGCTCGCCACTTGTTGGCCACTCGTCGACAACAACCCGGAGAAACATTAGACGAATATTTGTTAGCTCTAAAAACCCTCAGTAAAGACTGCAACTTTAAAACTGTTACTGCGGCTGCCTACTGTGAGGAAAGTATTCGTGATGCATTCATAACTGGCCTTCAATCCAACGCCATCCGCCAACGACTTTTGGAAAATACAACGCTTACTTTAAAGGTCATGTTTGATCAAGCTCGTGCA
>RDPX01000149.1:288113-350205 GCA_003991215.1 Morbakka virulenta
TTAAACACCTCTTTCCGTTAAACACCTCTTTCCATTAAACACCTCTTTCCATTAAACACCTATTTCCATTAAACACCTCTTTCCGTTAAACACCTCTTTCCATTAAACACCTCTTTCCATTAAACACCTCTTTCCGTTAAACACCTCTTTCCATTAAACACCTCTTTCCATTAAACACCTCTTTCCATTAAACACCTCTTTCCATTAAACACCTCTTTCCATTAAACACCTCCCTCTATTAAACGCCTCTCTCTAACAAGCGCCGCGATTCATTAAGCGCCTCATACTAGTAAACGCCTTTTTTCATTAAGCTTCTTGGAGTAATAAACGCCCCATAAAATTTTTTAAGCGTTTATAAGAGGTAATACATTATACAGTAAACAGAAGGTAGGAGTCACCATCAAGAGAATATTGCTGAACTTTGTTAAAATTTTACAACTGGAGTAAATGCAAATACGAGTAAAGTGGAGAAATCACAGCTACAAGTGAATTGACAAGTAAGAGGTTGGGTAAAGGTACAAGTGAATTACTGTGTAAATAAAATTGCGGCCTTCATTTGAACTTTGATATTGGTATGTATATTTGTAGAATGTGTTCACTGGTATTACTTTTGATCCTGGTATTAATTTTAACACTTTGAGGTTTGAACGGTCTGATAATTAAACAGCATTTAAGTACGGCTTTAGCTCATTGATTTTCCGTGTATGAGAGTTAATTACTGAATCATATAAGGCAACTCTTTACCTGGAAACATATTTTTTTTGAGTAATAATTGTAGTAGCCTTTACATTGTAAGTTTAACGAAAATGAGAGTTGGCTGATAATGATACATAACACACCAGATCACATTTCTACAAGCCAATTTGTTTACCATTCTGATAAAAAAATTTTACTTGGCCGGTTTCACAGCTACAGAATCTTGTACTACACATAGCGTACCATCAAATGCTTACGCAAAACCACAAGGAATTGCGTCAGAACATAAATTATGAAAATTTGCTACATCTTGTTGTTGCAGTGTTCTACTAAATCAGTTTGCTCCACTAGTTTGCACATTTAATAGTTGCTGCATGAAGTGATGAAACACAACATTGCGACCAACGTATTTTGCTTCAAGTGAACTTAAGAAAGACCTGGTTGTTTGAAACGTCGTCTACCATCTGTTCTTTATCTCAAAGACCGAAAGATACCTATTGAGATTTTCACTTTATTTTTCTATACCAGTTAAATACTACTCAGTTTAAACATATGGTACTAAACAGTGAAATAATATTAGATGTCTTGTACTTCTGTTCCAGCCCAACCAAGGAATGTTTAAGGTTGTGTTTACGCACGACTTTGTAAGCATCATGTGTTATATATTAGTGTAAACATAAGGAGATATATTATTTTGTTGACAGTTATGCTTCTTTATTACCATAGGGTAAATATTGTTTATATTGATCGAAAAAACAATAGAATTCCAGTTAGAGGTAAAGTTGGCGATAATGTGCTATATCTTGCACATCGATATGATGTTGAGCTTGAAGGTAATGTATTTTTGTTCACTCTTTTGAATTTCGTCCATTGCAAGATAGAAATAACGTTGTTTACCTGTTTAAATATACTTTTTACATTTTCGATAACCGCAACAAAATTTTTTAAAAATCCCCAGGTAGATAGAAAACTTGGAGCCTTGAAAGAGCAGACGTTTTCTGCTACTTTCATATATACAATATAATTTTAAGTAATACTTGCATTAAGGAATGTCTTTAACTTCGTAAAGCTCTATCTACCTGCATACAGACAGACAACACACACATATATACACACATACACATACACACATATACACACTATTTCTCAGACATTCGATATCCACACCCACGTGCATTTGCTTGTACCCATGCATGCATCCTCCTTATCAATGGTACCGATGTTAAAATCAGGCAAAAAAACACATCGTTATGAGTGCACCTCTCTGAGCGCATCTCAATAAAAGCGTCGAAGTATTGCCTTTTCTTTCAATTTGAGCCAATTTGCATCAATGCAAAGGTACATAAACATTTTCCAGTCCTTCGCTGGGTAGTCACATTATTTGATTTTCTATTTATTATTGGCTTTTTAGATTTTTATGAGCAAATTAATTTCAGTAAACGCCACATTTGTTTTAGATTTTTATTTAAGAAGACATCCCCAAAGTCATAGCTTGTTGTTTCTAGAAATTAAGCAGTAGCTCGGTATGTCCTTTCTGTTTTGTTATATTTACGAAACAGTAATATGAATTAAAGTGATCTACTCTTTAGTAAAGCAAATGGAAAACTAACGAGATATATAATACTGTTTTGTTTAAATGTTTGAGTTTAACTCGGAAAATATGAAAACGTGCATTTTTATTAGGTCTTAATAATGACGAATGCATGTTTGATAATAATATTATTTCATTAATTAATAACATAAATTCAGCATTGTAATTTATTCTCCTCAGTCATGAAAGCTTAAGACTATCAGTGTCAGAAGAGTGCTATGAGGTGACTTAGTTGTAATGGTAGACTTCTTTTGTAGAGATCTTTGCCATCATAGAGACGGGGCGATGCATTTCCTTTCCACCTTGGTGATATCATTTTTTGATTGTATATTCATTTAGCTTGTTCAATCATGATACCAAATGGTTTTCAAGTTTTAATCATCAGGTCTCAGTAGTGCGCTTTTGCTCCTATATCTAATTGAACTACGGTAGTGATTGTGAGGATTCAAGCTCAACATACGTATCCAATATATATATATATATATATATATATATATATATATATATATATCAAGTATTGTGTGTGATAGCTACTCAGAGGCTGGTTTTAAGCTATTCCTAGTACTTTTTACTTCCACGATTCCTGTATCCCAGCACTACGGTGTTATCACTATTGCTAAGTAGGCCATATGCCTCACTTGCATTATAGCGGTATTTTCTATTTTGTATATACTAAAGTAAATACTTTGGGTTTTTTTTGTTGTTTACTTTTTTCGAGAAAAACATTTTTTCCTGATCCTTAGTAAGACTAAGGCATATGGACTAATTTGTTTCAGGTTTGTAGAAATGTCTTGCACTTTAAGGACACATAATATTTCCGTACTGTAAATTTGTTAAATGCACACCATTTCTTTTATACAACAGGTGCCTGTGAAGCATCCTTAGCTTGTTCAACATGTCATGTTTATGTTGGAGATGGTTACAGTGATATGCTTCCAGAACCGAAAGAGGGGTGTGTACGAATTATTTATATTTGAGCTTTTAAGTGTAAAGCACTGAACAAATAGACGAACTTTGATTTACAGTTTATTAATTTTTAATTATTTTCCCGGGTATTGATGCATGGTGTGGCATATATCAAGATAGAATTTCGGGTCCGTTCCTTCCCTATCAAAGTTTTTTTTGCTTTGATATTCAAATGAAAACCTCGTTTTTTTCTCCTTGGCTTTTGTACGTGATTTGTGTTTTCCATTAAGTGCATGGCTGCCAGGTGTCTCCTACTTTTTCTTTATATCTTGCGTTACGCAGCATTTTTGTTTTCTTTTTGTTGTCCTGCGTTCGCCTTCCTTATTTCCTGTAACGAAGTGCACAATCGCCATGGTATTGGTGACGATAATTTGAGTAAAGTAGAATAAATTTTTGTCATTGCATAGAAATAGGCATCTTGCAACCCTATCTTTTTGTATTTATTTGATTATGTTAATCTTTGAGCTTGTACCCTTAAAATTTTGAAGTATTTTTAGAGCTATTTCGTTAACCTTTTCCCAGTGTATTAACTTAATTTTGTTCCTTGTTAGACAAAAGTGTTCTCACACAAGTTTTCTAAGTTTACAATATGTAGGCCAGGTTTTTTTTTACTTAGAATTTTAATGAGGAAATGAGATGTAAAATCTTCAATATTTGAAGTTATACTAAAGGGTGTTGCTTCAGACGTACTTAAGGTACCGGTTTACCCCTCCATGATTTCAGCCATGCTATTAATTAATTTTAAATCTGGTTAAGTTTACAGGATTGCACCCTTGCTTACGAAGAACACCAGCTTTGAATTTAGCAAGGTGAAATGTCAGTAATGAATATGTTTATTAGGAATGTTGCTCAACATCAATATCTTTGGTAACCTGCCTTTGTTAACGGTATTAACTACTCAGCTTTATGGATATATTTCACTCCAGATAGAGATCGCGTATGTAAAATTTTAATTTACAGTATTTGTGGTAACAGAATTAATGTATTTGGACTACGGAAAAACGATCTCGGCGAGAGTATTCTTTATGGCTAACCTTGCATACTTTGGTTGTATACACGTCATTTATACGAGATATTAGTGCACTTTTAAAGTACTGTTGTGACGGTTCTTTACATTCTTGTTAATACGTTGTATTTTATCTGAGGAAATATGTTTTTTTTCGCTAAAAGCTTTCATAGGCTTCTTCTGTGTTTTGGGTATGATCTTACAACAAGAATTATTAACAGGGCACAGAAATACTTCAATACTTTGTAGATAACACATCTCTTTTATATTCAAATGGATTAGATATTGTTTGCGTCTGTAGGTTAACCCTCTTGAAATAGAAGGTTGTGTCACATGGAAACAATGGCAGCTGGGACTACCCACAGAACCCTCTTTCTTGTAGACTAAAGAAGGTATTTGGTGTGCTTGTTTTCTGATTTGTACAGTGTGACCAAAGACTTCTTATACTGGCTGCCTCTATTTCCTTGACTTGATTTTTCCTGTTGAAGCCATGTTTTTGATCCCACATTTCCTGATAACCCCCCGAAATGTGACAGTTTTAAGGGTTTTTTCTGTCAACAGGGAAGAAGATATGCTTGATATGGCACCCCAACTTCAGGACAACTCTCGACTGGGTAACATGTTTTATTTCATATATATTGATAACATTCGCTTCCGATTTGTTTCTTAACCTCAAATAACAGTGCTGGGCTGTTTTCGTTTTTCAGTTATGTCCGTTTCAGTTCCAAAATAGCTACTGGGGCTCGCTTGGTTTTTAGATCTTTGTTTAGGATTTTAAAGAATAGTGTTGTACACACCATGTTTGAAGCGTGCATCTAGTTTTATTTGCAAACCATTTTCTCTTTTGCTTGTTGCCAGCATTGAAATTCCAAAATAATTTACATATTACTGAGTAGTAATATTTTGTAATGAGCTTGCAATAAACCTGAGAAAAGAAATTTGTTTTAAAAGCTATAAACAAAATTGTATCATTTCTACTTTATGTATTAGTAGCTATTTTTCTAAGGTCTACTTTTTAAGACGGAAATATTACTACGAAAAATATATTTTTAAAAAAAATTTTTTCACGTAAACATTTAATGCCCATTCTGCTTAAAACGGTCTCCGTAGCGAGGCTTCACCCAAGACCTTAGGACTAAGTAACGAAAGTAAGAACTCGGTACTCAGCCCTTCAGAACAAGAGATCCACGCTCACGACACCTAGATATGATGCCCCCCCACTACTGGGATGGGAGAGATGTCAGTGTGAGGAGTGTTGCTAGTCTTCTTTCGCAGCTAAAGCAAATTGAAGCCAATGGGTTGTTGTCAGTCGTAGAACGCGGCGAGATTGAAAGAATGGTCAGAGAGGAAGCTTTAGTTGAGGAAGAGTCCAGCGAAGGAGAAGTTGACTTTTGTATCAGGCCGGAGAGTGGTTTAGGTGAAATGGAGATAGAGAATGTCGTGGTAGCTAATGATGCTGAGGAAAGGGATTTAAGAGTAGTTATAGAGAGAGTAGATGTATGGAGAAGGGGTGACGATATGAGAGCGTTGAGTAACGATGAAAGTGGAGCCCTGGCATTGCTAAGAGAGGTGTACCATAGCGAGGATGTTGTTGAAGTACCAAGTTTGAAGGCTCAGGATGGTAGAAAAATAGGGGAGGAGGTGAAGCTTGTTGATGGATTGATGCACAATCTGGTAAGAGACAGTATGACTGTGACTGAGATTAATCGGTTACTGTATGCTGGATCATATGTGGTTGCATCCCGGTTAGGTGTGATGGGAAAAAACAAAACAGTTAGAAAGAAGAAGCCATGGTGGCAGAGGAGGTTGGAAAAGAGCATTGGCGAGTGGAGGAAAGATCTTGGACGAATTGAGGAGATAAAGCAAGGGAATAAGGTTCGTCAGGTTGTTCGTGATAGATTGAATAGGAAATATGAGCTTGTAGTGAAGGGAACGATGACAGTCAGCACAATGTTGAAGAACAAAATTTCTTCCGCTAGTGCTAAGATTAGACAGTTTGTTGGGAAAAGCCTTGCCAGGAGACAGAACAACCTTTTCAAGAACAATCAATGTCAACTCTACAAGGAGCTTAATGGCAATGGACATAAGATGGAATCCTCTGCTCCTAATGCAGATGAGGCAAGAGAGTTCTGGAGTATTATCTGGTCCGAGGAAAAGGAACACGACAAGGAAGCAAGTTGGTTGGGTGATGTAAGGGAAAAGTTTGCAGACGTAGAGAAACAAGAGGACATTATGGTGTCTCTGCAAGATGTTAAGGCAGGGATAAGAAAGATGGCAAACTGGAAAGCCCCTGGACCTGACTGGGTCAGAGGTTACTGGTTCAAAAAGTTCACCTCGCTACACTTGTCAATTGCAACAACTCTGCAGGAGTGTTTGACGTCAGGCGTGGTACCCGACTGGATGGTCAAGGGGAGGACAGTTTTAATTCAGAAAGATTCTGGAAAGGGGACAGCAGCTAGTAACTATAGGCCGATAGCTTGTCTACCATTGATGTGGAAGCTGCTCTCTGGAATCTTTGCTGAAAAGATCTACGGTCATCTTGTAAATAATAATCTTCTTCCTGAGGAACAGAAGGGATGCAGGAAGAAGTCACGTGGCACGAAAGATCAATTGATGATCGATAAGGCAATTTTGCACGAGGTCAGGGCTATGAAGAGAAACCTTAGCATGTGCTGGATTGATTACAAGAAGGCATATGATATGGTCCCTCACAGTTGGATTTTGGAGATGCTGGACATGGTTGGAGTTGCAGAGAATGTGCGGAGTTTGCTGAAAGGAAGTATGGCTGAATGGAAGACAGTACTGACGGCTAATAATGAGGTGCTTGGTGAAGTTAACATCAATCGGGGAATATTCCAAGGTGACTCCCTTTCCCCTTTGATCTTTGTTATTGCAATGATCCCGCTGAGTATTTTACTCAACAGAGAGAAGCTTGGATATTTCTTCGGTCACGGTAGGGTGTTGGTCAATCATTTATTGTTTATGGACGACTTGAAGCTATTTGGACGGAGTAAACGTGAGTTGGAGGCATTGGTCGAGGTGGTGAGGGTTTACTCTAGGGACATTGGGATGGAGTTTGGGTTAGATAAGTGTGCTGTTTTGGAAATTAGACGAGGTGAAAGGGCTGAATGTGAGGGAATCGAGCTACCGAGTGGGGAGTTGATGAAGGAGGTTGATGAAGATGGGTACAAGTACCTGGGAGTGCTAGAAGGGGCGAAGGTAATGCAGAAGAAGATGAAGGAGAAAATTGGGAATGAGTACGTACGACGTGTGAAATTGCTGGCAAAGTCGAGGTTGTATGCTGGGAACTTGGTTCGCGGCATCAATGCGTGGGCAGTTAGTGTTGTCCGATACAGCTCTGGAATACTGGATTGGTCTGATGCTGAGCTACGTAAACTTGATACCAAGACAAGGAAGATTTTAACGATGAATGGTGCTTTCCATAGGAATAGTAGTGTAGATTGTCTGTACATCGGAAGAAAGGATGGGGGTCGTGGCCTGATCAGCGTTGAAGATTGTGTGAGGCAGGAAGAGTTAGGGTTAGAAGAGTATGTACATGCTACTGAGGAGACGATTTTGGAACAGGTGGCTGGAATGATTATGCATGGAAGGGAGACAAAGAAGCATTACAAGACGAGAGTGGTTGAGGAGAGAAAGGAGAGATTGATGGAGAAGGCTCTGCATGGTAGGTTCTTTCGGGAGATGGATGAAAATGCAACAGAGAGATCAGTACAGTGGGTTAAGGGTGGTTTCCTTGCAAAAAGCACAGAGGCATTTGTGTTTGCTGCTCAAGAGCAAGCATTGAGGACAAGGTTGGCGCAGTCGAAGTGGGATGGTGGTGTTAGTCCTATGTGTCGCATCTGCGGAATTGAATCTGAGTCAGTTTGGCATGTTGCGTGTGGGTGTAAGGTACTGGCTCAGAAGGAGTACAAGAGGCGACATGATAGGATGGGATTGAGAATATATTGGGAGCTGTGCAAGAAGTATGGGTTGAAATGTGCGGGGAAATGGTTTGAAGAGGTGCCTGACAAAGTTAGAAAGAGTGAAGATGGTAGGTTTGAAGTTTGGTGGAATAGATCAGTGGAGACAATGCAACAGGTGGAATGTAATCGTCCGGATGTTGTTGTTGTTGACCGCACTAAGAAGAGATGGCTGGTTGTAGATTTTGCTGTGCCTTCCGATCGAAATGTGACAGCTAAAGAAGAAGAAAAGGTCACTAAGTATTCTCCCTTGGCCCAACAAATCCGAAAGTTACATAGTGTATGTACCAGCGTTGTCCCAATCGTTGTGGGAAGCTTAGGAGTGGTGACGAAGCGCTTGGAGCGCAGTTTGAAAGAGTTGGGCATCCCTGATGTCTTGGGTGGACTCCAAACATCTACCATCATTGGAACTACCAACATATTGAGGAAGGTGCTTAACCTCTAAAGCTACTGGTCGGTAGCCGGGGTTAAGTTTTCTCGTCTGGCAGGTGAATACCATCTCCCTGTGCAGGCTGTCATGCTGGACATGAACTTTGTTTATTAATAATGCAGGATCAAAGAAAGAAACTGGGAGCACTATATTTGCAGTGCAAGAGAAAGAAGTAAGAACAAATTCTTTAAAGAACATCACATCTTTTACAAAGCAAATGTATCAAAAGAATGTAGACTATGTGGAAAAGAGGATGAAACAATTGGACACATTGTATCTGAGTGTCAACAGCTAGCACAAGTATAGTATAAAGGCTGGAGACATTACTTCAAAAACTAGGAATAGGCCATGGAGATCGCTGGTACATCCCAAAAGTAGAAAGTGTGATTGTAACTATACTCAAAGAATGATGATAATTTAGAAGGATTTTTGAACACAGTAAAGATATTTTGTGACGATATTGAAATGCAATTTGGATTGGACAAATGTGCCAAAGCATCCTTTGAAATGGGAAAACTGACTAATACATCCAGCGTAAAGCTAGATGCTACAACGATTATTCAATAACTCGATCAAGAAGGCACATATAAATATTTAGGCATAGAGAAAGGCCATGGTACCAAACACGCGACAATGAAAGAAAGGGTCAGAGAAGAATATTATCGAAGAATTAAGATAATCCTGAAAAGTGAGGTGAATTCACCCAATAAAATCACTGCCGTTAACACTTTGTCAGTCCCATTGGCAACATACAGTTTTTATGTAATTAACTGGCATATGAAAGAAATCAGAAAAATGGATGCCAAGACGAGTAAGATAATAACAATGCACAGAATGAATTATCCTGAAGCAGATGCAGACAGGATATATCTGGCAAGAAAGGAAGTAGGCAGAGGGCTGATTCAGTTGGAATGTATTTACAAAACAAGCACTAAAGGTTTAGGAATGTACCTGAAAGAGACAAAAGACAAGCTGTTGAAACAAGTATACAAACATGAAAGCGACAAGAAGTTATATTCGATCCAAAAAGAGGCTAATAAGTTTCAAAGGGAGATGGAATTATAAATGGAGAGTACTGAAAATGAAAAAGTCACGCCAATTTCAAAGAAAGTGAAATCTTTGAAAGAAACAGTAAAGAAACAGATTATGATTAACATGAAAGAGAGATGGAAAGAGAAACCACTACATGGACAGTACCCTGAGAGAATTGACAAAGCAGATGTTGACAAAGAATTGACACATAAATGGTTGCAAAGCTCAGGATTGAAAGCGGAGACAGAAGGTTTGGTGATAGTTGTACAAGATCAAATTTAGCAACACGATACTATCAGCACAAAATTATCAAAAAATGGAACTGACCCAAAATGTAGGTTATTCCATGAATTTGATATCTGGCTGCCCTGCCCTAGCAAAAAAGGAATATTTAGAAAGACATGATAAGGCACTCACTTATATTCACTGGAGTATTTGTAAATACTACCAGATTCAAGTCGGTGACAAATGGTATGAAGATAAACCAATTAAACTTACAGAAGGAAATGATGTTGAAGTATGGTGGGATATGCCTTTTTGACACAGACAAAGAATTAAAAGCAAACAGGCCAGATATCTCGAAATAGAAATAAGCAAAATGTGGAACACTAAAACGACTGTCATTCCAGTTATAATAGGAGCTCTTGGGCTTATTAGAAAAGGGATAATTCGGTATGTTGAACAAATACCTGGTAATATTAGAATCGAAGAACTGCAGAAAACGGTTCTTCTTGGAACTGCACATTTGCTAAGAAGAACTCTATGCATGACTTAGCCTCAGGATCATAGCTTGATCCCGGCATATTATTGAAGTATTGAAGTACCCAAACATTGTAAAGCATGTTTTTCTTCAAAATAATAACAACCACAACAACAACAACAATAATAATAATAATAATAATAATATAGTAGTAGTAATAATAATGATGGTGATGATGGTGGTGGTGGTGGAAAGTTTGCAACCACTATGATATCGACACATCATTTCAGTGGTATGAACCTAGACCATTACCAGTTATTGACACACCTAAAGTGGCTATTCTATGGGATTTTCCAATAAGAATCGACCAAACAATGCAGGCTAACAGGCCAGACATTGTTTTTAAAGGTAAATTAAGTGAAATGTGGTAAATAATTAATATGAGTGTACCAGCTGCCTGAATTTGAAAAGCTAAGTAAATATAGACCTTGAAATAGAATTCATTTTCTTCCTATATTTTTAGGATGCCAGATTATCTTAACAAAACAGATGGAGGATATGGAATTGACATTGCCAAAGATTACAAGAAATTTCTACGTGGATGGTCATGTTCCAAAGCCTCACTAAATGTGTTGAGTACTAGTCTTGCCACTCCACTCAATTATGAACTGCAATGTGCCCACAAATACAAAAATTAATTTATAAATTTTGTAAATTGTTTGTTAACTTTAAAACCAATCTCTTCATAGCTATTTCATAGGCGCGTGTAAATGTTCAGGTTTGCTTTGTTGTCCTTGGCGTATTCTGTATTCTTTTAGTAATCGATGCATAGCATCAGTATCCATTCTTTTTATGCAACAGTTGGCATTTATGTTTATGACAAATGAGAAATTAATTTTGTCATCCATACTGCCTTTCGTTATGGTGAAGTGATAATTTATAAAATCTAACCGTTGGTAGAAAAATACTATTTACAGCACACAATGTTGACGTCAAAATATGATTTGCTTCGACATTAATTCCATAGTGGTATTTTCCACAGTAAATACAGCATTAGTCGGCTCCTCATATAATAATGGTTATCTTCACAAGGCACCATCACGTTCCAAGTGTTCCAAAGATATTACAGCATTTCGTTCTTTGGGCTTACCTCAAGTTGCCTCGTCATTGTTCATAAATGCTTTTTTCACTTCGATTCATGTGGGTCACACTTAACATGCATATGTGTAGAGTTGCAAGAGCAAGTCTGCCCTGAACCATTGAAACGCTTTTGTGCTTCTTTGGGTCACTGATTCCATGCCTTTAATTATTTTTATACGTTATAGTGGTCTCACTCGTATACTTTGCATTATGAGACCAGTATTTTTTAAAAAAAACTTGTTTTGCTTTTTTCTGTTTCATTATTGACAATGTTTGTCGTCGATTATCTCAGACAACAGTAATTGCCGTTAATTTGCTACATTATTTAATGGGAATCCATTTAAAGCATGTAAGCTATTTAATTTGGCTTGCTATTATACCACGACTTTTGGTCTTTGCCAAGGTATTGCAGAGATTTTCGGCCACTGTAAGAAATATTTGATGCAGTCACGAGTTGAATGAAGTGCCCTAGTTCTGAGTTCGAAACTTGGATTAAGTGTGGTAAACGGATAGCCTAGCAACTACCATTATCATCAGTCCACTTTAGTATTCTTGTATTTTTGTTTCTACAGTGTACGACTCGCCTTTTATTTCTATTTACAGCGAAATCCACCCTGAAAACTCTTTGCATCATTATTGTCAAGTGTATGTTTACTGAGCATTTCCATTTTTTTAGCAGAAATAATATTCTTTTGATCCCTTGCTTTCATTGAAAAAGTAAGCTGCACTACATCATGCGCATGTGTAAAAATAACAAAAGGAGAACTTAAATGGACAAGGCATGTAAAATTGAAGGAGCATCCAAGAACACCTTGTGCTTTTATGTATAATTTATATCCAGGAAAGCACAAACCGTAACAGACAACACAAGTACATTGAGACAGATGGAGACGTTAGTGGTATTCGTAATTAAAAATTGTAACAATATACATTAGGAAAAACGGGAAAATGCTACGGTTTAATGTTTGATAGAGCTCCAAAGATGATTGCGTCCTGCCCAAGTTTAACAGTACTTTGCCAATAGGGGATTGATCCACCGTCTGCTTGCATTGGTAAGGAAAAGTAATATAAGAAATATCTTACCGGTTGTCTTATCATCTTAATTACAAGTGACGGATAACGATGCTTTTACCAAGTTGACCTTTGACGATTTTAAAGCAGGTTATTGAACGATAATATATGGTTTTTAGAGGCTGTATGGAAACCACTTCGCAATACGGGTCAACCAACAGAGTCGGAGAAAAGTACAGTGGAGAAAATTAAACTGAGCAATCAAAACAAGAGGAGTGAAGAGAGACCGGTTAAGTATGCATAAAACAGTGCGTCATGGAGGAGGGTGATCAGAAGAAAATGCATTGAACATACGTAGCGTTAAGGTTCTAACATTTAAATCGAAATAAACTAAGATTGGTAAGGCACATAGGTCAAATGATAAATAAAGTATCCAGAAATAATGGGTTGACCTTTATAAAGGCAAGTGTCCTAGATGGGTGGAATTTTTCTGTAGTCTAAGTTTAGGTTACGGCCAGAAGGGTTAGATGAACATCGTTAAAAATGTTTTCTCTTTCAGTGTCAAGAATAGTGACCGTATAAGTTGAAAATGATTCGTAACATTTAAAAAAAGTTAATTTACCGTCGCATAAGAAGCATAATTTTAAGGATAACTGACCTTCAGGTGTCTGTAATATAATTTTATAGAAAATCAGATTATAAAGGATTGTGTACGGGATAGGTCGAGTCATTAAAGTACCTTTGAGAACAAATTCTCAAACTACAAATATCAAACCTTACCAGAGGTAAGGGACAAAGTCAAAAAGAAAATATTTTGTCACATAAAACACGAAATTACCTTTAAACTCAAAATAGGGTTTTTTATGCAGTTACCATCTTTATCATCTATGTCATATGTTTCTATTACCTCTAGCTCGGGTCCTATTTGCATGTTCTCTTTGTCCTCGACGATAATCTAGTTGCTCGACAGCTGGCAGGAGCAATGGATTCAAGATTCAAAGAGACGGTTCAGAGTTGTTGGACAATTCTGGTTTAATGAGATACTAAAAATACCATCAACAACCCTTCCATCGAAACACGTAAAGGCTGTTGATGGTATGAAGAACTCGTACTTCAGGGAAGTTAATTTCTTCAATGCATTCCATTTCGGTGTATTGTAAGAATTCGGCGCTTAACAGCATTAAAGTTTTTCTGTAGACTGAACTAACGATAAGCAGTACCTTCTTCTTACAACCATTCATTGTGATGTTTTTCATTTGAAAGTTTACAACTGATTTACACCTGCACCGGAAACCTGCCATAAATCTGTACCATTTTTCAGGTCGTACCAAACAGGATCATGCAACTCTACCTTAAGCTGATTAGAATATTCTGCATCAAGATTGCAACACAAAAATACTTCAAACGCATTTCTTTTTAGTCTTGTGCTCATTCTTTATAAGTTTTAGTGCCCATCCATCCATGCATTAACCTGTAAGAGCACATCACACCTGACTCCTATGAGGTTTCACAACGATCCCACCACGAAAAACTATCGCATATTTTGGTTTCTCTCCCTCTCGTCGCACCATTTACAACAAGTACTGTACTCTACTCCTTCAGGGCTCCTTATGTCTTTCTGACATTGAGTATCCAAGGTAGAGGACTTTGAACCACGGTGTCTCACTGGAGATTTTAAGGCTCTACGCCTAATGCCACAATTGAGGGAATTATAATTTAGACGAATGCCGCATTTTTTTAACGTTACCTGTCATTTCATCCAATCCGACATGCTTGCATTAAGTCTACTTCTTGGCCTTTGCTTTGCACAACCTGATGTTTTAGTTAAGCAGAAAATGCACAATGACATAGTTCTTGATACAGGCATTACGATCCAACTCTTGACCATAACCAAGGAAAGGTTACCAGCCGACCTCTTCCTCTTGCCATTTAGATACTCACCTTGCTTATCATGTATCGAATGCAAGTTTTTAAAGCAAATAGCCATATTTTTCAGAATAAATTTCTAATATTGTATATTTGAAATTTACAGAAAAGAAATTTACAAAGAAATACAGCAAACTTTTCTTTCTTTGGAAGTTGAAGTCACAACTGATGTAACTTGCCTCGCGCAAAAAGTTTTAATTCTGCCTGATATTAAAGAAGGCAAAGTAGTCGCAACAAAGCACGGTTTTCTCATCGGATCGAAATTTAAAAGTAGAGAACGCTGCTGGTTTGAAAGTGATATTGAAAGAAAACTCGTATCTGAGACATGCGATGGAGCAGCCGTCATGAATGGGAAAATACAAGTTGTGGAGGTTAGGACACGGAAACAATTTAACAGTCGTGAACTATGGAACTTCATCAATTAAGGATTGCAAAAATACTTTTGCGCACCTCAGTCATATTTACTTTTTAAACTTTGGGCCCCTCTGACGTAGGCATTTGTAGAAACGCTGCCTTCCCCAGATGGTTCCTGAAGGATCAGTTACAGTACAAAAAAGTGTTTTTGAAATGCAGTATACTTTAAAGCTCGTTTTAGGGTCATAATAAATGTGAGGTTCTGGGATGATGCATAGGTATGTGAAATGAGTAGTCTTAAGAGATGGTTGAAATATTCCACTTCTTCAATTTTCTAAAACTAAGAAAGCTAATTGTGCAGCAGGTCACCACTAAACAGATACCGCAGAGCAGCAAGTATAGCGAGCGTACAAGCTGCGAAGGCGGTATAGTTAACGAGAGACGTGCGTTGGATGCACTAGTGGATGCAATAAGCAGAAATTCGTGTACATTTTCGGAAACAAAGTACGACAAAAACAAAGATGTGGTATGGATTTCGTTTATCGATAAATGCGAGGTACCAATACCTACTTCTTTTAATGCTTTCAAGGCAATACTCAGCACCTACATAAACCTGGTTGATGCCAGTATCAGTTAAAGGAGAGATCGTTCAATCACCTTTGTTGTTACTCTTTCTGATGCGAGTATGGCGTCAATTTGTTAACGAGTTAAATTATCAGCGTTTATTCATGCCCATAAATTTTCGACGTGTTACTAACACAGGTTACAAAATTTCTTTTATTTGGACCGGTAAAGTAATAGATTTCCTTTTCTATTCCCTTCCTCTGGACCTAGACTCTAAACGATTCCCTAATTTGGTTCGATTCCAACTCGCAGTGAAATTTCAGTTTCAATGTTATTGTGTTTGCATGTCCTGGTTGCATTATTACTAAGATCAGAGGCTTTCGACTTTTAGCTTGACTAGAATTGCTGTCAGATTCCCCAAGTTAAAAAAAGAGAGGTTTTGGGCAATTCTCTGCTCACCGGAAACCTGACTCAATACGTACAGCCTTTACTACTAACCCAAGGTATGTTCTCTGCTAAATTGCATATTGTAACAAGAAATTTACGTCACATTTAAAAGAAATAACTGGACGCACACTATCAGCAACAGCTATCGATCAGTTGCAAGAACCATCAGAGAAAGCTAACTGGGCCAAGCCTGCTTTTTGGCTTCGATAGTACATTAATCATCGAAACTAACAGCCGCTATTGCCCAAACCAGTTTGAAATAGAGAATTTAATTGCTTTTATTTGTCTTTGTATGATTGGCTGCAATGTTAACTTGTATGGAATGGAAACTTCATAATACATTTTCCACGAAAGACTTCTAAGAAAACAATTACTCTCTCGAAGCCCAAAACTTTCAATAATGGAGAATACATTCAAAAATACATCGTGACCTTAAGTATACTACAGTAACAAATTAAAAAAATAAATTTCATCGTATCAATTAACAGGAACTGCAAAGTTGTTTGCAAACGCAGTGACAAAACCATTAGAAATTGCAATGGTACCAATAGGTTAGTTGTACATGGGATAGAGGAGAATGCACAAAAAACGCCTACTATTAATCATTACTGTGATTCTATAAATACTCTTGAACTCACATATACCATTTAGTAACATAAGAACCATGTCAAGCAACGGATAATTCAAAATTTGGTGCTAGTTTTACAGGGAGTAAAAAACCCTTTAATGTAGGAGGTAACTATGGCGTCGCCAATAAGTCTTACTGTTCTTTAAAGACGCTTTATAATGAGTCAGTTGCCTTAAGTGAGATAATAAAGTATCATTTTCGTCTAAAAATGATCTCACAGCGCCCTAAACGTGACACATCGTAGCAATCACAGGTATCTCAGCTGTACAAGTCTTCTTCTTCATCGTATATATCTGGGTTATCCGCAGCACCCGGTTGTGGCTGAGATCCACCACTACGCGAGCTACTTGGAAACCTATGAAATGATAAAAATATTGAATTAATAAGAGATAGGTCCCTAATACAATTGACAACGGGCAATAATACACTGCAGCGACTCGCTGAAAATTCTTCTTTTCTTACCCGATTAAAAGCATAAGTGGATATAAAAAAAACCACACACGATGGCGAAAGGTGAAAATTCGTGGAAAATGGGCGAAAGGTGAAAATTCGTGGAAAATGGGCGAAAGGTGAAAATTCGTGGAAAATGGGCGAAAGATGATAACAAAACTACTCCAAACGTTTTGAAAATTCTGAACTTTATGGACTCAGAGGAAGCCATAGATGTAAGAGCTTTATCAAGTCATGAGTCGTAAGCTTTGAAAGCTTACAACTCATGACACGATAAAACTCTTACATCTATACCCCAAAACTGTTAGCAAAAGCAAAAATCGACCAGAAGTTACTTCACAATCGGTGATCTCGAAATTTTTAACACTGAAATTTTACGATGATACGTATGATATAGGTGAAGCTATTGAATGGCCACTTCATATACGAAATGGCTGGGCAAGTAATAATTTACAAGTTCACAATCTTGCCAAAGGATATAAAATTTACGATTTACCCCCCCCCCCCCCACCACCTTAAGTCACAGCTACAAGTTACATCCGCACTACTAAGTCAATCCATGGAGCAAACATTGTCTTAGCATAAGTATTACTACGTGCTAAAGAACAAACTACAATGCAAGAACTAGACAAGAAAGATTGCGTGATTTGGACCACTTCGTTGGTAAAAAACGGGGGTTCAGCGAAAAAGTCCGTAGATGCAAGATACCAGAAAGACAAGACGCCGGTACTTTTCGAGGATGCCCATAAAAGTAGTAAAACCATAAAGAAACGAAGGCCAAAACAGACAAAAAATCAACCACTTGCCATCAAGACTGCGAATAAAATTAATCGTTTACAATCTCCTGCAGGATCAGGAAAAAGACAGTAACAACAGACAGACATACACCGGAGAATGGTTGGAAAGGGGGCTTAACCAATATAAGTTAGAGTTGATGGCAGAAACGGAGACACGGAGGACTGGTTCTATACTCTGAAATGTTTTGAGTGGAGCAATAACAGTTGGAATGAAAGAAGAACATATTTACGGTACTCATTAATGTGTCATGTACCACTGCTTGCAAAAAGGTTTAAAAAAGAGAATGGAAGCGTAGGGTAGGGTAGAAAATGGTAGCATAGAGTAGCAAATGGTGGGGCAGGGTAGCGAGTGGTGGGGTAGAGTGGGGGATAGTGGCAGGGTAGGTCTGGGCAAGGGGGTCACTTTTTAAAAAAAATGCTGTTTACTTACTTGAAACCTCCACCAAGACCTCTGCTCTGCTGAAGTGTCTGTGCGAACATTTCGTACTTGCGAATATCATTGTCATTTACGGACCTTCTGGCGAATCTCATGGCTTCCTCAAAATGATCTCGGCGTATTTCAGGTACAGGGTCCTCCTCGTCTTCAATATCCTGCGATTAAAAAATTTTGTATCACGTTACTAAATGACAACATATAAACAGGGTTAAGTATTCTCTTATCACAGCCACCGCCGATAAAATAACAAACCTGGAAACACAAGATACCAGTAATTTAACTTATCAACGATAAATATAAACCACATTTCACTACATTGGAGCTAAAGCAGATATAACCATTCCTTCCTTTATTGCATTATCTGGAAAAGGGTATTCCTGTAAAACCCCTCATCCGTTTCTTCTCGATTTTCCTTTAAAGAGTGGGAATAGAGGTCCAATTTTGATACCCTCTTTTATTTATACAAATTAAAATATATTACACAGCAAATTTATTTTTAATTGAAAACCACCTCACTTCTTCTCAATAAAAACGGGGGGAAAGGTCAATCAGCATAATTTTTCAAAAAAAACCTACTAAATAGCTTACATGAAGTATAATTTTTTTAGAACTGCCGGATTTATTTACCATTTTTGCATCGGGATTTGCTTCTCTTTCTCGCTCCCTTCTAATTTCCGCTTCAATTGACTCCCTGATAGCTAACTTGCAAGCCTAAAAGAAGTTAAGCAAAAAAAGTTACTAAATTATAAAAAGTAAACACGTTACAAAACGGACATGTTAAGCAACATGAAATAACTGTAAATCGTCCAGGGATAAAACCAAAATCTACTGTTACTGCCGTAGCCTGCGTATCTTGTTCAAAGCTGGTGCGTCTGTATACACTAGTCGAGTCTTTTAAAAAAAGTGAAAGAGAAAAAGGGGGAGAAAAAGGGGGAGGGAGAAAGGGGAGGGAGAAAGAGGGGAGAGGGAGAGAGAGAGGGAGAGAGAGAGGGAAGAGAGGGGGAGGGAGAGAGAGAGACACAGAGAGAGAGAGAGTGTGTGTGTGTGTGTTTCAGTGACAGACAGAGAGGGGGAGGGAGAGGGAGAGAGAGAGAGAGAGAGAGGGGGGAAGGGAGGGGGGGAGAAAAAGTAATGGATGANGGGAGAGAGGGAGGGAGGGAGGAAGGGGGAGGGGAGGAAGAGGGAGGAAGGGAGGGAGAACGGGTGTAAACGAGGTAAAATCAAAGTTTAACTATAAATTATTAAATAAAAACTGGACCAAGCTTCTTTATAACGAGAAAGCACAACAATAAGCATCAAGTGTGATAGTCGGAAAAGAATGCACTTGAGGCAAGTATCTTCAAAAATAAATATTTCTTTGCCATTGACTACTTGTTTGGTTACGACAAAATGGCCCACTTCCTGGTACTTGGCGACAATGTATTTAAAACTGTCTAAGAAATCACTAGTAACAGGGCAATGACTCGAAATTAGAAGCTGTTCTTGCTCCAACTGGTTAATATTTTTAGTCTTCATATGCGTCTTAACAGGTTTGACAAAAGTCTACAGCAAGATAGCCGGCTAGTCTAATTACAACGTCGAGGGGAAAAAATATTACTTACGCTTTTGCAAATCGCATCAAGATCGGCTCCACTGTATCCTTTGGTAGTTGAGGCTAAGTATTCCAGATCTACCTCCTACGAAAACAATATAGGATAAATATACATAACGCGTTGAGTAAGCAACCAATCCAAACTTCTGTATACATGCAGGTTAAATGCTTCAAAAATGGGTCATGCGTTCTTGTTAGATGAAAAAGTGTATGCAAGAGAGGTAGAGGACCACCCAAATAACAGTGGAAACAAATGATGACTTAACAAGCTTTGTAAAATCTGCGTCATCACTAAAACCACCATCCATTATTCTCTTAATTTCCTTCCTTTTTCAAAAATGGTATGGAAACATTCAAGGCATAAAACCACTAACTGGATGTAATTCTGGAAAAATGACCAAAAGAATTAGCTCAAGGTACAAGGGTTGACCTTAGCCTTGGACGAGATGGAGGAGAGCAATCTAAAGCCAAAGAATTTCACAATGTTCTCATCCGCGGAAAGAAACTACATTCAAAGAAACCAACATTAATGGTATTTTATGTTGGTTAAATAAACAAGGCTTCAATCAATTATTGATGTGGGGTATAAGACGTAATTTAAACATGTACGGCACAAAATCCAGACTAAAAAGCTACTTTTCAGGGGTTAACAAATAGAGTTTACAAGTATATATCTAACAGTCTTTTCGATTTGAGTTTAAACTTTCACGAATATAGTGTGCCATTTGTATCCATTTCTTCTTGTGTAAAAAAAAAGGTTAAAAAGCAGCACTTAAAATTGTTGTACTATCAGATACACCCCTCTTAAGTGCTAAGTTTTACTTAAAAGTCTTTTCGTCAAACTTAAGAGTTGTTCTGATAACATGAAACCTCTTTACAACGGAAAGCGGTTTTTGATGGCAATCCACGCTTTTCCAGAACTTAAAAGATCCTTCCCCTTTTTGAGGGATCAAATTATTTGGTGGGATAGAAGTCTTACAGTTGTTTTTGTATCCTTTAAATTATCTCCGGAATAAATGCAAAGGAAAACTAACATTAATTGTGGGTCTTGTGCTTCTAAACCCATATTGTGACTTGGACAAGAATTTTAAGTGATGTTTCAAACATGATCTGATACCATTATACATTCCCTACATATTTTGTTTCCGCAGCTATTTTGATATATTCACTAACATGAAACCAATACTTATCTGTACACTTTGTAGCTGTTTTTTAACCATTACATCTAAAAACAACTTAACTTTTAATGACTATCTGTTGATACATATTTTAGTGTTGATCTTATTACTTAATATACTAGGAATATACCACTATTTGTTGTACTGAACCTACCATTATTTTTTCGTTTCGTTTCACCAAATACCGTTAAAAATTTTCAGGAAGTAAGTCACACGTGTAAACTAACTCTTAATAGTTTAGCTAAAAGAATAATAGTTTAACAGGGTAGTGTTGAACGTTAAGGCCATGTATTAATTGGAAATAAACTGGGTTGCCCTTTGCTTAGCTTGACCTATGGCATTTTTTCTATTACACATCTAATTTATTCATGACGAAAGAGTTTTTAGACGGGTAGAAATTTATCAACGGGGTGGCTTTAAAAATAAGTTATAGGGTAAAAATGCTCTTTTCCCCACTAGCATCCACTGTATCTCTCTCCACTGTTTTCACTGACACAAAAATGAATAAAAATTGGCTTGAGTGCCCATTAATGACCAACAGAAATATCAGCAATTTCATGCGACACGCAAAAACGTATACATTACATACATCAAAATCTTATTTCGTTATCAAGGTAAAATAACTTACCAAACTAACAGGTGATTTTCTTAAATTAGCTTTCAAGATTGATAACCTAGACTGTGGGAGAGAAAAGTAAAGCGAAAATAATATTAAAAATATTATTAAATATGACTGGATTGTTTGCCAAAATATATTTCTTCCTATTTTTATATTAAACGAGTCACAAAAAGTGAGTATACAGTGTTTTTTAATAATGACTGCTAATTGGGGATAGTAATAGCAGCATAACAGTACTGACACTGCTTAGCTTGCCCAAATGTTTGTTTTAAATTTTAAAAATGAAAAGAATCCAAGGGGTGGACCACAGGCTAAGTGACCAAGTGATACCGAAACTCCTGATTTTAGAAAAAGAAATAAAAATGGGAGCGATGGCAAAGAAAAATGCAAAATTATGATTATTCGTCCTCCTTCGCCTTTTGGTCTTCATTATCATTATCATATTACTAGTACTATTATTATTATTATCATCATCATTATCATCAGCACCGCCGCAAAACAGATAGAACTTTGGAAACTATTCAGTAAAAATTCTGGAATGCATTACCATACACAATGTCACCATATTGATTTCTTGGACCAGTGCTGGTCCTAATTAATAATTGCATTAATCAAACGACGCATAAAAACTGATGTCGCAGATTTTATGGCTAAAACCATGCTAATATTATTCATGTATAATTAATTCATATGTGCGCACCACTATCTATGAATGTGTGGCCAGCACACCCGAACGATTATGAACTATGAGCAACTCAATTTTTAAAGGGCTATTGTGAATGTTTATATCTAATATATTAATGGCCTCATTTACTCGACTTTCTACACTCCAAGTTGGCAAATGCAGCGGGGTAATCAAGAAAGACAGGAATAAATCTAATTACTTACATGTATGTCAGAGAAACGCTGGTAGGATAAAAGTGGATGTGAATTTAATAAAAATGGATAAAAATAAGGATTTGGAAATTGTCCCTCTCTCTCTCTGAGTTGTCCTGAGCACACATGTGCATTCGTTAAGAATAAAAGTACTTTAATAGGTGGTAAAGAGAGACACTGCAGTGTACCATTGCCGTTGAACTAGTGGACTACTCGGAATACTATATATAATTTAGAACTGGTAGTATCTTGCTCAGATTAAACTTTTAATCATTAACTAACTCTTATAGTATTTTTGTAGAATATTAATTTGGGTAGTAAGCGATAATTCTGATTGCACTAAAACTGTGATTTTTACTATGCGATAACTTTCTTATAGAATTCAGCGGGCTGTGGTGCGGGCTCAGGAGTCCCATACGTAACTTGCGGCGTAGATCCGTAACATATTCTGTGTTTTCACAAATTGCCTTCACATAATTTAAGCTCCTAAATTTCGTCTTAGAGTTTTCCAGCTCTTTTTCAAAAGACCGCCTTAATAATTGTCAACTATGGTCACTATAGTGCCATGTAAACTCAACTTTCCTTTTCCTTTCCTTGTTGTTTTCCTGGCAGTCTATTGCCAGAATTTACGCTGTGTCAATCGTTATTACTCGACTAGAATAGTAATAGTGATATAGATATTACGTGTGGTTTACTCAAAAGAAAATTAATATCTCAGGAACACTAAAGTTAGTTTGATATTCGTCTGTGTAATTCCACACGTACTAGGTCTGTTTTAATCTTACGACTACAAGCTAATCTCAGTATGTGGTTATGGTACTACATACTGAGATGGCTCCACCGTTTGCATTACTAAATTTATCTCGTAGCATAGTTTGTCATCTTTCTGTCAAAGATTAATCTTAAGTAACTAGCTATTTACACAAATGATATACGTCTAAGGTTTTCCCTATCATATTTTTCCATCACATCGGTCAGAAAAGAATAAATGGGCTATTGTGATAACTAGATTTAATAGTGAATATACCGATAAGCCCTCACCTACATCTAAAGAAAGAGCGGAGTAAACAATGGGTTTTAGACAAGATATAAGAGCCGAAACGAAACACAACAACAAAACACTTTTTTGTAACCGCTAGCTCGTATGACTTTGCAGTCTGTCTGTGTTGGTGCCCTGTCATTTCATGACGTTGGGGATCATGGCTTGCCAACGTTTTCTATCTTTTGTGGCTTTCAGCAGTTCTGCTTCTGTAGTCTCGGCTGCCCTCCCCGCCGCCACCTCCTTCTTCATCCAACTGCTTACGCTATTTAAAAATGTTGTTCTCTGACGCCCTCTACTTCTGCTGCCTTCTATTTTTCCCGTGATGGTGAGATTCTCCAATTTTTCTTTTCTCGTAATGTGACCAAAGAATTCCAGTTGTCGCTTTCGAAGTTTCTTCATCAACGTTCTTCCTCTCCCTACTCTCTGCAGGACTTTCTCTTTCGTAACCATCTTTGTCCATGATATTTTTAACATTCTTCCTATAAAACCACGTTTCTGTTGCCTCTAACTTTTTCTCAACAGCAGCTGAAATTGTCCAGCATTCACTGCCGTACAATAAGGTTGACAACACGTAGCATTCTAAAATTCGTATCTTTGTAGTTATTGACAATTGTCGGTCTTTTAAGATTTTTGAAAGGTCTTCGAACGTAGTTTTAGCAATTCCTATCCTTCTTTTGATCTTTTGCAGTATCAAAAAAGTATGATACTCTCTTACAAAATGTTTTATGTAAAATCCTTATACAGTTCCACTGTCATTATCTACAGCGCATTTTTTCTTCACTTTGATTGGTTCAAAAAAAATTCGACAGTGAATCACGAGACTCTACCATTTCCAAAACCCTACGAAATTAAACTTGTGAGATAAATCGATAAGGGCTACTACAGCTTAAGGCAACAAATATTTACATGCAATTAAATTTAAATGAACTACTCTTCTATCACCCTGCAATCTTATGACGGTAAAGTTTCTTTTTATTTCTCAGCAAAAACAACTAAAGTTAAAATGGTTGCTTATGTCACTCGCTAACTTACAGGGCTAATTTCATTATTTACTTGAACCAACTTTGTACGTTTGGAATTTATCATTTACTTAGTGTAATCAAACTTCTCTAAAAATAGGTATGAATGGACAGGGGTCGGTATAAATATGATCCAGAAACAAAAATGCAAACGAGTAAAAAGGACGAAACGGTGGTGTGGCTATACGTCGGTAAAATAATTATAATTTAATTTTCGGCTGTGTTTTTCCTGCAACTGTCTTCCTCCGTGTAAATCCTAACTCACTCCTCTATTTGTAAAAACCTTGTTGGCAACAACTACAGTTTCAAACATTTACAGCAGGAAGTATATTTCTAATAAAACTATCTCTACCCAGAAAGAAAATACCTTGCTGCTTACTTTTCCTTAAACAAAGCGAAACGTTTAAACATACCGGTTCATCAGGAAGTGGGATATAAATCAGCTGATCAAGACGACCGGGTCTGAGAATGGCTGGATCAATAATATCAGGCCTAAAAAATAAAAAATAAAGAAAAAACTCTGGTACAACACTGTGAAAAACCAACTATACAGCATCAGATAAGAATAGAGGCTTGAAACTAGCTTCAGTACTAAAGGGACAAATATAAAGAAAAGCCGTGCCATCCTCGGCCTGTCAAACTATTACTGATGAACACTGAATCAAGCTGAACAAAACATTAAGCTGTGCTTACATATGCAATACCCAATCATTTTTACATTGTCAGATGGTAAACCACCTAAGGAACATAGCAGAATCAAAACTATAAGAACATGGTTACGTAATGGCCTTTCCGGTGATGGGGAGGGGTCAAAACAGGTTTGCAAACCTAAGGTTAATTGTTGGTACTATATGACAACTATATGTACCAAATTAAGCTTTCCTTTACGTAGTTACAACTAAAACAACGATTTATACAACAGACTATTTAACAGCCCAGTTGAATCAAGGATAATATCGCAACGTCATAGTATTTATTATCAGTATGCGCTATTGGGGATGCCGCTGACAGTAGTGTTTTCCAACGAATACAGGCATCAATAAATCCTGATAACATCTGCTTAACAGTTTTTTATGACTGCATCCATTAAACAGATCAAGCTGAAATCTAACTCAACTAAACTGAAAAAACAACAATACTTGGATAATGGCAGGTGGGCTGTTGGGATGTCAGCTGTTCGGCTTTTAAGGAGCTGATTCTGCCTCCCAATGCCTCCCAGTTAAGAAAAACAACAAAAGTAACAACAACTCACAATGCCACGATTATTGTATTTAATTGCAAATGAAATGAAAGAAAATGATGGACAAGAACTGGTATAGCTATCTAAGGGCATATCTTTTTATGTCGAGAATCGAAAAAAAGCGATATCGGTGAAAACGAAGGACTTTTATTCATAAATAACTGTTGATATGTCAACCAACCAATGTCTTGTACATCACTTCATAAAAGCGCAAAAATCACGAGTTCTCTTTCTTACCAACAACACTAAAGAAAGTATTGTTCATATAAAAATTACCTGTTGGTAGCTCCAATAATAAAAACATTTTTCTTTGGGCCCATTCCGTCCATTTCTGTCAATATTTGGTTAATAACACGATCCGATGCTCCACCACCATCACCGACATTTCCACCACGGGATTTTGCAATGGAGTCCAATTCGTCAAAAAAGAGAACACATGGTGCTGCCATTCTTGCCTAGTAGGAAATTAGTCGACTTTAAAACTACGTCAAAATTACGGTGGATCATCTGTCACTTTGTATGCGATATACAAGGTTATACTACGCCAAATGCATAATCAAAAGAAAACATTCCCAAAATACAGGGAGAAAAATTGTCGGCTCTGCTCTCCTCGGGAGCATCACAATCGTTTTTAACCACTTTAAAGGTCCTCCAGCAACTTTCTTTCTTATTTCCCAACAAGTCTCGCTACCAGTGGTTGTTTTTGGGGTTTTTTTTAGTTTTAACGTCATTTGTCCCCAGCAATTGGGGCTCAGACGGTGCCCTTCAGAGGGACTTTGATTTGGCAGTGAGGAATTTCTTGGCCGGATGCCCTTCCTGACGCCAACCAATGGCTTTTTTTTATGAAAAGTACAAATTGTTTGAATTGTATTATTTGCAAGGTATTTAATAGGTGTATGTTAAAACTATTACAGTCACACGAAATGAACTTTATGCTGACACTTTATAAATAAACGTATCCTTAATTTATGGAAAACAGATAGACCACCTATAGCAGTCTTGTATCCTCTAAAAAATAAAGGCTCCTTTCTTTGTCTACGGTATTTTCCTTTTAACTCGCTCCACACGACGTACTGTCACCTTAGGTATATCGTCTAATAAAACTGATAAACCTTGTACAATTTTTTGTTACCGTTATGCTTATATACAATGTGAAATATACGATATCACCGGCATCGTATTATTGCATACATAGGGAGACCTCTAGAATACGAAATATAAGATAGAACTCCCTCCACTTTGACTGGTCACATCATTGTCTTGATGTCAAATAATTACAAAAGTTTGTCTTACCTTGTCAAATACATCTCGAACATTAGCTTCTGATTCACCAAACCACATTGTCAACAATTCCGGTCCTTTTATGGAAATAAAATTTGCTTGGCATTCGTTTGCTATAGCCTTTGCAAGAAGTGTTTTACCGCACCCTGGGGGTCCGTAAAACAATACACCTTTTGATGGTGTCATTCCAAACTTCAAAAATTTCTCGGGGTGTTCCACCGGGTATTGAACTAATTCTTGTAACTCACGTTTTACCGTATCAAGACCACCAATGTCCTCCCAACTGACAGTCGGAACTTCAACAACTGTCTCTCTCAGTGCAGATGGGTTCGTAGCTCCCATGGCATACTAAAAGAAAAATAATTTAAAAATCTACATTGACAGCTCATGCAGGAACTAAAACACTAAAGTTAGTTCAGTCGCAACGAAGAATTCAGAGAAGAAGGAAGGGACCCCTACATCAACGTCGGGAATTACATGGTCAGCTAATAATAACATTTCTTTAGTTGCACAACCCCTTTAGACCAAAATATGTAACTTGTTTACAACACTGGCTTCGCTCTATTTCTATAATGTCAGGAATCGCTACAGTATTTTGCTCAATAAATACTTTGTGACGTCCAACATCAGTGTAACATATACACTTCAAACACTATCACATCTCATAAAAAATTTCTATATGACTCTGATGAAACTTCAATTTACCTTGGAAGGGCAACCCTAAGCTTTTCTCGCTGTCTGAAAACGAAGCGATCACTTATTGCACGATACCCTAAAATATAACACTTCTATTGTTTTTTCTATTCCGACTGTAAGCTGGCCAAGCCAGGATGAGTTCACTGTGGTGTTGATCCCATCAGAAAGAGTGGGGTATTTTTTGGCCTTTGAGACTAAAACATCAATAAAGCGTCTGTTCCCTATGACTATTTTCCCGACTATTAAAACTGTTCAGATGTACGGAAAATAAGATTTCAATTTTTGTATAAGTTGCCAAGTGTTGTCGCACCGTATCCAGCCTAGATTTTACTCTAGTAAGAAAACATCATGCAGAAGCTGCATGTCAACATCCTGAATAATATCACCCTAACAAATTTCTATGGTCAGATCCTCTCTAGAAGGAAAGTGCCTAGAAAATTGGTGTTATGATACTGGGCGGGGGTGCATCTACATGTATGGGAAAACCTGGAATATAATCAACATAATTAAATTTGGGAAATAAATTAGCAGCAAGTGTACAACACAGACTTCAGTTATTGGGGAACCAGAGAAGTGATAACGAAAAAGGAAATATTACGGGGCAGACAATTAAGCGACAGCAAGTTACCCTGAAATTCTCCATTGTGACGGCCAGTGAATTTAAAACTTCAGCATCAATGGTGTCGTCATCTAAATCAATTAGGTCCATTTTTTCTCGGATTTGTTGAAGTGCTGCTTCTGAGCAAAGAGAAGCGACATCCGAACCCACATATCCATGAGTTTCTGCAGCCACCTTAAATGCAAGAATTATATGCATTTATTTCATGATCAGCATGATGAAATAAATTATCAAAAAAATTAGTTGACTAAACGAATACTTTCTTGAATAAAGATTTACCAAGCAGACTGTATTTGGCTCTACACCAAAAAGGCGCTTATTGACACTAAATCATCTTCCTTTGCCACCATCAAGCTACAAAATGTAATATTCAAATTTCGACAATTAAACTCTCTTGGCTGCAATCGTCAAGTAAACTTATGCCTGTTAATACCAATCAGGTATCCTTCAAAGAATATTATTTTCATATACACAAATAGAAAATAAAATAAAAAAGCATAAGTTAAGGGCAATACTATATTAATAAGGTAGTTTAGCTTGGTACAGCTTACATAATTATCAAATATTAAAGAAGATCTCCGTAATTTCTACGGAGGAAAAGTCGCAGCAGGCTGAAAAAAATATGAGTAATAAATAAAGGGATTTATGACATAATATCACATTACAGCAAATAGAAAATTATTTAATTCCAACCTTGTTATAAGTGTCCTTACTCACCTGTTCTAAGTCCACATCTTCATGCAATTTCATGTTCTTTGTGTGGATTCTTAGAATTTCTAAACGACCGGTTGAGTCTGGAATTCCAATATCTACTTCCCTGTCGAAACGACCTACATAGAATAAGGAAAATAATCTTAAACATACAAAAAGGAACAACAAAGTATCCTGTACAAAATGAAAAATTTACTTGGTACTAGAGTTTAAGTTCACAATACAATTCACTATTTACCAGTTCCAACCTACCAAATACTATCTGAAAAATAGTTTATGAAAAACAAGTGTTTAACCTGTCGTCTGTATGTATGTATGTATGTATGTATGTATGTATGTATGTATGTATGTATGTATGTATGTATATATGTATGTATGTATGTATGTATCTATCCATCTTATCTATAAATAAATGAAACGGGAAGCTTTATGTAGCACATTTCACAATTGCAAACTTTGACCACTTCATTGTACCTCAAAGTCGTACATTTAACCACCTACAAATTAGGGTCCTCATTAATAGAAGATAGTACATACCAAAACGTCTTAATGCAGAATCAATGCTGTTTGGTCTGTTGGTTGCAGCCATAACAATAACATGTGACCTTTGTTTTAAACCATCCATTAATGTAAGTAACTGTGAAACTATTCTTCGTTCGACCTCACCATGTGTCTAGAATAATATGCAGAAAGTAATACATAAAGTGCAGGTTAAGGTATGATTTGCTATACGTTTTTGCTAAACCATGCAAGAACCTACTTTTAATTAAAACTTATATTAAAGTAAATCAAATGTCACACGAAGTAGACAATTTCAAGCATTTTTAACGTCCAACATTACTGAAACACGTTATTTTGGACCTTTGAGAGGAGGGGAAAAATTGAAATGAGAACATGGACCCTCAAACAGTAGTCAAAAATGATAAGGTAGTTAAAACTGAAATTAGAATTTATAAATATTTAAAAAAGGGTCTCTCAAGAGTTTAGACCGACATCAAGTTCCTAGTGTATGTGCATATGTGTAAATTTCAGCACACAATGCAGCTTTTCTTGTCATTTCCCTTGAATATTCTAACAAGGGGGAAGTCAAACTCTTGTTTTCTTGACTCTTTGATAAAAGAGTATTTCCCAGTAACAACAGCAAGATTCAATGCGGGATGCTAGGAGGGTATTATCTGCAAATCTAGTTCTAAAATTAAAAAAGGGGGGTATTTCCTGTCTGACGTCATGACAAAAAAGTGATCATGGTTTGCCTCTCCACCTTGAAGAACGCAAAGAGTTAACAAGTTGGCTCTTTAAGCAAAAGGGGTATTTTAATAACATTCTAGTTTTTTTCTGAATCTGTATTGGCCCTTACCAATAGGCAAGGTTTAGGTAATTACTTTGGGTTCTATCGTAATGTTACTACACTCCTAACTTAATGAGGAAATTTGCTAGTAATACTTAATTTTAAAGATATCAGGAGCAATTCAAGCACTGTAGCTTACCACTTGGCTGAAAAGGCTAAAACATTAAAAATTAATTTTTTTCACAACTTGTTAACCTTCTACAAAAATATTCCTGGGTATTTTTACGATTTTATTCTGTTTACAATAATCTAAATAAGTAGTCCTTCTAATAAATGTCATCTCTTGAAATTCGTATATTTTAGACTCCAGATAATGCAAGTCGTTTACAAACCCTTACATGACCAGAATTACGTTTTCAGCCATAATTTCGTCAAAAATGACCAAAATTTACTTTTTACCTCTTGTTTTGCTTCCGCAGTAAGATATTTTTAAAAGACTTTGGTTATACCAAAAATCTGAAAATATCGGCCAAAAATTCGAATCACACCCCGTATCCATAGATAAAGAACTAAAACTCTGACCAGCTCATAAAGTCGTGCGGAAATGGCACGGCGACAAAATAATGTTTGTTGCGAATATCCAGGTGATACATTATCTTTGTTTCGACGAAGAGGTCCACCATCACTACCACTAGTAGCAGTAGCAGTAGTAGCAGTAGCAGTAGCAGTAATAGTAGCAGTAGTAGCAGCAGCAGTAGCAGCAGCAGCAGTAATAGTAGCGGTGGTGGTGGTGATGATGATTTCTTCTTCTTCAAGTGCTTCAGGAGCAATTCTGTTGACGTCAGTGAACATGGAGTTTCAATTTTATCTGTCGTTCGCTGTTTTCAAAATCTCATTCTTTCAGGCTAATTTGCAAAGTAACACGTTGCCTTCATCTGCTTATTTCCCTAATGATATCTTTTAAGAGTTAGTTTCTCCATACCATTCTTGCGCACTACATGCCCTAAAAATCCTGAATGTCTTACTTATTTCTCTTTTGGAAATGGTGGATCTGTACCTTCACATAGCAGAATCTCTATATTTGTCATTCTCCCTGTCTAGAGGACTCTCGCCATCCTTCTAATGAATCATATCATAGACTACCCATCTTAAGATAGGTCTTTACTAAGTGTCACTGTACAACTGCATTAAAAACGAGTGTATTTAAAAAGACAGCCCTGCTATTCTAAGTCACATTTCCATAAAAAGCAGCATTCCAGGTCACTATGATCGAGCGACCGAAGAGAGAAAGATGACACTTTATTTCGCTTTCTGTGTAGAAGTAGTATAAGCTTAAAAAAGTTTGTGGCCAAAATTGTGGCTATTTGAATTTACCGCCATGTATCCAGTTTACCACAATCTCTCCGGTCAGCGGTAAATTCAAATTTTTAACAGGGTTAAACCAAGCCAAGGCCAAAGGGTCATCTTTGTATAAAAAGTTTTCAATGCCACTTCAGTATCCAATCAAGCTTAAGGTTCTAAACAATATATTTATATTGAAAATGTTATATCTTTTCCACAAGATTCCATCCGTTTCCAGTTTTCAAGAGGTTCATCGTCACTCCAGAAGTAGCACACCTTGTTTCTTGTTTTCTTCCACAAATTAAGTCGGTACAAAGTTATAATCTTCTTTCTCGTTTCCAAGTTTTTCTGAAAAATGGACCTGTAGCCAAGAAGTGCTATTGTGAAAAGATGTCTGACTTCCCTCCTGTTGCTAATACGAAGGCCGTTTTAATCACCAGAAATTGCTCAGTCTTTTTTGCATCACTTAAAATAAACAAAATCATTATTGTACTAATCTCACATCCATACTGTCATTTTATCCTCTTTCATACTTTTGTCTGTCACGTTGTCAATATTTAAGATATGCTGTGGTCTTTATTCTGTGTGCAACATGGTTTTGAGAATAGCTAAGTTTCTATCCACACTCATACAGACCAGGCCATCCTCAGTTATTGAAAATATGACTCCGGCAACGTTCCCAACACCTTCCATTCCCCCCTCAAACCAAACAAAACAATAAGACCTTAATATCCATTTTACAGTGTTTGTGGTGGAACAATATAGCTATCTAGTAATTACGTTTTACAGCCTGACGATGGGAGAAGTATCTCTCTAAACGTAGCTCAGAAAAAGCTTACGACTCATGACACGATAAAACTCTTACATCTTTGGCTTCCTCTGAGTCCATAAAGTTCAGAATTTTCAAGATTACGTTTTAATAATCACTTACCTTCTCTCGTTTTGGTGCGATAGCATCAATCTCATCTATAAAAATGATTGCAGGTGAATTCTTTTCGGCTTCCTCGAACGCTAAATTAAACACAGACAAGTTACAGCTCCAATTGCTAATTTAAATGTAAGGGAGGTAAGACTAGGAAGGAAGGCAACGTTGACACCACACCAAACCAGTGCACAATTTTCTCCACGTGTTTCCTTCACACGTTACTTTTATAAATAAAAATTTATTTTTAACGGTGTCATCATAAAACTGTTTTTCTTCAAAAGAGTGAGGTTTTTAAAGGAACAAAATAATGGCAAGAGGGATTCAGATGAAAACAGTCAATCATGAGTACTACCATACTCCTGACGTAATGGAAGCAACAGAAGGAAAAACCCAAACAAATGATATTGCTATTAAATCCATTCATTTTTGACTTCAGTTTTTCAATGTGGCGAAAACTCAATAACATGACTGCTGGGACAGCAAAATGGCTCTTCCATTATAACTAAAAGAACTTGACTAAAATGCATAAAATTCTTAGGTGACGAGTAGCGGGAAAATTTCTAGACGTACTTGCGTTGTTGACAAATCAGGCGGGAGAAGATCATTAAGCAGAGGCAAAGGTCAAGATCGCGGGGAAATTTATACAAAAGTCTCGAATGGGTCCAATATGTAAGAATAACAAGTTAGGAAATCTTGGTAACACTAAGTACTAAACAATTACGTGAGTGACTCACCTTTTCTTAGATTACTCTCTGATTCACCGGCTAGTTTACTCATTATCTCTGGGCCTAAGTAAGGAACAGAACGTTATGTTTCTCTCTTAAATATCTTCGTTAACTTATCATTTTACTATTCTTCATACCTGATGGTAGAATACATTCAGTTTACCACCACAGAGGCTTTTTCTGTGTTCTTTATGCTGAAATATATTACGCTTTTCCTCTGGTTTGCAACATTCTATGATTTTTTACGCTAACAGTTTTCTGAAGAAAGGAAAACCCTTACACTGAATATTGTAAAGGGATTTTATTTTCATACAAGAGTATACAAATCAAATCATAAAAATTGAAACGTATATAAAATAAACATAAATAAAAATCAACTGATAATTTTACTGCAAACTGGGATTAGAACAGAGAGCAAAAGAACGAAATAATTCCAGGAAGCTTCATTTCCAAACTAAGTCTTGAAAAATTTTTTTTGCAGAAAAGAAAGTCAAAACGGTAACAAGTCCTCGTATATCTTTCCGCTAACAAATATTAATGTTCGTTCGACCTCTGGTGATGCCATTATAGGCAGACAATTAATTTTTGTGCCAAAACAGAAAAAAAATTTACTCTATTCTTTAGACGTTTGTTATTCATTTGGAAGTTTGAAATTGTCTAACACTGTTCGGTAATTTTTCACGTGGTTGTTTCTATCATATTAGAGTACTCATTTAGAAATTTTCTTCTGATACAGGAGCCGTGGCTTAATGGTTAGTGCAACTGCACCGTAACCAAGAATTCCGGGTTCCATTTCCCGAGTCGGCGACTTTGGAAATTCACAAAAGAAAAGGAAATTGGTTGGCGTCAGGAAGAGCACCCGGCCAAGAAATTCCTCACTGGCAAATCCAAGTCCCTGTGAAGGGCACCGTCTGAGCCCCAGTTACTGGGGGGATGATGTTAAAACAACAACAACAAAAAACAACAAAAAAATCCCAGACACATCTTTGTATGATTCGAAACAAAACTTCCAAATATTCTGTTTAGTTCGACACTTCTTTTCGGATGTCTCTTAATTATTCTACGATTTCAGTGAAAGGAATCAAAGGCATAAAAAAATTAAAGTCATGAATTCGAATTCAACATAATCAGGCTTCGTTACTATCTAAACAAATTTCGGTATTGGAATACAACGAATTAAAAACATGTTGCGGTGATTTAGTAAAAATCTTACTTGGTTTGAGCTTTATGCGTTTGAAAAACCCTAACGTGTGGGATTTGTCAGCAACACAAATCAATTTCAATGACGATAATTGGGTTGCAAAATATAAGTTCAAAAATAATATGGAGTAATGTTCTTAAGCCCACAGAATTCGCTTCAAATATTATCTAGTTTTCGAAACGTATACGTCTCTTGTTTTTCGTGTTTCATAAATAGAATCGAAGCATAAGCATAAATGCTCAACAGTCAATTCACAAAACAAAAACAAAAGAAACCAAAAG
This sequence comes from Morbakka virulenta, assembly GCA_003991215.1. Classification (NCBI taxonomy): domain Eukaryota; kingdom Metazoa; phylum Cnidaria; class Cubozoa; order Carybdeida; family Carukiidae; genus Morbakka; species Morbakka virulenta. Next base: position 322,901 of record RDPX01000149.1, read on the forward strand.
AAACCAAAAGAAACCAAAACAAACCAAAACAAACCAAAACAAACCAAACCAAACCAAACCAAACCAAATCAAACCAAACCAAACCAAACAAAAAAGGCCCCGACACACTTTTTCTACATCCGTGTGAGCTTAGCTTTCTTAACCTTTTAACGAGAAGCAAATAATGCGTCATATTTTCCGTTATTTTCGGGGAACAGTTAAAAGGTCACAAGAATTATTTTCAAAACCTCATGAAGATCATAAAAAATCCTTATGCTGTCGTAACGCTAGTTCCAACTAAGAAAGCAACTAAGGAAGCAAAGGAAACAATTAACCAACACTGAGGTTATTTGTAAAAAGATCGTTAATTGTAACCCCGATGCAGTTCGACCACGACGAGGGTGTGCGAAGTAAAATACAAGAAAAAAATCTGAAGCTTCCTTAATAAAAGATTTGGAAGTTTGCTGGTTTAAAAAAATTACCGTAGGTTGGCTTGGATCAAAAGATGGCGCTCTACTAATTACTGAATACCATTATTCAGCTTTTGATGTACACCAGGAAAACATTGCCGAGTCAAGTTATAAAAATCCTGCAACAACAAAAGACCACATTAAAGACTTTAACTATGTTTGGTTCCTTTTCAACTCCATTTCATATTTTATGTGCGTCGTTTTTAGTGTCTAACCTACCTTCAATGTAACTGATTCAAGCATTGTGGGGGCCTTACTCAGATAAAATTCAAGGTATGTTTTGCTGAGCTGTGAACGACCGCGTAGCGTTTTCTTAAAAAATCCTTTAACATTTCCCCAAAACCTCATGAAAAACAACTTATGTAGGTTGTTACGAGGTTAAAAAAAGGTTCATATTTGCAAACATAATACACGTTCTGATTGGTATAGGTATCAAAAAGTGAAAAGCATACAGGTAGCTTAGCTGTAACGAAACAGGGAATTACAAATAAAGAAGGACAACCTTACCATTAATTAGAAAGAAGAATGCTCCAGTTTCATTTGCGACTGCCCTGTGGTCAAAAGATAAACAATTAAATAGATTTTCAAAGTATAACAATTATTTATAACAGAGGTTCAAAAAGGAAAACCTAGAAGCTATGGCGCAAAGCTGCACTGAAAGTCATCATAGAGCATGAATAGTTTTAATGTCGCTGGTTAGATGTACTATCCACACAAAATGGATTACTAAACCATTCAACAGGGTCAGTATACAAGGATGCCTTTCGACAGACATTGACTGATCAAGCAGTGTTTAGTATTTTATCCTTCCAATAAAGTTAATCCACGCCCATAAAACCGTTTTTAACAATGCATGACACCCTTTTCTAACCAGTGTAACACTCAAAAGTATTGACATTTTTCTGCGAAACCAGGCAATGTACTTGTGGTATGCTTCGTCGTGCAAGAATAGCACCGAAATAAGCACATACGGTAAGATGGGTACATTTAGCAATCGCATTCTTTCCCCTTTCGTCTACAAAACTAAAAATGTGCTGATTTTTACGGTAACACACAGTGAAGATCGTTCATAACACAACAACAATAATAATGAATAATTAACAATAATAATAATAATAATAATAACAAATTGTCCTGAACACTACGTGGGCTAATAAGGCCAATTTTTGCTGCACATACTTCCAAGCTATTCTAGAGCAAGGTGCAATACCTGTTAGCTCTCCCAGAGACCATGAAATACTAAGTTGGAGTCTAGTGGGAGTAAGTCTGTCTAGTGGTCAGGTGAGGTAATTCAGCTATGGGTGGTAACACTCCTAGAGATGGGTTTACGAAAAAAAACACTGGTGGCTGTGCAAATGAAAACTCACAATACTACCAAAACAGGTGTTATTAAATGCAACAACATATTAAAAGCTGTGTTGAATGTTTCAATTCAGTTTACATTAGCCATTTAAAACACGGATTTACCATCCCAACTTAGAAAAGGTTTGCACAGTGACGGAAAAAGAAGCTATTCTTCAGGAAAAAGGGTCATAAAATTTGGGTGCTAATCCAATTAAAGTAATTCTGTCCAGTATTCGCACATAAACAATTACCTTGCAATGAGTGTCTTTCCTGTACCAGGAGGGCCATACAAAAGAATACCTCTTGGTGGCTACCAAAACAAAAGAAAAAAATATTACGTTTTCATTCACATATTACAAAAAAATACTGATATGCATAATCAAGATATTTTGCGACCGAAAAAATCGTACAGCGACGCTGCTTCACCGTACTAATTCAAAGGTCTCTTTATGTCCATAACAAATGCATCATAAAAAAGCATCATAAATGCAAGGTAATGAAAAAAGGAAGTTCATATTCAATTAATTAATTCAATTTACGTTACCACCAGTCACAATGGACAAGAACGGAGTAATCCACGACAATTTAGTACCAATTGAAACGTGGTATCGAAGTAAACTATTCACAATTCTTACAGTAACTTGTCACAATTAACAGTGTTTTCCTGTATGGCTTTTGCTTTTGCCCCCCCAAATAACCTCATTAAACCATTAAGTTAAAAGCAACGATTGGCATAACCAGTTAAAAGTTGACGACCTCTGTTACTGTACCTTTATTCCTAATGCCTTGAATAGTTGCGGGTGTCTTAAGGGGAGCTCCACCATCTACAACGGAAGGCGATAAATCGTTAAGTCATCACTATCAGCAAAAACCTATTATTAGACGGCAAGAAAAATGACAGTTTTGAAGCAGGTCTCATGCAGACCATTATTCCTAACAGTTTTGCCGATGCAAAAAATGATCCAATAAAAGACTATAAAAACTATAACCCATTCAGTATTATTCTTGTTTTTATTTTTAAACATCGAAGATTGACATCTGGCTGTAAAAAGAATCTAATTAAAGCCATAATTGTCTCTTTTTCAAATGACCTGGTATAATGAGGTCAATTTATCAATTATAAAGTTGTTTTCTTAAGACGTGCAATCCAATTTGTACTTCTCTTAAAATTCCTGGCTACACTGTTCTCCGTAGACTTCACCATCAACAATCACCAGCCAAAAATACCCCACCTTCTTAACCATGTACTTTTAAATATTACTATTAGGACCAAAAACAAAGAAAGAAATTTTTTACAGTAATAGACTTGTATTTTCTGTTATAGCTTTTGGCATCATATATTACGGATGGAAATTCTCAAAACAACTGTCCAATAATATGCTTAATACTTCGACGGCATTTAGTGCCACGAGCTTTCTCGAAGCTCAATTTCCAATAAACATATTGCCATTTAATTGCATTGCTTTTTTACTTCCTATTAACAGTATATCATTTACAAAAACATCATTTAAATGGAAAAAAGAACCCTTATTTGTTTGTTTAAGATAAAAGATGAAGAAAATAATTCCAGTCCAGTCCATTCCAGAACTGCTATGAAACCAAAAAACTGTAAGCTAAAACTCAATCGTACCTTTTTGTCCATACCGAACAAAACCAATGAAAAATACAAAGTTCCTATACAAAAGCACAGCTGTTATATTAAATTACTAAATAATCATACCTCCTTGATCTGTGCCAGTTGCTTTCTGCATCCACCTACATCATCATATCCAACTTCATTCAATGCTTCCTCTTCGTCCTGCAATAGGCAACAATTCACAAAAAAATAAACACTAAAGTAATGCGAAAACATGTTAACTGGCATTAAAAAGAAGATTAATGGTACATGTATGTAGCAAAAAAAGTAAGTTTTTCAAGCTTTCATAATTGAAGAAACTTTTAAAAATTACTCTTCATTTACTGGACAAAATTAAAAACCAAAATATACCGCACCGTGCTGTTAAGGCAATGACCTGTAATAGTTGCAAAATGATTTTTGTATTTGGTTAATTTCACCAAAACAACTGATGTGTAATCAGTGTCACTCAAGTTGTTGAATTCAGGTTTAAATATATCGTTGCAGTTAATTTTAATCTTTTTACAAAATTCTTTTCACCAAAAATCTTCAAGCGTCATTTTGGATAGAAAAAAACTCTATCAACCATTACTCTTCGTCTTAGACTGCTCCAATTTCCTTATCTATTGAATTGTGGTCACTAATGTAGATATAGATAAAAAAACAATAAGCTCACAACTAGTCAGCCTGTAAGTGGTTTTACTGCGGATGCACAGTGGAAATGAGAAAGAAGACAATTCTACTTCTGCATACTTTACAACAACGAGATTTATAGGGGTTGAATGCTTCATTAAAGTATACTATACATACTAACCCACAAATGAGTTGTCCCTTTACAAACAATTTACATATTTCATCTTGAAAGCAATTAAATCATGCAGTTAGAATACCACTGCGCTTTTAATAATAATGTAATGTGAGGACTAGCCTACCTCCCGTTTTATTGGTTCTCCTTCACAATGTATGACTGTGTCTGGTGCTACAATACAATAAGGACTTGGATCTGTCTCCACTACTTTAAACTCGACAGCTCTCATTCCACCTCGAACCAGGAAGATATCACCTGAAAATGGGTTGACAAGGATATCAGCTATGATAGATCATATTTTTCGTACACCTACCACCACTGGAATTCAGTGTCTAATTACGTTTTTTCCGTGATGATACAAATTTTAGAGATTCGATAGTTTTTACCACATAAACTCATACGGTTTTAACCTGAGTGTAATCAAACCTCTGGAGCTGGCCATACGCTGGAAGCTCTAAAGCGTCAATACAAAATCAGTAATGAGTGCATGGTCTGCACATCATGATAGTAGAAACCTGGCTACAATACAATGATTTTGTTAATGACAGTAAAGAGAACATGTATTCATTAGAAATATACTTCTTCAAAGCAAACCAACAACAACTGTGTGTACCCTGCTTTATTTCTTTGTAACAAGCAAGCAAAATAGCTTTTTCTATAATCCCACCACTTCAGTCAGCTTAGTCCTTCAGTTATGACTAGCGTAAGCAGTTTGGTTTACGCTAGTCATAACTGTGAAGGCAATTTTTAACTTGGTAACAAGTATTACAGACTGTTTCTGAATCCTAAAAAATTTTGAAAAACAGAAGTAATTCATACAAGTACCTCTCTTCCATGTAACATTATTAACAACCCCTTTTAAAGACCAATCTATCAGCTTACCTTTGCATACAGGCCTGTAAGCCTCCAGGAAATATGGCTTCAGATACACATCAAAAAGGCTCCTAAAGAACGAAAAAGTTATATTTTATGAAAATAATAGTCTAATGATATCAATTATCTTTTACTGATTTATAAAACATTACAACAAATTTTCAAGTGCAGTTTATGCCTTTTCTCTTCTCCCAACACATTAAAGTATAATGACTATCAAAACTACCTATACTTTCTTAAAATTCAGTATGTTAAATCTTGTTATATTTAAACCAATTACAACAACCATTACTTCTATAAATTAGCAAGATTTGATAAATTTTCAATTTTCAATTTGAATCGCTTACCATAAAAAAATAAGCTAACAGAAACCACCAGTCTACTTGGTTCACTCCGATATTTCTTGAATTAAAACCACTGCTAACAAAAAATCATTAAGTAGCTCCTTAACGTTTTCCTTTAAAAAGAAGTTTAGATTTTGAAGGCATCAAATACTGCAACAATTGAGCAACAAGTAAAATTAATCCAACAAACTGAAGTAAAAAAAGTGAAGAAGTGAATGGGGTGATGGTGGTAGCCACTGTCTTCACATTTAAATGTTGTTATTGGTTATGATTCAAGCAAAAATAAGGTGCTGAATGGTGATACTAATCATTGTGATCTTGGGAGTGGGGAATGGGGGGAAACAAAACACTGGACAAAATATAAAAATTTACCCAGTCAATCCTTCAACTGTGTCATCAATTGGCAAAACATGTACTCGTTTTCCATACTTGACATCTGGACAGGCTTGTACACTAAAAACAAAGTAATAAGGTGTAACAGAGTCACCAAACAGCCACCAAAGCACCAACTAACTGGTGGATAAAATATAAAGCATTCCATACTTCCTTAAATTTAATTTTGCAGATATCAAGTTCGTAGTATATTACTTCTTGGGATTGTTTATGCACCTAAAAAGCCATTTAAGATGTCGTTTTTAAACAAAAAGCCATTTAAGATGTCGTTTTTAATCTCACTAGTATTAGCAGTTGGGCCTCTTACAGAACAATCACTGGTTTGTCTCAAAGACCTTATTTATCCAAACCAAGAAGTTTACTCTATTTCAGCTGCTCTTGAGCTTTAAAAATTTCGTCGCCTGGGTGGACCCAAGCCCAGCGTGAAAAGGATGAGTTGGGATTGGTCTAAAAACCCAATTTGTTACAGAAACAGCAATAAAGAAAAACACTACAACTGGTGTGGATTGGGTTCTTGAGTTTCAGTCTGGGACTTTTTGCGGTAAAAATAACCAGGATGCTACTGGCATCACAAAGGATGTCCTAAACACTGATAAAAGAAAAAAATTGAAAATTGGATTTTGAAATGTTCTGACTATGTATGATATTGGTAAACTGTTTCAAGTTGTTTCAGAAATGTGATGCCAAAACCTAGAGACCTTGGGTGTCAATGAGTGCCAATGGAAGGGCAATGTCTAAGGACTATCACTGGAGAACTAGTGCTCTACTTGGGGAGGAGTGGCGACCAACACAACAGGGGAGTGGTAGTGATACTGAGGTTGGGACTCAAAAAGTACTTCATTGAATGGTAACCAGTCAACAGCAGGCCAACGAAAATCAGACTCTGGGGTAGTAAAAATCAAGTTATCCATCCTACAGTGTTACTCACTCTTTTTCCCTAACTGTGACATCCACAAGCTGATGTGACAGTCACTGAATTACATAGATATCAATCAGATTGGCCACGTGCTTATAAATGTCACCTGGAGAAGATCCCTTCAAAATGTGCAAGTGAGGTGAGGGACCAATGTTGGAAGTGACCATCACCTCGATGTGGCACACGTCAAGTTGAAATTTAGAAAAACAGATAAGCAGCAAGTCCAAAAGAATAGGTTTTAACGCTTATAGGCTCAAAGAACAAGCAATTACAACAAGAGCTTCAACTTGGGTAAAAAACAGCTTCCAAGCCCTACAGAAATATGAAGAATAGGAGAACACAGGGAATGATGATGTAACAGGGAATGATGATGTAACTTGGAATAATGGGAAAGACATTTTCAAGAAAGAGCAGTGAGACGCCTAAGGTACAGGATGACAGTAAAAAAGAAAGAGTGGTTAAAACTATCAACAGTTCATGGAATGGAGAAGAGGAGGTGTGCAAAAAAGGAGAAGTGCATACTCGATGCAATAAAAATTCTCAAGAACAACAAAGCTTCAAGGAGGTGATGTACTGAATGCTGAACTGTTTAAGTCAGAGCCTGGTTTAACTGCAACAAATCTTTATCCTTTATTTCAAAAAAATCTGGCAACAAGAAAGGATCCCTAAATGACTTCAATAATTTCAGTGGTATAACTCTTTTTTCTGTACCTAGCCAAATTCTTACAAAAATCATCATAAAACCGGATCTCAAATGCTGTTGAAAAACTCCACCAACAATTCCGAAAACAAGGAGGCTGCATAGACAAACTTTTTGCACTGAGAACCATCATCAAGCAATGTGCAGAATGGCAATGCAAACTTTAAATCAAATTTATAGACTTCTAAAAGCCCTTTAACAACATTCATTGGGGGAGTTTTTTGAATAATACTTTGACATTACAGAATTCTAATTAAAATTGTACAACTCATCAAGGGATTCTACAATAACTTCACCTGAACTGTTGGCAACAACAACCTCATTTTCCAGGTTAAGACAGTCATCCAACAGGGTTGTGTTGTGTTATCTCTTCAGCTCAACCTCACTGGTTGGGGATGTGGAAGGCAATGGAAGGCCCACAATATGGTGTCTGCTAGATGTTATTCACCTACCTTGACATTGTAGATGAGCTGGCTTCAATATCACTCACAGAGTCACAGGAAAGGATAGGCTATTTATGCACCATTAGAGGGCAGATTGGCCTGTCAGTTAGTTAAAAAAAACCCGAGACAATGGCTTTGAATTAAAAAATCCAACTCCTATTAAAGACTATGGTGCTGACCTATCTATCATCAAGCAATTCACCTATCTCAGCAGCATTGTTAAGTCAACAGAGACACTGAAAGTCATGTTAAGAACAGAATCAACACTGCCAGAAATTTCATGAGAGCCATAAGCAATGTTTGGGCATTTTCTCAATACTCAACAAAAACAAAACTGAAACTGTACAATAGTTGTGTGTTATCAATTTCCCTATATTGGTCTCCGTGATGGTGATTGAGGACTAAGAGACTTTTATCATCCAAAGAAGATGAAGATGGAGATGGACTCTATTACTAGAGTGCCTCTTTGCCAGATGCCATAAGGAAAGAGGATGTGTAGGCAACCAAGACAGACCTGGCGGAGGGCAGTGGAGGGAGAGATGATAGAATGGAGCAAGACCTGTGCAAAATTCAAAAGGGTGGCTTGCAATAGAGGCCACCTGAGAGACTTTGCTGCACTACATGCCACTGCATGTCAAGGGTAGAAAGGTAAGGTAAGGTTAAGCTTTACAGGCTAAAAAATAAAATAAAACAATGCAGTAACATGTGAATAAGGATAATCTGGTTATAATATTTCTGACTGAATAGAAATAGTAAACTGGCTATTCTTAAATTGCCTCATGACACCCCATTATTATGACCACTTTGATACCATACTGCCAATTGTAACTTCTCAGTTTTCTTAAGTGTTCTGAATAACAGTAGAAGCATGTGAAGATTGTAAGATAACATGTAAGATAGGGATATTTTCTTTCCACAATACAAGTCCAACAGTGGAAAATGGATCCCCTCTACCCCAATCCATGTTATATTGCTATCAAATGTTGACTATTTATAAGACTAATTTGTTTTGGAAAAATGAACAGTAGTATTAGGTTTGGTAACTTATGACCACAGCTTGTTGCCACTTCGACATGGTATTGTTATCCTGCAGGTTCACCCATCTATCTTTTATGGCACTGAACAACCATTCAAAAACTTAATCCTGTTTTATATGCTATTTACAAAAGTAGAAAGGTGTCTTTGAAGTGATGATACCACTTTGGATCAACTGTCTTTATATCTCTAAATGACTAGTATTTCAAACTTTTAATTCAGAAAAAAACAAAATTGCATAATCAGACTTAACCTTTCACTTACCTAACTACATCACCTAGTCTCACTCTTAAATTCTGTCTCACAACTTTATTAATTCTTATTTTTTCATTGGCACACGATTCATCTGATAGCACAATACATACCTGCAATAAACAAAAAGTTAGCATGATCATCTCTTCTTAAGGTTAAAAAGCATAAAAGAACAGCAAAAATATCCAGAAATGAAAGAAATTGTGTAAAAGATGATAATAATTTAACGCTGTAGTATGTCCTGTAATGGTAGTCTATCTAATAAACAGTGTTCATAATCTTGTTATATTGTTGTAGTATTCCTGTAAATTTGAGATGGAAGCAATGAGGTGATGTTCACGTTTATGCTCACTTATGATATGATGTTAGACTATGTTATCAAAAAGCTGTGCAAGACTAGGAAACAACAATAATGTATGAGCTTAATTGTCTAATACTCAAACCTAAAATTACATTTGTTTGCAAATTTGATAAAAAATGTCAATTAACCTAATACTCTTATAAATGACAGCCTTGATTTTTTGTCTGATTTTCTCTTATCCTATATCTTAAATAGATAAAGTTGTAAGTTGATACCAGTTACCTCTTAATTTTTAATTTTATGGTTGGGCTATGTGTGCCTATTGTTAAAAGTAATTATCTACAACTAGTTTTCAAAAGGCAACTAAAGTGACTAAGTAACAAAATTTCACTTTTTGACCAAGAGATAAATTTTCTGACAAACATTTTTCAAGCCATGTGAAAGTTTCTATGTTAAAACTGTTGTTTAATATGGCCACAAAATGGTGCTTCTGTGAGAAAAAAAACATAGTCTACTGATTAAAAGTTAAAGTGAACACTAAGTTACTACTTCCAAAGTTATATTGGTCAACAATGACTTAATTGTATATACATATACAATTACATAACTTAATGTATACAACTCAATTTTAAGTTGCAGTTAGCTTGATTCCTGACCTCTTTTATTAGTCTTAGTACATTATCTCACTATGACAGCATAACTCAAAGTAGTGTTTTATTGTCTTCCAATGTTATTGCCAGATGTGTGCATAACACAAAATACATTGCAACCAGTCATTGGCTGCATTCATTCACATGTAACCAAATGGTACAGACTCACAACAATGGTGTGTGGCAGAAAAATTATACATTATTAAAAAATAGAGATTCGAGAGGCTACTGATTTAATGACAGCCTTTTCCCTTACCAGCCTGACTGCTACTTAAACATAGTACCATAGCATGGAATACTTCATCATGTTGCAGTTGTTGTCAACAGGTGTTACCTACCAGTGCCATAATGGAAAACAAGATGCTTCTACGACTAATATTAGAACTACTGCTGAACTAGCTATTCCCATTTTTGTCTCTTTCATTGTTTTAACAAATACTGCACTTTCTAAATTTCAATAATTTGGTTTAATGCAATAAGTACAAGTACATCTCTTTGAGTGAATCACTTTTTACAACAAAGAATGTATTTTATTACATTTTACTTGTACCTGCTATTCTGTTATTCCAAATTGTTACTCTGCAAACTGGTTTGTGGGAACTTTGGTTGGTCTTAACAGACTACCAAGTCTCAAATATAACAAACTTGTTTGTCAATCATGTACTACTTTTAACCTATCTTTCCTTGCTCTGTTTGAGGAAATTGGTATATATGTCTGTTCCAAACAGTTTCAAAGCAAATAGTACAATACTCCTTTCACCATTCCTCCACACAGAACAGATGGGCCAAAAAAATCATTTAACTAAGTCTTTACTCAACTACAAGGCAGTGGTTTCACCACTCAGTCACTCAGTGCTTCCTATACATCTAAAAACCTTTGTAAAGCTAAATATACTTTTGATGATGCAAGGCCAAAATCAGCAAACCTTCCCCACCAAACCCCACCACCACTCCTCCAAATATATACAATCAAAACAGCAGGGTTTTTTTTATTCTAAAAGCTTTAAGAAAATTACAAAAATAAACATACATAGTTTGAGTTCATAAGGAACCTTGGAAATTACTCACAGCCTCCTTTCTCTTTTTCCCTTTGAGAAGAACTGTATCACCTCTGAACAGCTGAAGTTCATCCATTTTTGGCTATCAAGTAAAAATATGCTCCTACTTTAATCAAGTACTGTTAAGTCAACAAAAAGTATTTCAAGGCCCTTACACAAGTAGATTTCTTTATATTTTAACTCAAGCAATATGTTAAACAAGGAAGTCAAGGTTCCCCTTATTCACTGGTTTTGCTGATTAAACTGCAGGTCCTTTTGATGGAAACAAAACTAAAGCACAAATTAAAATTTCTAAAAACAGTGATGACAAAATGGTAAGCAAAAACATATAGTTGTACATAGTGAAGGGAAACTTATTCATAAAGACAGTTTTATTGATTAGAAAAATAGATTTTGATATTTAAAAAGCTACCAACTACAGAGAACTTGTCATCTAAATAAACAGTCTGTACGTCATTGGTTGGCATTTTTGGTAATTTCATTATCACATGTATTGATAAAAAATATACATGGCTGCAAACAAAAACCCACATTTACACACTCCAGATTCACCATTTGGTGAGTCCTATCTCCCCCACCTCCATGCCATTTAAACAAAAAATGTAACAAGATAACACACCCTATTAAATGACCATTCTGTGTAAGTACAATGTGAATAAGATTTAAACCATTTTTTATTTGCACAGTTAATTCCAAGCATTCCATGTGGATGTGACAAAAACAAAAAGCCTGTTGATAAACCAACAGTGAATAATTTAAGTCAAGGAAAATTGGACTACAGACAATTGTCATTGTAATTCCTATAATTGATTATAATTGTTTCTTAACTGCACGTTATAGCACTAACATGACCTGATGTGACTTGTGGATACAAGTCCAATTTTTACAACTTTTTCAACAATCATTGGCACAAGCAAAAATAATAACAAAACGTTACTGGAAGTAAACATTACATGTTATGCTACATAATAGCAAAAACATATACAAGCTTAATTTACCTGTGACAATGTTACAACTGAATTATCATCATTTACAGCATCTTCAACAAGTAATCTGTTGGGCTTAACCTTCTGCTTTAGGATGGCAGTAGCCAGTTCATCCCTTGGGGAAAACAATAAATTACATATTCTTAAGTACAAAAACTCAAATGATACAAGTGAAATGCTGATAAACCTACACTCAGCATCATGAATGTACTAATTTTCATTGCATATCATGCTATTCCTGAATGAATCTAATAAAGATAATACAAAAATCTCTCTCAGTAGTAAAAACCATAATCTAAGGGTGCATGACAGTTGAAAACAGGCTAAAACTGTACAATCAAGTCTCTGTGTAGGTCTGTTTGTACATCTGAAAACTATTACTATTGTCAGAGAGAGAGAGAGAGAGAGAGAGAGAGAGAGAGAGAGAGAGAGAGAGAGAGAGAGAGAGAGAGAGAGAGGGNAAGCTGTGTTTGCCCCGGCAACATGGCCAGAGAGATATGTCTCAGAAGCTCTGTGCTGCACTGATGAGCCCACAAAGGGCGAAACAGTACTGTCTGCAGATTGAGTATATATATATATATATATATATATATATATATATATATATATATATATATATATATAAGCACTCTATCGCTCCAGCTAATTACTTAATATTATTGAATACAAACTAAAGAAATTAGAACTTACAGTATTTCAATCATTTGATCTAAAGCTGGAAAACAATTACGTTAAGAAAAATCAGCAAGGGAAACATGATGATCTACCGGATCTTTGAATGGCATTTGTGAAGCCTTTAGCAAAACAGATAGAAATTACTGGCAGCAAACGAGTGGCTGGTATCAACACAAAAATGTCCTAAGCCAATTACAATGTCACTTTCTTACTTTCTTGAGTAATAGGTGTTGCTTATCGATGAACTGCTGTTATTCCTTTTCTCTAACTAAGTCAAAACAGTGATAAATATTAGAAAGAAAAAATCAAACATTTAGTTAGCATTAGTTCAACTGATATAATCATCATCGTAACCTCCATCACCATCATCACCAGGATAATCATCATCACCACCACCATCATCATCACCATTATCATCATCGTCTCTACCACCATCATTTACATCATCATCATCACCGCCATTATCATCATTATGATAATAATAATCATAGTTCTCTATTAGGTACACCGTACCTAACAGACGTAAACTACTCCGTACAATAACCTGTCATTTACTAACATCATGCATTAGTACCGCAAAAATAATTGGTGTTTAAGTTGTTTTCATTATTTGGTGGAAAATATAAATGTTAATTTGCAATTGATCCAGAGGTTAATTATCAGAAACTAAGAATGTAATCCTTCACAGTTGCCGAAAAACCCAGTCAAATTTGGGTCGCTCCCTATCAACCTAAAAGCTAATGTCACTACAGTTTTTTCTCTAAACAGTCAATCATCGTCTCTTCATAATATACTAAAAAAACCACAAGGATACAAAAATCAAATTCGCCTGAAGTTTCCATTTCTGACAGCTCCAGCTCTGCCATCATTTCAAGGTAAAGTTGAATATCATCCGTAAATTCTTGATACTGAAAGAAATGTTCAAAAATAAAAAGTTTTAATGGACAAAATCAAATCACTGAAGGAAAACACAAATGAAAAACAAGTTGAAGTACTCTCAACGGTTTAAACGCGTTTGAAACTTCTTAATTATATCCTTGTGCAGAAAATAGCATCTTGTCTAGTTTTATCCACCACAGAGTGTAGATAACACTAGATAACACTGATGATAAAATGAGAGAAGTGAAAGGGTAAGAGAGGGAGAGAGGGAGAGAGGGAGAGAGGAGAGAGGGAGAGTACAAAGACTTAACAACACAATTTAGCAACATAATTAATACTGCAGACAAAAGACACCTTCCCAACGGTGACAATCCAAACTTTTTGCCTGGCATAAAATAAACTCATAACAGAATGTAACAAGTTATGACAACACGGCTACAAACCATACCACTTAACTACAATACTTCTCACTAACTCATAAAGAATACAAGACAGAATAAATTAAAAATGCCTCTACAATGTACACTGCTCATCAAAACAGACATAGTAAAGCTCTCAGTGCCATCTCTGGACCACTTCTCAGTAATAAAATCTACAACACCATACTACACAACAACATCAAACATTGGCTTGCCAACTACGTAACAGACAGGCAAGGTCTTATACACTACAATGACAAGTCATCCAAAATCATAAACTTTCCCAATAATGGTATGTTCTTAGCCGAATACTTTCCATTTATACGAGCATGATATACCGACAACACCAAACAACAAATACATCTTCTCATATGCAGAAGACCTAACAATCATATCAATAAACATAGACAAAAGTGGATGTGCTATACAAATAAAAGATTACATCACACAGTTTGAAAACTGACTAACTAGACTAAAGGTAGTACCTTCTAAATATACAAGCACATTACTCACAAGTCACAACAGTGAACATCTGCACAGACCAACAGCAACACTGAATAACACCACAATTCCATACACACATGAAACAAAAATCCTGGGAGTCACAATATGCAGACCCGGACTAAAGGCATTAAAGTAAATAACAAACACCAAATTTGGACATCACAAGGTAACACTCGCCATAAGCAAACAATATAGCCGCTCTATCATTGTCTACGCTAGTCCTGCCCTGCATCCTATCCTATCCAACACACAACTAAACAAAGTAGAAACCATCCAAAACACAGTACCGAGGATTTTCTTGGGCAGTACACAATCTCCACGGATGGAACACATACACGCCAAAGCCAAGATAATGACAGTCAGACAACACTTAGACATGAGAGGGACACAATGCTTGGCATTGATCACAAAAAACGCAAACAGCTTATTTTACTTCATAAGTCTTCACTCTCCAGCACACACACGAATAGCAAGAACATCATACAAACATGACAATATTTTTAATTCCATACCACCAACCTCAAACATCACGCAGTACAAGAAACACATCCACATTCATCTTACCAGAAAAACACTCAACGATCTCTCTAGCAACAAAATTCTAGACAACCCCAACGATACCAACTACGAACTGCACTGAAACTCAGCTCTCAAGATCGAAGACAGTACTGCTGTCGCGATTTCGCTGCAGCCATCGACAACCACTAAATACGTGCAAACACCGCATAAACAACACCCACACAGACATGCTCACTCTGTCAAGTTAGTTCCAACACATTCACCCATCTCATAGAAGATGGCCATAAATTATAGCTGTCAGACAGCAACATAACACCAGCAGAATCCTACAGTTATGACCATTTTCTGTCGGTGTGGTGCCCTTTTTGAGTGATGCGTGATTCTTGGCATAACAGAGCCAGGGGAACCACCACACTGGAGGGTTGGATGCTCCTCCGATACCCGCATCAATGCAATGGAAGAATCTGACGTCAGAAAAAGAGATCTCTAGTCCATGATTCGAAATAAGACAAATTGGCGCTTGTCGTGCACGCAGAATAATGTCAGTTGAAGTGGCTTGCGTAGTGGGACAGCACTAAAATCTAAATGTCCAAAAATAAAGGAACGGTGTACCCATGTCAGACCTACAAGCAGCTTTTCATGAAGCAATGGATTACATTTTGGTGAAATCTCATAGTTAAGCAATCTTACAAATTCGAAAACGTTACTGTTTACATACATACCCACAGAACAGCATTGTCTTGGAGCAAAACTAGAGCAAACTGATGTTGAGGATTGATCATAGCTTTCGTTTTCAGAAAGATGGCGATCGCTTTCTTCAGAAGTTGAAAGAGGAGTTGGCTTCTGTACAAAAACAAAATAAAATAATAATCCATAAGTAACAATTTGTGCAAGAAATAAGTTATACATTAGATAAACATGTAATGTGTTTACCAGGGAAAAAGTTTTTTGAAGGGCTGGTTTCTCCCATATTTTTGGAAGCAACTGCCGATCTATATACTGCATTACATATGGAGCGAGCTTTCAATAACACAAGTGGTTAATGGTTGTTATTCAAAAATTGGCAGTTGGGGCGGGCCGAGTGTTCTAATGACCTAGTGTGATCTTCCGTCTGCCATGGGCTCTTTAAGATTCTACGTGACATGCCAGTTTTTCTTCTTGTGATATCATAACAGGTATCTATTTATTATTTTTACGTCTTTCTACTTCCAGCTTTCTATACAACAAATGTTTGTATCTCTAAGTCCATAATAACCCCTCCCATTTCCAACTTGCCTTCGGCACAAATCGAACCAACATGATCATATTCGAATTGTGTTATCCTTTTGCTACCCTGGCACCCCGTTAGTGGTTTGGTGTTGTCAAAAGCTGTAAATTATGCAGCATTCACATTGTACTGAAGCAGGTTCAATAAGCGCATATCAGTACTGACTTGATAAGCAAAATGTATTTTTTCGTCACCGAGCTTTTGTTTACACATATCTTACCTTACCTAGTCAAGAGATGTTGAGGCAAGCCTTTGGAAGACGTTGTTTCTCAATCCATCCTTGTCAATCGCACAGTACTACGTTTCTTTAACAATAAAATCGACTAGTTCAAATATGTTTTTGGTGTACCTCCTTATCAGAGTGTCTGCAGGTTTTCCCCGGTTGTCGATTTCAAGACATGGTTGTTTGTAACTCTCTAAGTTCGTTAGATGTTAAGCACGATGCTACTGCGTCGTGCCCAGCACCAAACACTAATCGTCACGCAAGAGGCGAGTAACTTTACACCGGTTGTTTTATTACGAGATACCGTACATCACTGCAAATTAGTCTCAAAACTACTACTAATATTATATCGAATCGAGTGAGTTATAAGGTCTACAAGAACTGTCCATGGTTACTGAACGTGCTCTTTCTATTACTAGGTGAGGTGTGGAAGAAGAGGAAGGAAGCTGAAAGATGGAAGATACCTGAGGGGACATATCTCCCAAAGGAAGAAAATTCAACGGAGATTGGACAGCACAGACCAATATCCTTGCTCAATATAGACGGGAAGATTATGAAAGGAATAATAACATGACGTGTTATGGACTTNCCATCATCATTCCTGATACACTTTTCTCCAATGATATCCTGATTAGTCTTCATCATCTGCTTAGCTATCTTAAATACTTCATTCTTCTGGTCATCTTTACACATTATGTATGGAAACCTTCTTTTCTCGGCATCCATCTTTGCTTTGTAGATTGCTTGTCTAGCTGCTCTCTTGGCCTCCAGATACCTTTCTTTGTTACCTAACCCCTTTTTCTATTGACTCCACAGCCTTCTCTTCTCTTTCACATAATTTTCAACAGAAGCATTCCACCACCATGTCACTCTATGATGTGGAGGCCCTTTTGTCCAGCCACAGACTTGGTCTGTGGCTATCAGAAGTGTATCCTTGATCTTCTCCCATTGCTCACCCATATAATATATATATGTATATATACACAGTACTGTGGCATTTAATATCAACTTTTCCAATTTAAAAGCATATTTTTGGAATATGACAATTTTATTCAATGATATATAACTTTAAGTTTACAGAGGTTTTGTTATACTACTTTTAGCAACACAAATTGCAAATGTGAATATTTGCCAAATTTCATTAATTAACAAAAGTTGCTATTAAATGCCACAGTACCACATATATACCAAGACCTTTATAGACATTGGTAGCAAATTGGATATTTCTCGTTTCTTTGTTCTTTAACCTTATTAATTTTTGGTCAGATGTTCATACAATTCTAATTTATGTAAGAATCACACTTCCATGAATCGTGACAGCCTTGGCAAAACAGATATTGGTTGATAACAATATGTCTTCATGGTTTCACGAGAATAATGCAATGCCTTTTCTGCTTTTGACTTTAGGGAAATTGCTGGTTTCCAGGAAAACTAGTGGATAAAAACTTATTTTTCCACTGTCCTTTAATAATTTGGACAGCAGGTTGACACTACAAGCCTTATTATTACTGAGTTCTTTAAGTTTTAATGGATATATGTTATCAATATTTAAAATTAAAGTTAGCTGTGGTTGCAAGAAACTTGATTATTCCCATGTAAAGTCAAGTGAGACTACTTTTTTCTTTAATTTGCTTGCAATGTTTGGGCTTTTTTAGTTGATATATAATCTTTTTCAAGTGGATTATGAACAAACAAAAAAATTATGAAAGGATGATAATTTCAGACGAATTAGGGGTAAATTTCTTATCACATTTCCAAAATTTTTGTGCATTATTTTCTCTTTGCTCAAGTAATTTTTAACTATAAAAGGATTTAGTCTTCTGAATAAAGTTGATACTTGTTTTTTGGTGTTAAAGGCCTTTCTGTCATTCCATCCAGAATAATTTGATGGTCTTAGACATGATTTCATCACACAAAAGTAATATTACAAAAACAGGCAACTACTAAGTAAAATTGGAAACTTTTAGCATTCTTTACCAAATTTTTCATCAAGCATGGCCATTTTGTAATGATATTTCATATAAATAACATTAGCTGTAATTTTATAATTACAGTTCAAAACATCTAACATTCCACAAAATACAAATAGTAGCACTGACATGACTGAGCAATGACAAGAAAGAAACCTTTCAAAATGAAACTCTGACCAGCATAAAAATCAGTTCTACAATGGATTAGAACGGTCATTTATAGCAACTGAAGAATTAAACTGTCGGATATTTCCAGCTGACCTTAAAAATGAATAGGAACTGAACAGAACGTCTCACAACACTTAACCCTGCCAGTCCCATTAAAAGCAACTTCTAATTCTAGGACTGACAAAGGACTATTGATGTCCTAATGGCACTGTTTCCCTTAGCTTATAAAGAATACCACATTCAACTTGGCATTAGTAATACAGCACTTTCTGCTTCATGAAGTTGAAGCACTGACAGCCTCAGCATCCTAATCATATCTACGTTTCATTCAGTTCTTCAGACTGATGTTAAAAAATATATCTACTAGACCCCTGAGGTATCAAGATGTAGCCATATACTTCTTTTATCACCCACAACAATGACATTACTCTGGGCTGCAGTTAAAAGACACATATTATGCAATGCTCTTAAGAGAATGGTCAAAGAAATCATAGCAGTGAGTGTAAAAGTACACAATAAGTCCAATACAGTACAACCTTATTAATTTTTATCAATTTGTTGCTGTTAATACACACATCTCACTATTGTTTGGTGGACTCCTTAACAAACTACTGTTATTTGTTGTTTTTGATGATGATGGTGGAATAGTCTATCCCCTTTTGTATATTTTAATTTATTGGCATTACAACATCAATTACTAATGATTATGTTGACAATTGTAGGTATTTTCATAATTTTATTTATTACCAGTATTTTTGGAAAACACTTTCAATCTATGATGATTGGTTTGTCATTTACTGTTATTTTGAAGAATATTGACTGTCATGTTTTGTTTTGTAATTATCAGAATAACAATAAAAAATTACATGATTTAATTGTATTTAAAGAGAAATTGTTATGGGTCTTATGTTTTTTTGCTTACAGTGTTTTGTCACTTTGTTTAACTGTTCACTGCTTCAAGTATTGATGTGGTGACAGAAAACAATTTATTCATTTGTGTGCACATGTTGGCCTTTTCTAGAGTGCTTTTGCTACTATGTAATTGCTAAGTAGTTATACCACTAACCTTGTTACAAATCTTTTAATATTGCTATGGCTAACAAATTAGATATGTTGTCAAAACTGACCACAATGAATTGTAAAAAAGTGTTAAATAATTCAAATATTTTCACTTCAGTATAGTCGTAATTTACAATATTAAAACACCAAGCATTGTTTGGAAGTTTGGTTTGGCTTGATGATGTAAAACTCTTCTACGCCTTCATTTGTATAATTTTCCTTCAAACAAAGTTCATTTTTGTTAATCTGCAAAAATGTAATTTGGTTTGTGTTCTTTGTGTCTCTTCTGTTGTGTTAAGAAAAAAAACAATATATCTGAGTTACTTATGGTAAAATACTTTTATTACAAACATGTCAGTAAGTTGCAATTCTATTACACTTATGCCAGGAGATGCTGATGTTTCCCATCAATTGTAAAAGTATATTTCTTGTATTCCTACTTTCAGTTTATCTTATTGTGTTCAGGTCATCAAAAACCTCCAACCGCCCATATTATCTCTGTTTTATAGACATATAACAGCAATATAAACTGTCAAACCTACAAACTTAGAACAAAAAGTTTGGTACTTCAAAATAACTGACTTTGACACACATTGTCTTGCATCGTTGGGAATGGGTCATATATAAATGTATAAAACGTACGGGTATTTAAGGTACATCGGTACAACTTCCTTGGGTATGCAGCCTCACAGGATTTTAGTGAATGGTATAAACACAATCAAAAAGTGTTTTAAGGGCTAACGTACAAAAACTACTCAAAATCTATGGGATTTGACTGGACAGAAATTGATACTTGTTTAACTGGAGATGATGGCCTTTTTTAGTTACTGAACGTAGAACAGAAAAGTTGTTTAACTCTGTGCTGAATCCGATATTAACTTAACGGTAGCATGTTCAACATAAAGACTGAGCAATGACAATTCAAGAGTAAGTAGGGGGAGGGGTACAGGTACAAAACACTGCAAAACTGCTGTACCAAGGTATGCGACCGTACCAAACCCCCTTGGCCAGGAAGTTGCTTCTCCTGTAATATTGGGAGCGGCGGCACTGGGATTAAACAAAGACGTAAAATATGGCACAAAAATAGCATAGGTGACCTGCAAAGGCAGACATTAAAGGGACACAGGAGCTTAGGCCCCAAAACGACAGCAACCCAGGATACAATTAGGCTCAATAAACCCGTCCAAAGATAAAGCTCAATGAAAGTGTTTTCAGTTGCACTTGAATTTGATGTCTGATGTTCCATGGTGGAAAATTCCATTACTGCTAAAATAATGATTTTAATTTTTTAAAAAATACCAAAACCTCCACTGAACTTAGTATTGTTAGCCCAATACAATTGAAAAAAAATCAATGGTCACTGCTGCATGAAGACTATAGGTGGGCTACTACAAAGGGCATCGATAAACTAGGTGTGAAATTTACAATGTTTTCTGCTCATTTAGGTGTCAAGTCATCTCCTTTAACATAAGTACAAAAAAAAGAAACGCATGCTTCTGCTGGGTCTAGTGAAAGCCACTGGGGTCTCGGCTGATGATTCAGGCTTTTGATAAACCTAAGCTTGCAACTCTTACTTGGTAAAGGCGACATAGAAAATGGTCTAAATGATACTTACTGTTGATTGTGTGCCATGGCTTTAGACTCTTGGTGATTAGGTTCGTTTAAACAGTGGCAAGGAAATTCTCATATATGTGAGTTCTCAGAAGAAATTTCAGAATGAAACTTTTTGAATGCTGACTCAATTGTCAATTTTCTGAGCGCATGCGGATTACGTGACAGTTGAGACACAAGCCAAAAACCGTGCTTTCAAGACGAGATTTGGTGGAAATGGTGCTTCCCTCAGCAAAATCTTCTGCAATGAATTCTTTTTTTGGACTTAAATTATCATCTGTTTAAATAATGGTATACGGGAAACACACAGGATTACTCGACATTAGAATAACACCTAAACAAACTGAGGTAACAACTTATTGTCATCGTTCAAGTTTACCAGCTTTTGACCGAGGAATGCATTCTAAAACTGACTCTATTTAGACTGTCAGACCATGGTGCATCATACGATCATGACGTATCGGAACAGCCTTTTGAATAATTTGATTGGTTTTTCTTCAGGCGAGTTTTCCCCGTGTGTTTGCTGATCCATTTTCCGGCCGTTCAAAATCTGCTGCCTCATCATTATGACTCAAAAACAATAATAGTATGACCATATATGATATTAATCAACTGCAGTAAACAATTACATTGGATGTTGCTACTGCCCATTATTTTGATTGGCAGAAAAGAGGATTTTCATTTGTTAGAGTGTGTTTTTTCCATTTTTAATCGACGTTTAAATAGTAGTGGTCATCTATAAACAATATGTAGCCGCCCTTCATAATATAGGCTACTGAATACGTAACAAATTTTGTTCTGTGGTCATTTTTCTAATATACCCTCATTAATTACAGAACTGAATCAAAATGTCTGTACGAAGATTATGTGGGTCGATGATGATAATAATTATTAATAGAAAATAACAGTAATATTAATAATATATCATCCAGCCATTCAATGTTTATTTTGGAATATGTAAAAAGGAAGTCCTTTGCTTAATCGCTTTGGAGGAGTTTGCCATGGGAAATTGAATGAACTGGCGTGTGCGTGTGCGTTAAATAAGTGATCCCTACCCAAGAGATAGAAACCTAGGGGGTTCTAAGTGTGATGTTTCATATTGTACCCAATCCTATTACTTTTTTATTTACCATGAAAATGTAAATTACTAGTTTGCTACCATCAAAGCCATGTATCAAGTAAAGATACTCGATCATTTATGCCATTAAGATGCAGAGGTAGATAAAACAGTGGTAAAGTGGAGTGAACCAACCCAAAGAAAAATAGTTTTCATGATAACTTAAGTGATAAATTACTTTAATTGTTTATTTTCTTTTAACTTAAACGTTTTTATGCGTGAGAACAAAAAAATATAATTCAAGATTTTTAAACTATTTTTCACTTTACTTTGATGGTATGCTGGAAAGGGCTGGGTCTTTAGAGAGGTAAAATTGGATTTCAGAATCACACAAATGCTTGCTGAGGACACCACATACTTTTGTCAGCATCTACTGTAGTTAACAACATGGTTACAATCAGTTACGTGGTTAGGATAAAGAACTTCCAAGTCATGCCCAAATAAGGGAACAGGTTCAGTCTGAAAAAAGTATCTTAACTCCCATGTTTCTTTGTGATATTAATGGCACCATCTTAACACTTCCTTGTGATAGTCCTCCCAGCAGTCATTGCAAGGTTTTTGCAAAGCTTTTCTATTAACTTCCAATAATCCAAAGTAGCAAGCCTTTGATACTTCTTACATAGCCTTTCAAGAATAATTATGTGTCTATTTTGGTGATTTCTTTGCCTGTAATGCAAACGATGAAGACTACATAAAGTTTCTATTCATGTGTATGTAGTTATTGGATACATAAACCAAATTACTTAGCACTGTTTATTATCAGGAGTAGTGTTGAACACTTAATAACAGATAAAGGAAGAACACCCTTTTTTTACATTATTTATATATGTATGTATATATATATATATATATATATAACCTGTAAGGCTTATGTAACATTGAACCAAAAGCATAGGGATTGGATTTTTTCATAAATTATTTCAAACCATCTGACAGTTGATACCAGCTGAAATAATATTGCAGTACCAAAAATCTTTTTATGGAAGCATATTGTAACACTTAACTTATTACTTATATGTTAATTTTTATTTTGACTTGTTTTTCCAAAACCACACAGGATGCTTGTACTGTAATCTGACAGTCACATAACTGATTATGATGGAGAGGAATCAAATTGCAAAACAATGTGAAAATTCAAGAATGGACTTTGAAGTAGAAACAGATACTGAAAGAGAATGTACTAATCATAATGAGGATTGTGAAATTAAGGAGTCTTTTCCACCAGGTGAGATGGTAAAAATCGGCATTTTGTCAGTGGTTGACTAGAATGACAGGGTCTTACTGATACAAATGTCATCATAGACAATAATGATTATTTGTGGTTACAGTGAATGTTCCCCCACATATAAATTGGGATTTCTAAGAGTAATATGGTCAAGCAAGCAAAAAATCCTAAAACAGAAATAATTCACTTGAGTAATAGACCTTACAGATTAATTTGTCTCTTTTCATTAAAGACATTTTGACAGGATAGTTTCAGGCAACTTATTATCATTTGTGTTGCATACCTGCTACTTAGTGCTTTTTACCAAGGACTGTCAGTTGATAACTCAAACTCTTGTTTTATGAACACTGAAGCTATGAATTTTTCTTTATTTTGACAGATGAAGAAGAAATAAATGAGGGACAGGCAAAAAGGAAGCCCAAAGCACCTCCAATTAATTGCCCAGAAAAAATTGTATGTATATACTTCCATGTTTCAGAGAGGTTTATTATTATTAACAATTTTGCATTGTGGGCCTCAAAACTCAAAATTTTGAGGCCCATTTTATTTTTATTAGTATAAATTTTTAATGGAATATGAATAAAAGTCAGTGTGATTATGCCATATTTTAACAGTTGTGAACAGTAGATGATTTAGAAAACCCTTTCTTGGTGATTAAAATAAACACTACACAATTTGGACAAAGTGCACTTTTTCAAAGGATCTATTTTCCTTTTTTGTACAGATACTTTTTTTCTGATTTGATAGCAACTGCTCCTTTGGGAAAGAGGACTTACTATTATATAACTATATTACCATTATAATATACATATCTATATGGATATATAATATTTATTTATGATAAATATTTTGCTTATTTTATAAGTTGTTAGTAGCTACTTACTTTCCATGCTCTTTTTCAGAATATTTGCTTATCATTCTGGACATAAGTTTTTTGCAATATATATTTTCATAGTTTTCTTAAAGTATATCCAATATTTCATTTCAAATTCAAAGCTGATAACTTAACAAATGACTTAGAAAATGTCAAAGTTGATATAATGACATTATTCATATATTCTTGAAGACATATGGTACAGGAAATATGATACTAGTCATTTAGTTTTGCAATTTAATAGCTATGCTAGGACTTTATTATGTAAATTTCAAGCTTGTATTGCAGAAATCAGGAGGATTTATAAACAGTTTACTCTATAAGATATTCCACTTAAAATTGTGTTCATTATGCTTGTGAGCTATTTTGCTGGCACACAATAGGACCTAGACACCAGAACAAGAAAGCTAAAGTCATGTCTGTTTTTATCAATACTAAAGAACAAGAGGATCAAGCCCACCATTTTTTGTGTTGAGCTAATGAAGAACAAAAGAGAAAAAGGATTGTTGAAAGCCCACCTCTTTTTGTGACTGATTGTCTAAAACAATTGATGACTATACACATCTTTTTTGACTACATGGAGGAGGTGATGAACACTGAATATGAATAGCTTTTAGTGCTCCAAAATAAAAAGCAAGGCTAGCTCTACCAAATACAACTTTGAAAAATTTTCATCACAGACTTTTTGTTTTGCATACCATTTACATTTAGGGTGTGTGTGGAGACATTTGTGGAGACATATTCCAAGTGAGGACATACAAATGTGTTGAAGGCTTGGTTTTAGATTCTTGTGAGCAGTCTTTCACATTTTGGAGGCACAAGTTTAGTAGTCTACTGGCTTTATTTTTGACCTTATAAACATGCTGGTTAAAATTTATTTATTATCAAATATTACTCCATAATACCTATCACTGTTTGTTCCTGAAGTGGGCTGAATTCTGTGAAGTGTATTTCTTAGAGAAGAGTCTGTGATGCCACTTTTGTGATACTCTTATCACTAGCTTGGTCAGTAGAGCCCATTTGGTGCATTTTGTATGCATAACTTATTTTATTGCTCTGTTTGTAAACTATGCATAATGTTTTGTATTTATTCATGTTGAAGCTCACTTGAAGCACACATTTGAGCTTCAATAAGTCTTCCTGGAGGATTTTACAGTTCTGTATTTTACACTATCATTACCAAATTAACATATTTAGGGGTTTTTATGGCATTCATGTAAATAGAAAAAGAAATGACCCTACAGACTCAACAGAGCTTAAACCTTTTCAGATGCTGATGCATTTACTACCACTTTTTATGACCTGTTTTACAGAAAACCGTTGATTCATTGTTGTGTATGATCAGTGATAACACACATATTTAATTTTGTCAACAAGCATTGGTGGGGGAAACATGAAATGTTTTACTGAAGTCTAGTACTTTGACATTTATTTTTTCTCTGCCCTGGTTTTGAATTGAATTGCAAACATTAAATGCTACTGTGAGCTAAGGCTTACATGACATACTATTTCTGAAGGTCTTTTTCTTTGTTGTAATGATGGTGTCTATGTTTAGATGTTGCCAAACCCTAGATATGATGCAGTGTTGCATTAATTTACAGTGAATGGGTGTGAGAAACACTGATCCATGGTTGACTGGTTAACTTTTTTATCCTTTTTGTGGACTGGGAAGATTGATGCACAAGGATGGTAACTGACCTGAGTTGTGGGTTTATACAAAATGGTGCTGGCACATTTTTGCAGTGGTTGTTGCAGTTTCCTTTAAGTATTCTGCAGGAAAGTTGTATGGTCCAGATTCCTTGATAAAGTCCATCTTGCCAGATTCATTTTTAACTACATATGGGAACTGCTGATATACTTTTGGTGCATTTGTTATGTCCATTGTGATAAAATGATTAGAATTGATAATTTAGTGCATTCTGCCTTGTTAGATGTTCCTTGTATTCCTGTTTTTTAGACAGAGTGTGTATTCAAAATTTTCTTTCTTCAGCACCTTTACTAAGGGCCAGAATGTTGTAGGATTTTCTTTTGAGGCCAGCAGCAATGATTCCTGGGATAGATTGTTTTGTTATTAGGCAATTGCAAGAAAAGTATATGGCAGCTGGCAAAAACATCTATATGGCTTTCATAGATCTTGAAAAAGCCTCTGACCATATTCCATGTAAGGTCATATGGTGGGCAATGTGCAAGCTTGGCATTGAAGAATGGATTGTCCAGCTAGTACATGTACAACAATGCAAGGAGCCAGGTCTGCATTGGAAATGGTTACAGCTCTGAATTTGAAGTGAAAGTTGGGGTGCATCAGGGCTTGTTGTTGAGTCCCCTTCTGTTCAAAGTGGTATTAGAGACACTATCAAAAGAGTTCCGTTTGGGTGTTCCATGGGAGAACCTGTATGCTGATGACCTCATTATTGTAGCAGAGACTCTAGAGGAGTGTAGCAGATGTTTACTTATCTGGAAAGATGAAATGGAAAGGAAAGGACTCATAGTAAATGTCACATCAGAGTTACTAGATAAGTCTTATGCTATAGGTTAGTCATACTGAAGTTGAAATAACAATCAAGATACTTTAAAGTTTCCTTAACTTTGGCTGCTGGAACAAACTTTCTGTCGATAAATACTTTAGGT
>RDPX01000149.1:352980-376829 GCA_003991215.1 Morbakka virulenta
AGGAAAAGAATAACTTTATTAGACCAGTTCAAAAAGCAAGTTAATGGAAGAATGGAAAATTATTCAGATATCAAGCGGAGAGCCGGGGATAGAGATGGATGGCGTGTATGGCGCTAAACCTGTCTGAAGACAGACTACTTTCAAGACAAAATAGTTATATCATAAAAATAAAGATTAAAAAAGGCCTCTGTGTGCAGGAAATGTAAAGAACAAAAAGAAACAGTGGGGTAGGGAGGGGGGGGGAGAATTCTGTTGTTTATATAATGGATTTAACCACTTGGTAAGGTTAACAGCCATGTAAACATTGTAGAGTATTTATTCTTTTTTTAATTTTTTTTTGTGTTTACTCATTTTATTATTTTTACAGTTGTGGTGTCTGGGTGTAGGTACCTTGCTTAAATACAATATAAAAAGTCCAGAGTTGGCAAGATGTCTTTGATCATATATTGAAAGCTATGGCAAATGTATTTGAACTGAAAAAGGGTTTTGTTACAGACCACAGATACCAATCAAGAGTGATAAAGTTAAGGTGTGCATACATAAAGTTCAGACTGCCTCAGTCTTAGAGAATTCAAAATCCTGTTATAGCAATTTTGGAAAGCAAAAGTAAACCTTGTACTATGATTGATATTATTTGCCTGTATGACAGTGAATAATGACTCAGAGCACAAAGTTGTGCACGTAATCCCCATTGTCACTGAGTATTCTATTAAAAATAATTTCATAAGTAATCAGAACGTGCTAGACTGAACAACTACTTTGAGGCCTTAAGAAAGCTCGCCTGCATAAAACTCTAAAAGTTGTGCTGAATATCTTAGGTTGCCTGTTTTAACTTGATGTACTCTATGGAAACACCAGGTAATATAAGGGAGAGATTATTTAAATAATAAACGTGATAATGATAATAGAAGTAAAGAAAAAAAGGGGGGATTTTATTTCCATTTACATGCCTCTTCCATCTGAGTGAAATATACCAGTCTCAGAAAGTGAATAAATGAATAAATATGTAAGATTCCCAGAAGTTGCCACATCAAGAAAATCTAGAAGTTTAATGTTAACATCACATATCCTGAGGCGACCTCCTTAAACAGTGTGAAAAATGACTGGAACTAAAGCTTTGGGACCATGATTTGGCTTGGGCCTCCACATGAAAAAACACAAAAAGAAAAGGCCTACAATAGTTCTAATGATAAAAAATTTCACAAACTTTATAATGATATTACTACTACTACTATTACTACTACTACTACTACTACTACTACTACTTCTACTACTACTACTACTACTACTACTACTACTACTACTGTTACTACTGTTAATAATAAGAATAAGAATAACCAGTAATGATTGGACATTGTGGTAGTGGAATGAAAAAATTGAAAACTGTGATAAAAGATCCATTTGACGAAAATGAAATGGAAAAGCAAAACAAATATTAAAAAGGTTATGTCTGGAGTGATTGGGTGAATATTGTTTAAAATTAGCTACCAAAACGTGTTAGCTAAAGCCTTCTGTCAATTGGTACATCACAATGAAATGATGTAACATAAACTAAAGAAAGAGTCTAGTCATGGATATATATGTACATAAGGTAAAACACGAAAAATAAGAACTATGATTGCAACTAATAGTTTCACAATATTTCGATCATCAGGCATCTGGCTGATGATTAGTTGCAATCATAGTTCTTATTTTTCGTGTTTTACCTTATGTATATTGCTCTGCTATGTTTATTGAACTTTTTGATATGAATACACAAAATTACACACACATATATAAACATATATATTTATATGTGTGTATATGTATATATGTATGTGTGTGTCGTTACAAATGGAAATAATGATAATAATGACTCGGTGGATTATTAACAAACAAACTTTAAGATACGTATTAAGAGACAAGTGTCTTCTTGTGGGAGGTTGGAGCCTATTGGGAGCTTTTTGGGGAAGACTTCCATTGTGGATTTTCTGCTAACGTAAGCGATTACCCTAACAAGTTAGCTTGAATAACAGGGGGAAATCCTTTTAACTGAAGTGAGCGTAATTTTTATTAAGATATTTGAAAATGAATATCAGGACCATTAGACAATAAATTAACATCTTGCTCAGAAATTAGGACAATCTGAATGAAAAATCATACCATTTCAAAACCAATCTTTCGTGCAGCTTCCCATAAAAGATCCTATGAATACAGATTACACTCTGTCATAGGCGTTTTCGGCTTATACTATTGTGATCATCAAGAAGTGCATAAATAATGCAACTTTTGGGGGATTGTTTTATATAGTCATTTTATTTATCTGTCAAGGTGTTGGACCCCAATTATTAATGCTTAAAAATAAATATAGATTGTAGAACCATAATTTACAATATATATATATATATATTTGTGTGTGGTATATTTGAGTGGTTGACATTTATTCGTGTGGAGCTGTCAGTTTCATAACGA
Organism: Morbakka virulenta; assembly: GCA_003991215.1. NCBI lineage: Eukaryota > Metazoa > Cnidaria > Cubozoa > Carybdeida > Carukiidae > Morbakka > Morbakka virulenta. The sequence goes on from RDPX01000149.1 coordinate 355,432, forward strand.
CACTTCCAAATACGCTCACTCATTATGTTTAAAAGTTCGTTTTGATTTTTTGTATGTAATTGTACATGGCTTTTTATAAAAAGAGAAAAAGCATCGTTAGAACATCGTTTTTACTAACCAGACGTAGTCAGATAATGTAGGTTTTTTTCCATAATTTTTGTGTTAAAAGGACTTGGTTTGATTGTTGTACCTGGTTTTCCATTTTCCTTTTGCTAGCCCTATATGAACTTGATCGGGTATATTATCCGCCGATGCGGTATATTTGTTAACTATGTCGTTTAAACTACATCATGCGTCAAGTGGGCAGTTGGTTTTCCTCTGGCAATTACAGGGCTTTTTTTACCTCGCTCCCCATTGATATTGCTTTACTGTTGTGATTTTTTTACTAACTAAATCAATGTTCCAAGTGCAATCATAACTTAATCGTTGTAAAATTATATATGAAAATCGAAACAAACTTTTAAACAAAGGGTGAGCTAATTTTAAAGCCTCGTCATGAAAAGAAATTTCTTTTAAAAAATTGTAAACATACAAACTTGACCCATAGGAACTGTATCACATTGATTTTGGATTTTGGAGTTATTCATTATGATTGTAGTTGTTTAGTATTTTTATTATTTTTGCCGCTACCCCCATTATTAGTACTATTGTTACTACTTCTGCTGCTGTTTCTACTACTACTACTACTACTACTACTACTACTATTACTACTACTACTACTACTATTACTACTACTACTACTATTACTACTATTACTACTACTAGTAGTAATAATAATAATAACAATAATAATACTGCATGTTTTGTAATTATTAATTTTTTCTGCATTTATAATTTTTTTAAGGCAATTTTTCTAGATATTTCAACCGATTGGATTGAGAATAACGCGCCAACTGTTCGTGGTATCCCGAGGTAAAACGTTATGNTTGTAAACATACAAACTTGACCCATAGGAACTGTATCACATTGATTTTGGATTTTGGAGTTATTCATTATGCTTGTAGTTGTTTAGTATTTTTATTATTTTTGCCGCTACCCCCATTATTAGTACTATTGTTACTACTTCTGCTGCTGTTTCTACTACTACTACTACTACTACTACTACTACTACTACTACTACTACTACTACTATTACTGCTACTACTATTACTACTACTACTACTACTACTATTACTACTACTACTACTATTACTACTATTACTACTACTAGTAGTAATAATAATAATAATAACAATAATAATACTGCATGTTTTGTAATTATTAATTTTTTCTGCATTTTTAATTTTTTTAAGGCAATTTTTCTAGATATTTCAACCGATTGGATTGAGAATAACGCGCCAACTGTTCGTGGTATCCCGAGGTAAAACGTTATGAATATATAGCTCTTTCCGGTACAGTTTGCTTCTTGAGGCATAATATTTTGCTTAAAAAAGAAATATTCAATATATTATTGTTGGTATAAAAGACTTTCACACTTCTGAACTGTACTGATCATATTACATGGGTATGAATAGAAGTCTGTATCCATAAATACTACGTGTGTACACTCCAAACACATTGTGTTGTGATTTCTTAATGAAAAACACTTACAATTTTTGGGGGATTTGGAACAACGTGTGAATGTGAGCCTGAACGGTAAATACACGTGCAATAATGGCTTAATCTTTTTCGGTTTTTCGCTATTTGCTGAATCTCTTAAAAACCCCTTTTAATGCCTCTTTCATGATCAAAGTAAAAGCACAGGCATGGGTTGCAAATAATCAAATATATATTGTAAATAGCTAAATGATTCGAGAGAGAGTTTAAAACACAACTTACGTAATGCTTCGAAACAAAGAGCCACTTTCGTGTCCACAATTTTTCTGGTCATCAGGGATGCCCTCAAGCATCTGTTTCGACCCCTAAATCACCCTACAGCTTCATGTTCAACTTAAGTGGGGCCCTTCCTTTCGAGGAAGCCAGAATTGTGGTGCGTTATTTCGTTATTCATTTTCAAGCCATGTGTTGTCATCACGCTTGAGCCAGATCCAGTGCGAGCATCTTTCGACGGTGTGTTGCAACTGACTCATCATTCTACTGATTTCTTTTAATGTAAATGTGAACCTTCTCCTCAGCAATCTTGTGAACTTCTTTGGGACATATCCTCTGCAGCCGATTCCAATGTGGTGGCATGCGGTATCATATCCTGCATCAATACACCTTTGGACCAACTCTGTGTACCGTTCTTGTTTCCTGTCTTCATCATTTGTAAAATTGTCTTCCCAGCAAACAGTCAGCTCCAACAGTATTGCTACGGCTTCACTACTCACGACGATGTCTGGTCGCTGCTCTGTCTGGAGAAGAGGGAACACGAATGAGCCACCCAGATCCGCTGTTACAGTGCAGGGTCCTTCCCACCTGCAGTGTTGTTTCTAAGTTGTCCTCTTCTTGTTTGCAGGTTATTCTTCTTTATGGAACACAGTCTTTGCTTCCTCTATCACTGTCAGTTTCCCGCCGTTGAACTTCACCACCTTTGTTTTGATGGCGTCCACTATCACCTTCAGGACTTCGTTGTGCCTCCGAGTGTAACGGTTGAGGGCCAAAGAGCAGTTTGACAGAATATGTCTCATGGTTCCCAATTTTGCCGTATCTGCACTTGTCATCATCTGCTACTCTCCACCTTTGTAAGTCGACTGGGGATGGGAGAGTGTCGTACGTTGATTTTATCAAGAAGAAAAGTCGCCCTACGTCCCACTTCCAGATCTTCGTACACTTAATCCTCCTTTTAACCAGGAATTCCTCCCAGCGCAAGCACTGACCTTGTTGGCTACACTGTACGAGGTGGACATGTCGATCTTCCGCATATCTCCTTTTCACTTGGTTGATAATTTTGTCACGCCTTTCCTTGGGGCTGCACCTACAGAAAGGGAGAAATGGGTGAATACCAATTCCTTCTCTTCCAGTTTGAGCTGCCCCCACAATGTCCCGATGTTGCAACACTTATATCGCATTATCAACCTCTACCTCAGCTTACCACTTTCTTCCCGTTTTAACAGATGGAGGGTTATTCCTAATTGCACCATCCCGTGATACCCTCAACATCATCACAGTCCTTACTTTCGACGCCTTATATTCCTCCACTATTGACGGTACTGGCAATATTAGTGGGCCCATTCTGCCATACAGAGCTGTAGTGTTAAGCATTCTTGGAAGACCCAACCACTTCCACAGGAAGACATTGCATCGTTGCTCTATCTTTTCCATACGAGTTACCGTTATTTCATATACTGCTGTTGGCCACAGTATTCTGGGGTATAACCCGTATTGTAGAATCCATTATTTAAATTTCCCTACACGTTTTGTCTTGTCAATTTTATTCAGGTGTTCTTCAACTTCTTTATAGAAAGCTACTCCTTGTTGTCTATCACTCATATTTCTGCTATACCATCTCCCTGGGCTTTTCACGGGTTGTTCCTTGACAGTTGGTATTCGTTCATTTGCTGTCTGGAAGTGCTTCTGTTGCTGTTTTCCCTTTACTAAAACAAAGCTTCTTGACTTTTTAGCCTTGAACTTCATTCTGGCCCACTTAACGAGGTCATCTAGTCGAAGCAAAATCTTCTCCATCGTCTTTTCACTTTGCGTCAAAACTGTCAAATCATCCATAAAGGCTCTAACTGTGACTACTACTTCTGTATCCGTGCTCTTCAGAAACATTTCCATCACCAAAATAAACCAAATCACAGAAATAGTACACCCAGCTGCTATTTCTGCTTGCAATCTCTGCCAATCTGCAGTGAAGTCATTAGCAGAGAATCTCATTTGGAACTGGTCGTAGTAGTTCATCATCATCTTCTGCACATCGTCAGGTATCCAGAAAAATCCCATCGCTTCTTTAAACGTAGTGTGTGGAACTGACCCACAGGCATTTGGCAAATCCAACCATACCACTGCTAGCGACTGTTTCTCAGCTTTGGCACTTTGTATCTCGTCCCAGATGCTGAAATAATGTACCAAAAAACCGGGAATGCCAGGGATACCAGCTTTCTGCACGCTTTCGTTCACATAGCCGTTCTTCTGGATGAAGTCCATAACACGTCATGTTATTATTCCTTTCATAATCTTCCCGTCTATATTGAGCAAGGATATTGGTCTGTGCTGTCCAATCTCCGTTGAATTTTCTTCCTTTGGGAGATATGTCCCCTCAGGTATCTTCCATCTTTCAGCTTCCTTCCTCTTCTTCCACACCTCACCTAGTAATAGAAAGAGCACGTTCAGTAACCATGGACAGTTCTTGTAGACCTTATAACTCACTCGATTCGATATAATATTAGTAGTAGTTTTGAGACTAATTTGCAGTGATGTACGGTATCTCGTAATAAAACAACCGGTGTAAAGTTACTCGCCTCTTGCGTGACGATTAGTGTTTGGTGCTGGGCACGACGCAGTAGCATCGTGCTTAACATCTAACGAACTTAGAGAGTTACAAACAACCATGTCTTGAAATCGACAACCGGGGAAAACCTGCAGACACTCTGATAAGGAGGTACACCAAAAACATATTTGAACTAGTCGATTTTATTGTTAAAGAAACGTAGTACTGTGCGATTGACAAGGATGGATTGAGAAACAACGTCTTCCAAAGGCTTGCCTCAACATCTCTTGACTAGGTAAGGTAAGATATGTGTAAACAAAAGCTCGGTGACGAAAAAATACATTTTGCTTATCAAGTCAGTACTGATATGCGCTTATTGAACCTGCTTCAGTACAATGTGAATGCTGCATAATTTACAGCTTTTGACAGCACCAAACCACTAACGGGGTGCCAGGGTAGCAAAAGGATAACACAATTCGAATATGATCATGTTGGTTCGATTTGTGCCGAAGGCAAGTTGGAAATGGGAGGGGTTATTATGGACTTAGAGATACAAACATTTGTTGTATAGAAAGCTGGAAGTAGAAAGACGTAAAAATAATAAATAGATACCTGTTATGATATCACAAGAAGAAAAACTGGCATGTCACGTAGAATCTTAAAGAGCCCATGGCAGACGGAAGATCACACTAGGTCATTAGAACACTCGGCCCGCCCCAACTGCCAATTTTTGAATAACAACCATTAACCACTTGTGTTATTGAAAGCTCGCTCCATATGTAATGCAGTATATAGATCGGCAGTTGCTTCCAAAAATATGGGAGAAACCAGCCCTTCAAAAAACTTTTTCCCTTTTGGTAAACACATTACATGTTTATCTAATGTATAACTTATTTCTTGCACAAATTGTTACTTATGGATTATTATTTTATTTTGTTTTTGTACAGAAGCCAACTCCTCTTTCAACTTCTGAAGAAAGCGATCGCCATCTTTCTGAAAACGAAAGCTATGATCAATCCTCAACATCAGTTTGCTCTAGTTTTGCTCCAAGACAATGCTGTTCTGTGGGTATGTATGTAAACAGTAACGTTTTCGAATTTGTAAGATTGCTTAACTATGAGATTTCACCAAAATGTAATCCATTGCTTCATGAAAAGCTGCTTGTAGGTCTGACATGGGTACACCGTTCCTTTATTTTTGGACATTTAGATTTTAGTGCTGTCCCACTACGCAAGCCACTTCAACTGACATTATTCTGCGTGCACGACAAGCGCCAATTTGTCTTATTTCGAATCATGGACTAGAGATCTCTTTTTCTGACGTCAGATTCTTCCATTGCATTGATGCGGGTATCGGAGGAGCATCCAACCCTCCAGTGTGGTGGTTCCCCTGGCTCTGTTATGCCAAGAATCACGCATCACTCAAAAAGGGCACCACACCGACAGAAAATNCCGAAGGCAAGTTGGAAATGGGAGGGGTTATTATGGACTTAGAGATACAAACATTTGTTGTATAGAAAGCTGGAAGTAGAAAGACGTAAAAATAATAAATAGATACCTGTTATGATATCACAAGAAGAAAAACTGGCATGTCACGTAGAATCTTAAAGAGCCCATGGCAGACGGAAGATCACACTAGGTCATTAGAACACTCGGCCCGCCCCAACTGCCAATTTTTGAATAACAACCATTAACCACTTGTGTTATTGAAAGCTCGCTCCATATGTAATGCAGTATATAGATCGGCAGTTGCTTCCAAAAATATGGGAGAAACCAGCCCTTCAAAAAACTTTTTCCCTTTTGGTAAACACATTACATGTTTATCTAATGTATAACTTATTTCTTGCACAAATTGTTACTTATGGATTATTATTTTATTTTGTTTTTGTACAGAAGCCAACTCCTCTTTCAACTTCTGAAGAAAGCGATCGCCATCTTTCTGAAAACGAAAGCTATGATCAATCCTCAACATCAGTTTGCTCTAGTTTTGCTCCAAGACAATGCTGTTCTGTGGGTATGTATGTAAACAGTAACGTTTTCGAATTTGTAAGATTGCTTAACTATGAGATTTCACCAAAATGTAATCCATTGCTTCATGAAAAGCTGCTTGTAGGTCTGACATGGGTACACCGTTCCTTTATTTTTGGACATTTAGATTTTAGTGCTGTCCCACTACGCAAGCCACTTCAACTGACATTATTCTGCGTGCACGACAAGCGCCAATTTGTCTTATTTCGAATCATGGACTAGAGATCTCTTTTTCTGACGTCAGATTCTTCCATTGCATTGATGCGGGTATCGGAGGAGCATCCAACCCTCCAGTGTGGTGGTTCCCCTGGCTCTGTTATGCCAAGAATCACGCATCACTCAAAAAGGGCACCACACCGACAGAAAATGGTCATAACTGTAGGATTCTGCTGGTGTTATGTTGCTGTCTGACAGCTATAATTTATGGCCATCTTCTATGAGATGGGTGAATGTGTTGGAACTAACTTGACAGAGTGAGCATGTCTGTGTGGGTGTTGTTTATGCGGTGTTTGCACGTATTTAGTGGTTGTCGATGGCTGCAGCGAAATCGCGACAGCAGTACTGTCTTCGATCTTGAGAGCTGAGTTTCAGTGCAGTTCGTAGTTGGTATCGTTGGGGTTGTCTAGAATTTTGTTGCTAGAGAGATCGTTGAGTGTTTTTCTGGTAAGATGAATGTGGATGTGTTTCTTGTACTGCGTGATGTTTGAGGTTGGTGGTATGGAATTAAAAATATTGTCATGTTTGTATGATGTTCTTGCTATTCGTGTGTGTGCTGGAGAGTGAAGACTTATGAAGTAAAATAAGCTGTTTGCGTTTTTTGTGATCAATGCCAAGCATTGTGTCCCTCTCATGTCTAAGTGTTGTCTGACTGTCATTATCTTGGCTTTGGCGTGTATGTGTTCCATCCGTGGAGATTGTGTACTGCCCAAGAAAATCCTCGGTACTGTGTTTTGGATGGTTTCTACTTTGTTTAGTTGTGTGTTGGATAGGATAGGATGCAGGGCAGGACTAGCGTAGACAATGATAGAGCGGCTATATTGTTTGCTTATGGCGAGTGTTACCTTGTGATGTCCAAATTTGGTGTTTGTTATTTACTTTAATGCCTTTAGTCCGGGTCTGCATATTGTGACTCCCAGGATTTTTGTTTCATGTGTGTATGGAATTGTGGTGTTATTCAGTGTTGCTGTTGGTCTGTGCAGATGTTCACTGTTGTGACTTGTGAGTAATGTGCTTGTATATTTAGAAGGTACTACCTTTAGTCTAGTTAGTCAGTTTTCAAACTGTGTGATGTAATCTTTTATTTGTATAGCACATCCACTTTTGTCTATGTTTATTGATATGATTGTTAGGTCTTCTGCATATGAGAAGATGTATTTGTTGTTTGGTGTTGTCGGTATATCATGCTCGTATAAATGGAAAGTATTCGGCTAAGAACATACCATTATTGGGAAAGTTTATGATTTTGGATGACTTGTCATTGTAGTGTATAAGACCTTGCCTGTCTGTTACGTAGTTGGCAAGCCAATGTTTGATGTTGTTGTGTAGTATGGTGTTGTAGATTTTATTACTGAGAAGTGGTCCAGAGATGGCACTGAGAGCTTTACTATGTCTGTTTTGATGAGCAGTGTACATTGTAGAGGCATTTTTAATTTATTCTGTCTTGTATTCTTTATGAGTTAGTGAGAAGTATTGTAGTTAAGTGGTATGGTTTGTAGCCGTGTTGTCATAACTTGTTACATTCTGTTATGAGTTTATTTTATGCCAGGCAAAAAGTTTGGATTGTCACCGTTGGGAAGGTGTCTTTTGTCTGCAGTATTAATTATGTTGCTAAATTGTGTTGTTAAGTCTTTGTACTCTACTCTCCCTCTCTCCCTCTCTCCCTCTCTCCCTCTCTCCCTCTCTTACCCTTTCACTTCTCTCATTTTATCATCAGTGTTATCTAGTGTTATCTACACTCTGTGGTGGATAAAAATAGACAAGATGCTATTTTCTGCACAAGGATATAATTAAGAAGTTTCAAACGCGTTTAAACCGTTGAGAGTACTTCAACTTGTTTTTCATTTGTGTTTTCCTTCAGTGATTTGATTTTGTCCATTAAAACTTTTTATTTTTGAACATTTCTTTCAGTATCAAGAATTTACGGATGATATTCAACTTTACCTTGAAATGATGGCAGAGCTGGAGCTGTCAGAAATGGAAACTTCAGGCGAATTTGATTTTTGTATCCTTGTGGTTTTTTTAGTATATTATGAAGAGACGATGATTGACTGTTTAGAGAAAAAACTGTAGTGACATTAGCTTTTAGGTTGATAGGGAGCGACCCAAATTTGACTGGGTTTTTCGGCAACTGTGAAGGATTACATTCTTAGTTTCTGATAATTAACCTCTGGATCAATTGCAAATTAACATTTATATTTTCCACCAAATAATGAAAACAACTTAAACACCAATTATTTTTGCGGTACTAATGCATGATGTTAGTAAATGACAGGTTATTGTACGGAGTAGTTTACGTCTGTTAGGTACGGTGTACCTAATAGAGAACTATGATTATTATTATCATAATGATGATAATGGCGGTGATGATGATGATGTAAATGATGGTGGTAGAGACGATGATGATAATGGTGATGATGATGGTGGTGGTGATGATGATTATCCTGGTGATGATGGTGATGGAGGTTACGATGATGATTATATCAGTTGAACTAATGCTAACTAAATGTTTGATTTTTTCTTTCTAATATTTATCACTGTTTTGACTTAGTTAGAGAAAAGGAATAACAGCAGTTCATCGATAAGCAACACCTATTACTCAAGAAAGTAAGAAAGTGACATTGTAATTGGCTTAGGACATTTTTGTGTTGATACCAGCCACTCGTTTGCTGCCAGTAATTTCTATCTGTTTTGCTAAAGGCTTCACAAATGCCATTCAAAGATCCGGTAGATCATCATGTTTCCCTTGCTGATTTTTCTTAACGTAATTGTTTTCCAGCTTTAGATCAAATGATTGAAATACTGTAAGTTCTAATTTCTTTAGTTTGTATTCAATAATATTAAGTAATTAGCTGGAGCGATAGAGTGCTTATATATATATATATATATATATATATATATATATATATATATATATATATATATATACTCAATCTGCAGACAGTACTGTTTCGCCCTTTGTGGGCTCATCAGTGCAGCACAGAGCTTCTGAGACATATCTCTCTGGCCATGTTGCCGGGGCAAACACAGCTTAAAGAGTTATTGTGGGATCCTGCCAGAGTGCTCAAATCACGCATGCGCAGTGAGCATTGCATATATATGTATATGAATGTGTTGTAACAAATGACCAGTGCCGTGTGGCATTTTGCGCAAAGTAAGAGAGTTTAGGTTATGGTCATTTTAGATTATTGTAGATTATGATTATTATAAAGACAGAGAAACGTAGTCTGCTCTTTTGTTATACTTTTATATCGTAGGATAGATGTGTGTATCATTTTTGCATTTCCAGTGCTGATCTATAATGTTTAGCCATATGAAAACATTTTACGAGGGGTTACCCATAAATTATTTAATTATATTGCTATAAAATCAAGACCTTTTAAATAATGGTGGTTACTCGACTGGCATAACAAAAAAATATTTTATTCGTGTGTAAGATTCCTACCGATGGAAAGGAGCAAAGGTTCTAATCGTGGAGTATTTTTCCACAATTATAATTTCTCTATATAAAAATAGTGAACAACACATTAATTTTTATCGGCTTCAATTGTCGCCAAGGTATTGTACATAAACTTATTTGTGCTGTGATTATAAAAGTTTCACAGAAGCTTCAGTAGCTTTGGTTTAAAATGGGCATTTGAAAATGGTTCTATCCTTTTTGAGCCTGCATTTCGCTTTTCCTGTCATGTATGGGAGACGTGCATTGTTTTTCAGATGGAGTATCATATTTACTTGTGCGTACCCTGTCAAGGTGATTTGACATTAACGTCGTTCCTGGATATTAATACATTATTTATGTTTTAAGCACCTTTCAAACTCAAATTTACTACAAACCGAATCGAGAATATTTTGGGGCATTATTTCCTTCGTAGTTAAATAACGTAAAGAGATTTGTGTACTTATGCAATGGAGATTAGTTTATTGATTGAATCAAGTTTGAGAAAATTCTGGTCGTCATTTATTTTGAATGCAGTGCCGTTTACTATATTAGTCGACTGCCCAACAAGTTTGGAGTTTGTGCTTGACTTGCATTACGCATATCAACGCAGGGATTTCATGGTTTCTTGCAGACATGCAAACAATAGAAGACGCCGACGGCTTTTTATTCCTCCTGTGTTCACACTGCACCATCCGTTTGTTTAAAACGTTTCAGTTCCGCGAATTTCTTACCTTTTTTTTCACACAAATGGAAAGAGAATTAATAGTTGCTGACTGATGGACTGGGTATTATTATTAATGGTGGGATCGATTAGTACACCCAGGAGCTTCAAGCACCTTTTAGAACTTTTTTGGTGTTTGTGTATCATTTGGACAATGTTGCCCCTTCCGATGATTTATTTTATACTGACTGACTACACGTGATATTTACATATTACACGAACAGTTCTTACACGTGCAAAACTAAAAGGAAAGCATTATCTCATTGCTGTCAATAGTATGAAAACTATGTATGGGCTTTTCTTTTCATTCCTTAAACTTCTATTTTGAATTGACCTTGGATCCCAAATGACTTGTCTTAAAAGTACCCACAAGCTCCTATTCATAAATTCTAATTTTTTCAGGGTCTGCACTTTCGCATTCTGAAACGTCTACATGTACATCAAATCATTGAACTGAGATCCTTATGTATTCTCAATCCCAGGTTAACTGAAGCCGACTAGACTTGAATGAATGACAATATCTAAAGAATCTCTGATTGCTTCCAATCTTACTTTAACTTAAGCATCCTTATTCGCCGTGTGTTATGGTTGCTCTGCAGTTAACCCAACTCTTCTTTTAACCTGTTATCACTTATTAAGCGCGAGCAAGTATTTCCGCCCTTCTGCATCTTTGTATTTTCCTTGTTCTTGTTCTTGGACGATTTATCTTTTTGTTACAGACACTTTGCATAAAGTACTTTATACACATCTTCTTTGTTCAGTAATGCTCAGCACTTTATAGACACTCCTTTGCTCAATACTGCTTACTTATTTTTATAGAAATCTTGTAGACAACTTGATCACATCTAAATGTCTACTAGTCTGAGTGAAACTATAAAAGTTAAAGTTGTGTTCAAATATTACAGTGATCATGCAGCAATGCAAATAAATATTGATTTTTGTAAAAATGTTGCACACTGAGTTGATTTGCACTTCATTACACATTTCTTTCTGAAAATTTATCTTCCTTGGCATTTGTGCACGCACAAATAAAATACTAGGCTCGCGCTTATAGACTGAAAGTTTTTCGGTCTTGTTTTTATTCACGTTTATGTAATAGTAATTTAAGTTAAAGAAAAAGGCACAGGAAGAAAACCATAAAAAATTGTTTGAGCTATCAGAACAGTATCTTTCAGTTGTAGTATTGCTTGGTTCTTGACAGTAACAGCTTTTGATAAGAGGTACTGATTTTTTGGAGACTGCAGGCAAACTATTTAGATGTTGGAATTCCTAAAGTTATATTGTATTCTCAATGTAGGAGAGGTTTCAATAAGCCCATTTTTTCAGTGTCATACAACATTGTAAAGAAAAAACTTTTGTACAAACAGGACTTGAAGCGCACTTCATTTTCAGGATACTTGAATAATTACTTGACACTAGACATGGTTACAAGACTTGTTAATGAATAGTATTTTGACTGGAGTTGGGTTTTTTGCCAATGTAATTAGCAATACATTAGTTGCGATGCCGTTATATTTTATTGATTAAAGCTCTGAAGTTTTATTCTAACTTTTTGCTCAAAAAGATTTTTTTGTTTCCAACGAGACCATCCTATTATCGAATGCAGCTGTATTTTACCCACAGATAACATCCAGGTAATTAGTATCCAGCCAGATATAAAAATAAGTATTAAGGCTTACAAAAGCTGCTTTGCCCTAAATATATCGTAATATATTAGCATATTTCCAAGTGTACATAAATATAAATACATAGCATTCGCATTTGCACCTCGTTATCGTGTTACTGCGCGTTGCTTTTTGACTTTGTATGAGCAACAACAAGATGGCAAAGAAGACAAGAAAGAACAGAGGGCTTTGAGTAAACTGGTCTAGCACTTTCCTCACAAACCAAGGGTATTGGGTACACAAGCTGCGAGATTTTTGTTTCTCGTTTTAGGAAGGATCATTGTGAATTGCCACCATCACAGGACATTTTTTTACCCCCTGATTATATTGTTAGAGCAATTCTAATGTATGGACGATCTAAATGTGAAATTAAATACACTGAAAAGGGCTTGCAAGTAAGTCATCTACTTTTATTTTTATTTCTACTTGTTAAGTGTCTAAAGAAAAGCTCTTGATAGAGGGTCTATAGGACTTAACTTGTTCTAAACCCCCAATACAAAATTGACTACCTCCAATGATTGTAAACTTTTTCATTCTGTTACTACGATCATGTCTCGCTCTGGGTCCAGACGAAGAAGACGGGTAAAGGAATAGCAATAGGGGAAGTCGCTTAAAATTTCCGTCATTGATCAGATATTTAAACTTGTTAGGTACTACAATTAATAGCTTTTGCAATGATATCGCTCTGTGACAGAAAACCTACTTTCGGTAACTGTATTTTTAAAGAATTTTTTTCACGATGCTTTCACAGTACAGATGACGTAATTCGAAATTGATTCGGAGTTAACTTTTATTAAGAGTAAATAGGAGCCAGCTATCCAATGACATGATATTTGACATAGTAAAGAATTATTTGTATTATAGTTGCTGTCGTTCCACCCATTAATTAACACCCATTATTCTTATTCTTATTCTATTATTATAATTAATGAGGAGTCAGTGACGTTTTTCACAGTTATTCGCCACAATTCAAAGCCCCCGTTTTTATTATTTCAGTAAAAGGATTCTGTCTTGTTGGGGTCGGGGGCGGGAGGGCAAATTCTCTTAGCATGAGTGCATAATTGGCCCAAATCAACTTAAGTAGTGGTAAAGGTTAGATTCCAAAGTGACCTAGTATCAAGATGGATAGAAGGAATTTACCAACTCCGAATGGTTGTGTTGTCTTCGTAGCAATGTAACCGACAGAACTGAATGGATTATTATACGTGCTTTTATATGAAAAAATGTGCGTTTTTTCCACACGTATGGGGTTTTATATACATTTCTCGTGTTGAATTTAAAAAATGTTTTGAGATAAAAACTATTTTAATCTTTTTTTCTTCCCAGGAACTGGCAGAACTACAGGCATCGCCTTATTTTTTTCTAGATTTTCTTTACATCCATGAAGAACCTTCGGAAAATAATAAATGTGAGGTAGGTAGTACGTAAACTTGATGTTGTAGTGTGGATAGTGGCAGCATACTTACACTGACACATATTTAGGTATTTTATTATAGGAATATAAAAGAAATACTCTTAAAAGGTAATGGGTGCAAAATAAACGTACCATGCTTAACGCTTATTTAGGAACTATGACCTTGGAAGGGGCATTAGAACAGAAGTGTATTACTTTCTATTGCGTTTCTCAGAAAAATTTTCATTTATCTGCCGATTCCTCCAATAGTCACAAACTTTACATCTAATTTTACTATTTTTTGCTTCTTTAGGTTATAAGTACATTTCTTCGTGGCATTAACGAACGTACATATGGGTATGTGCTTGACGTGTGTAATGACAGTATGGTACTTTTTCAACAGATGGCAAAACTACTAGCACACCCGTTGCAACGGTCGAGTGAGGTAACAAACTATTCCCTTCTTGTGGAGAAAGAAGTTGATAATATAAATACCATCACGGATGAGTCCTGACTGATTTCGCTTCGTACTGCATGCAAAAGAAGCGCCAATAGATGAACCTGAAACTCGGTTTGTTAATACATCAGTTAAAGCTAGCAGAAATTTGGAAGGGTACAGTTTACTTAAACCCTTTAATAGTTAGTCTTCTCATTTCGTTGATTGCAGCACTACAACACTAATTACCATTTGGCTTGCCGCTGCTTATCTCAAACCTGCGAAGCCTAAGCATCAACTGGCGGGAAGGGAGCACAGATTTGTTTGTGTGTTTATATCTTCGCCTGGTACTTAAATGGAAGAGAATATAATAATTATAACACTTTGACGACCAATATAAACAAAAACCATATTGTCGCAAAGACAAAATAGGTAGTATCATTGAGCTAATTTACTTATTTCCTAGGGAGAGGAGTGTTTTCAGTAAACTGGTTATTGTCGCCGGATAGTCCTGGTGTAATTTGTACATACTGATATATTCCTAATTTTAGGTAATGGGGTATTTTAGGTTGCTGCATATCAAAGAATGGCATAAGGAAGAGACATTTAAACCAATGTGAACTTCTGCTTGTAAAAAGTTTGAAGAACAAGGTGCCTTAAAGTTTACTTTTCATCGCAACTGTTCTACAATGCAATCTACAAGTTTTAGCTTGATTAGACCATTGAAGGTTAAAATTGTACAAAAGAGCAAACATGTAAATAGAAACCATGCTGTTTTCTTTTGTTTTTGCCGAATTTACCTTAACTTCTGCAGTTCATTTAATACACCATATTTTGAGCGTACATTAGCTTGTCTGTTTTGAAACTTGCAACTTTGTCAAGTAGCCATTCATTTTTGCATTGTTGAGTGACGTACAAACCTTGAGATACCACCATTTATTTTGAACTTTTAATGCTGCCAGAGAATGAAGTCGTTGCTTTCAATATTAAAACATGTTAATTTGGTAGAGGAAAAACAAGAGACGTTCAACATGTCTATACGTTTAAAGAAGTCCACTCACTGTCAGACTACGGTATTAGTAGCAATTCTCTTAAGGCCACTCGGTTGAAAGAAACTTGGATAAGTCGTGGTGAAAATTTTCAAATGAAAAGGTATTTGAGAACTTAACCAGGCACTGCGGCAATATGAGCTTTTAAAGCAAGTTGACTTCCAAGATATGAAGGTAATAATAACTGGCATTCTTTTATTGGGTATCGAACCACCAACTTACCCCTTTTCTCCAGCGCAGATCATTTTATCATTGTTAGTATGGGATTGAATATCCCATAAAACTATAATCCAGTTGCAAGACGCTCCCTTACACAGATATTTACCCGGTTTGGTATCTGAGCTAAGCATAACGGAGATCAGGTGAAATAGGTGCGTAAGCAAATTCCACTGATTTTTCGAATTTCGAATTAAATTTTTCATTGTGTAAAGTGGGAAGGCCTTGCCTCCTTTAAGCCAGCTCTAGTTTGGTTACTTCCTCACAAAGGGACTCTGCAGCCAAGAGGTGCGCCCCGTAGATGATGGATAGAGGTAGCACCGCAAGGTGTCATGGTCCAACACATTCTAACGAAAATCATTGGTCCTCCCAAGCATAGAGTTTGGGCGGAAGGCCAACTACCTGCTCCCGAAAAAAACAATTTTTTTACAGGAACAATCGAACCATTACGCAACAGGACGGAAGGAGGATCAAAACCTCTGGAACTGCATGTGGATGGCTTTTCTGTTATGGCCAGCGAGCAAGTGGAGAAAGTACTCATGGAATGGATAGCCATCAACAACTACATCGTTAAAGCAAGGTTGTACTCAAGATAAAAAAGTGACCTTTATTCAAGTGTACACACCACACATTGAAAAGCAAGACTTGGAGTAAAAACAGTTCTACACGAAGCTACAAAAAGTATTGGATGAATCCAGCAAGGAGGACATTACCATCATCTTGGGCGGTCTTAATGCTCAGACTGGACGTAATGACAATGGGCAGGAGAAAACAATAGACTTAAATGGACTTGGAACACAAAGGCAGTGGTAAGTAAATACTGAATATCAGATAGAGGACTTGTGATAACTGGAAGGTTATTTCCCCACGACATCCACAAAGCGACATGATTTTCAGCGGACGAAAGAAAGAGAAATCAAATAGACCATCGTATGATTAGTGGGCAGTGGAGATCGTGTGTGTCGGACTCTCGAGTGTAGAGGGAAGCTGATGCCAACAGTGACCACTGCCTTGTGAGGATTTGCACCAAACTGCGCCTCGGCTCATACAAAAGTAATCAGCAGATCACGTCGACGGGATATGGATTGCCTCGAAGATTAAGAGACGAAGAAAAAGTACTGCTAAACAGTAAAGAGCAAGTTGGAGAAGACCAAGGGAAAAAAGCACAGGCGGAGGAAGAATTGGCGTTGCGTTGGAATGCGTATGTATGGTCAACGTAAGAGGTGCTCGGCTTCAGGAAAAGGAAAAACAGGCCATGTATACATGACAACACCTGGAAATTGATAATTAAGAGGAAAGCCATTAAGAGAAAGATTGACAGTACCCACTTAGTAAGGATCGAAGAGAGAATGAAAGAAAAACACAGGAAAAGGACAAGGAAGTGAAGAAGAGCTTGAAAGAGGATAGGAAGAGATGAATGGCAGAGAAAGCGAAAAAAGCTAAGAATCAAGCGGGGTATGTAAGGTGGAAAGAACTATACAGTATAGGAATGCAGCTGACAAGACGAAGCACCAGACAAACAGGAGCAGTGAAGAACAAGAAGAAAGAACTGTTGAAGAAGGAAGTGGTCAGGTTAACACGTCGGAAGGAACATTTCCTCGTGCCTAACAAAGACACACCGTAAGTAACACAACAATAACAAGAGGGAAAAACAGAAAGCCTCGACATTTCAGTGTAAGCGCCAACCATACCAGATATAACCTGCATTGAAGGCCCTAAAAATTGAAAAGGTTTTGGAGGAAACCAAATTTCAGCAGAAATACCCAAACCAGACCTTGAGAGTACAAATATGCAACTATTGTACATTTTCACCATATTTGAGAAAAAGAGACAGTTCTTACACACTGGACAAAAGACCTCATCTGCAAAATGCCGAGTAAACAGGCAATTGTCATGACTGGAGACTGACGCTAAGTTACCTTGCTGCCTCTGGGTAGCAAGGTGACTTAAACTTATTTATTTTAAAATATTCGCGAAATTGTATGAGAAAGAAGTTCGTTGCCGATTATTAAAGGTCTTTTGCGCGTTTGGAAAAGAGCTTCTTTGCTCAACCTTGTGTCAAATATTTGGGATATATGTTATTCTTGAAAGGAATTGCCATGGACCAAAAGTTGATGCCGTTGTGAACCTACCACACCAACCAATATTTTGAGGTAATTTGGGATTTCCATCTCAACAAACAGAATGTTAATTAAAACTGGAATGCAGTTTAAAAAAAGGACCTCGAGACATTTCAAGCCTTTGAAAGGCTTGTTCTCTACAGATAAAGTTCTCCTTGTACATTTCGATACGTTACTTCCCTTTGGAAAACTTAGTCTCCCTCCAACATAAAATTTATATCATGACGGTCAGGGAAAAATCAAGGAATTTAAAGGTTATTTATGTATAAGAATCAGTATATGCTTCAGATCGTTAGGTGCACCAAATTAGTTTCCATTGGTGAATTCTGAACAAACTGAAGCTTGAGCAAAATGTGGAAAGCAAGAAACTGAGGAAACACCAAAAAAAAGGCAAAGTTACAACTCCCTACAAATGTATCATCTAAGGAGTTGTGAAACAAACACCACAACCAAATATGGGCACGCCTATAGTGAGATGCTCTACAATATGGACGATATCTCTACCTGATAAAAAGACCATAGTGCATAATTCATTAGTAGTCTTTGGTGTTTAGTTGTGGTCTGAGTCAGACTAAAAACTCGAAGTCTTGAATAGGGAGATGGAAGTTCCAATCAGAAAGCCGAAGAATGTGTGGCTACAATGAGAGCAAATAAGAACTAAGTACCCTGTGCTTAATACTGCACAAAGATTAGAACAATCAGGCTGAATGTGCACAAATTCAAGACCGTACTGGGGAAAAAAGATAATGAAGAACTGTGGCTTCTGTTTGTGGAGTGGTCACGAGGCTTTTGATTCTTTCTCCCATGACATCCTGTGGTACATACTCTTCAATTTTGATATCTCAAAGCATTTGATTTAATTAATCGAAGATATAAAAGCTGCTGGGAAGGTAGGAGTTAACATTAAAAGATGAGGCCTTTCTAATTTGCAAAGGTTGACTAACAACCCAGCTTTTTCTTTCAAACCTTTAATACCACTGCATGACGGATTGTTGGAAATGGTGGCTTCAATTTCCAGAAGCAAACGGGAGTGTTAGTCGTAAGAAGGGCTCCCTGAAACATCCGATATACGTACTATTTCCTAATTATATGTTATGAAATTACAATCATGGTTGTTCCAAGCATATAGGCTTGGAAATAGGACTTCAAATTAGGTGCTCAAAAGAATGGCAACTTCAGGAAATAAAATCTGAAATGCGCTCAAGTTTATGTTTATAGGGTATTACGTCAGCCCCACATAAGCTAGCACCTAAGATCAAGATAAGAATATGAGTTTTCAGGTGAATTGTAGAGAACTATATGTGAAAAACACAAGCTCTGGCTAAAAATAACAAATGGTTAAAGCGTTTATGGTAGCAAGATTTGATAGTTGTGAACCCGAAGACATAAAGAAGGGCCTAACAAACTCCAATTATTAGCAGTGACAACAGGAGAGGGTGACATTTGCACGCAATGGCGGCGAGGAGAAAGATGCAATGGATAAATAGCATAATAAATGGGTCAAGGCATAAAAATAGGTAGTGTCATTCATGGTTACAAGGTTAACAACAGCCTAACAATAGTGAACGGTTATTGGCTTATAAATGCTTATTTCATAGCTTCAAAGAAACCTAAGAAGTTATGGTTTGAATAAAACAAAAGGCCTGATTAAATTTTCGACACTGGTTATGTTAAGAGCCATAAGCAATATACAGTACTGGCCTAATCGTTTAGTCGATATCTATCTACCCCTGGCTGGCACATGACGACAAGTGCAGCAAAATGAAATAAAGCTTACGGACAGGCTTGAAACAACATTTATTTTCCAATTAACTAAGATTGGTTCCCAATGTCCAGTTGCGGAATATGTGGTAGATATTTAAGCGTTCCTGGTACAACCAAGTGAGCTACTACAAGACAAAAACAGACCTTTAATAGCTTATCTCCGTTTCTCGGGGGAATAAAAATAGGCAAAAATAAATTGGAGTTCCAAAACCATCCCCCGACATCCATTTGGCATCAATTATTCAGTACGAATTAAGGTGATGACAGCTGTTTCTCTTTGAACAGATCAATAAAATAACATTGAAAATCCAAGCAAGACAACCGGCTTAAATTGGTGCAAGGCAATACAAATACCTGAGCAAAGTGAATACAAACGTTGGTATTCTATTAACAAAAAAAACCCAACTAAATAGTTGTCAATTTTCCACAAAATATTTTGATCTGCAGTCTTTTTCCTCTGCCATGAGTCACAAGTGCAGCGCGCGCGAATACATGCTAAGTCAAACTTCTGTCTGCAATAAAAACTGCGAATAACTCTTTCTGTAAATGTCACTTTTTCCTCAGAAAAGGGAAGGTTTTTCAATCATCTTATGTCTGAACCAAATTTCGTATCAAAAAAAGAGGAAGTTCGTCTGAGCCTCTTTTTCTGTACTCCCAAAACCAGACCTCACCAGAGTTCACACATCTGGCTTTAAACTGGCCCACCAAAGCAATCGGTTTTCTTTATTGTAAAGGTTTCATCAACAATTTCTCCCTTTTACTCAAAACGAAAACGATTGATTCAATTGATAAAGAAAGCTTAAATTTGTTTCCCAAGGATATTAACACTCACTGCAAGTATCCACTGCCTGTACAAACATCTCACAGAACAGTTAATGCAAGCTTAGTCTTCAAACAATAAATGGTATTCGGAAGTCATCTCATGTCTCTTAGTCTTGTCACGGCTATAACGATCAGTAAGACGATAACCCTAAATGTAAGATAAGCCCATACGACAAACTGATATTCTTACGTTCATGTCATTTAAAAAATACCCGACGAAAATAAAACTGATTCAATTTAGCTCAGTTCTAGACCACATGCTTTTCAGTGGATGCAAAAGGTTCAGAATATGCTCAGTGAAAATGAAACCTACCAGCTTGTGAAACCAGACAATGGTAGTCAAGTCTTGTTTAAGAGTAAACAACAAAAATAGTAGACTCTCCTGCAGGCACCAAGATAATGGATCTTTTTAGTTCTCTCTCAATCATAACTAACGGCTAAAATTCTAGTTCACAGATGGTTGGATTAGAAATAATTTGGTAGATTTGCTTGAGATCACCATGGGTTTAAATGGGATCCATAGACGGTCTATTGTTTCCAGAGCCATAAGGGTTTCTACAGAATAAAGAAACCCAGTATCATAGAGCTGTAGGTCTTATCATTAAAAAAAATTAATCGCTTTAGTGTAGTGATACCAAATACAAATACTGGAAAACATCCCATCACCCATTTTGTATTTCTACACAAATCCATGTTTATCTACACCTAAGTGTCTTTTACAACATGCTTGATAACGGGGCATTTAAGGACATGGTACTTCTTGCTCTTGCAATACAGTTACAACAAGAAAACCTTAAGTCTCCAGAACATTGGTATGAGACTAGGAAAATTATTAACACAATACAGGGTGCAACAATACCTAACTAGCCTTTAATAACTAATTGTCTATACATGCTTTCAAATATTAAAATTTTTTGTGTGTACACGAGTAAAATAATAATGTGAATAAAAAATGGAGGAGGCGCCGACTTCTGCTTGCTTTTTCTCTCTCTCTCTCTCTCTCTCTCTCTCTCTCTCTCTCTCTCTCTCTCTCTCCCTCTCTCCCACCCTCACCCACACACACACACACCCCCACACCCACACCCCCACACCCCCACACACACACCCCCACCCACCCTCACCCACCCAACCCAACCCACACACCCCACCCCACCCCACACCCTACACCAACATCCCACAC